>VWZZ01005166.1:224602-248881 GCA_013399095.1 Psophia crepitans | reverse complement strand
CCTCCCACCCCCCCATCACTTCTCCTCTGTTAATGCCACCCCACTGCCATCCGGCTGTGCTTTGCCCTTCTGTTGAAGTCCATCGAGCACCGAGAACTGGGTTTCGGCTGGGTCAGTGTGCTGTGGAGAATCAGGCCTCTTTTCCCCCTCAGTGGTGGCCGCCATCACAGCACCTTCCTTTGGGGGCAGGGAGCTTCGCAGAGAAAGGACTCCCAGTCCTCACATCTGCCTGTCACCCATTCCTTCTCCTTCCCCACCCACCCTTTTTCAGACCAGGCTGCCTTTTTCTACAGCCTTTGCCTCTGCCATCCCTACGCCAGCGCTTCCCAGGAAACACGGCTTCCCGGCCCTTGGTGCCCTTCGTCCGCTTGCTTCGTACTGGAGAATGCCCTGCTCTGCCATCTCCACCCTTTCCTGACTCTCATTCTGAAACAGTTTCTCAGACCTGCTTCGAGTGCATTTGAAGAAGCCTTTGCTGACACATTTGCTGTGAGTGAATCATTTTGTTCCTCTCTAGTTCTCGGCATTTTGCACATCTCCACTCTTCTCCCTTTTGCAGGTTCCTCCGCAGGCCCTTCCTCAGATGTCTTCTGGAGAAGAAGGACCAGAGGGAGGAATGCTAGCTACAAAGCCAGATGCAAAGCTTTCAGGGAGAGAGAGGCCTGTGCTGACTGAGGCAGCGCAAACTGGGAGGGCAGAGGAGAAGGGAGCAGCCTGGTGCAGGAGAAGGAGCTAAGAGGTTTGATCTGGGTAGCACTGTCTGGCCCTTCACAAGGGAGGAGCTGTTTGGGATCAAAGCACGGTTTGGCTGAGGGATGTTGCAACAGAAGATACTGCAGGGCAGTTGGCTTCTGTGCAGGATGTTATCACAGGATCCTTTTGACTCTGCTGTGGTGCAAGGTCACCTTTGCCCTGAGCCATCCTCTTGGTCCTCACCTCTGACAATGCCATCCATCCACCTGCCTCATGCTTCTTTTAGGTGGCCTGCAGTCTCCGACTGCCCGGCTCTGCACTGCGGCCCTGTTACGTCCGGTTAGCCCCAGTAAGGATCAGCGTAGGTCTGTATGCCCTGGGAGATGCTCACCAAACCTGACTGCTCCTGTTGAACCCAGGGCTCAAGAGGCAGTGTCTCTTTCACAGCATCTCCTCTGCCTCTTTCACATTGGTGGGGCTGGGAAGGGAACCACTGGGACTGGCAATAACCATATATGTGGGATCCTGATGGCTCAGAGCACTGGTCCAGAAGTTGCGGTAGGAAACAGCAAATGGGAAACTTTTATCTGGGAAAGCTCTGTAGAGCTAATAGAACTGGGCATCCTGCCTTCTACTCCAGGCTGGTTCTTTTAGCTCCTATCTGCGTAGGCTCAGTGGGGTCTGAACAGGTCTGACCGATCCCATCAGTTAATGGATGTTTGGAAGGAGTTCAGCTGGAGAGTAATCGGGAAAAGCAGAAAAAAACCCACCCCAAATACACTTACAAGTGTGTTCATCTGTGAAGCATTTGTCATTACAGTCATAAGAGCAGGCATACTGGATCAAACCAGGGGACAGTCTGGCCCAGTACCCCACCTCTGGCAGTGACTAGAAGCAGATGCCAGGAGAAGGATAGAAAAACAAAGCCAGTATGTATGTTTCTTTCCTCCAGCACTCTCCTCACTCTCCCTCAGCCCCCAGCTGTGTTCAGCTCGCACTGAGCCAGATGTGGTTTCCGTGCACTGCAACATTGTCAAGGGACTGTCCCTGGACTTGTCCTGGAACCTGCACAGACTCTCAGCATCCACAACATCCCGTGGCAAGGAATTCCCCAGTTCACCTGCAGACAGGGTGAAGAACCATGCTTTTCCTTTGCTTTAAGCCCAGCTCCTGACGGCTTCATCTATTTCTTTTACTGGAAACGGCAGTAAACAATCAACTCCTGTCCATCCTCTCCAACAGCGCCCTGAATTAACCCCACGTTATTATCTGCTGATTACACGTGGTACCTAGAGACCTCTTTGCAAAGGGCACCGTGTAAAGATTAGGCTGAACAACAGTTTTGCCACAGCGCTTGCAGTGCAAGCAGAGGAGGCAAGCCAAGGGCAGGGGCCAGGCGCGTTGCAGGAGAGCAGTGTGAGCAGAGCATTCTTATCGCTGGTCTCTTTCTAAAGTGGCCTTTTTCTTTTGCAGGCAGCCCAGCTGGAAAATGTGGTGGTGACTCCTTTCCTCTTGCTTCTCCTGAAGGAGCAGTGGGGTCCTGAACAGGATGCAGCAGCCAGGGGCTGGTGACAGAAGCACAGCCGTTCCCTCGCTGTACCCATCCCAGAGCAGCCTCGCTGCTGACTTGTACTGTACACACCGCATCATCGAGGATCCGGAGTGGTCCCTCGCCACTGTCCCCCACCTCACTGAGCTCTGCCTCCAGCACATCGTTCACAACTTCGAAAGTAAGTGAGAGTGCATTGCCCCCGGGACACGTGGAGAGAGAGTGTCAGTCCTGGGGAGCAGAGGGTCAGCAAGGCAGGCAGATGCATCTGAAAGGCACAGCGTGGTACCCAGCCCTGCCAAAGGAACAGATGGGAGAAATATCCCCTCAGGCAGCTAGTTAAATGAACTGTTTAGTTGCTAAGTTTGTACTTGTACACTCCAGGGATGGCTGTAGTCCTCTGGGCTGCTCTCCCGGACGCGATTCTGCCCTAACCTTGTCCTATCATTTCTTCTTCCTTCCATGCTCTGCTGGACTCCACTTACCTCAACCGTGGCTTGGGCTGTGGAGTCGCGGTTTCCTTCTCTTGATCCATGTACGCATTACGGTAGCACTCAGGGATGGAGCCCCGTTGTGCTGAGTGCTGTACAAAGAGATGGAGCTCCTTCTCCCTGCTCAGAGGAGCTACCATCTCAGCTACGTGTTGTGCTCACAGTCTCAGGCCTTCTCCACGGCTTTTGGTGGTGATGTGACATGTTCTATCAGCAGGCAGGGAATGTAGTTTTGAAGCAGGTGGACTGATGAAACATAGCAAAACAGAAAAAGCATGTCTTACCCGGGAACTGACTGGGAGGGGGAAAGAAAGGGCTTACCTGTCTTTTTGGCTGACTCAGTGGATTGGCAGCAAAGACCACTGATAGGTCTCAGGCTATGTCTGCATTGGGACTACAGGACAGTACAGAGGAGCTCAGTGCTGCTTTAGGTCAGGAGCTGATGGTACTTGGGGGTCTGAGCTGGGAGACCCTTATGGTCGTATCAGCCCGGTCAGTCGGTCCAATGCCAAATTAATTGGATCTAGGTTGCGTGCACATAAAAGCAGTGTGCTTGGGGTCTTGGGGACCCTCCTACTCTTAGCTGAGCTGCGCAGCTGCACCTTGGCCACCGGTGCTGCCTGAGTGAGCAGGAGTGAAGCCAGCCCAGTTCTGCCCATATGTGTCCCACCTCTGGTTGTGTGGTGGGACTTTGCAGAGAAGGTCACTGCAGTGCCAGCTCTAGGGCACCGGAGAATAGACTCCAGAAACAGGCTGTGGTAGAACTCTAGGTGCCCTTAGGAAGGAAATGCCACAGAGACAGAGGAAATACAAAGCTAACCCCACTTTAGGTATCAAAATCTACTTTCCCATGTGCAGACAGGCTTCTCCACTCATGATTTCTGTTATTCAACACTCCTGTGTATGTGTCACCAAGCATTCATGGTGTGAGTGCACATGGGTTTTCTCGGGTGCTTCTTACCATGAAGAACTTCCACCAGACAGAAGCCAGCTGAGACTTAGTACGAGCATTGGGAAAGAGACTGAGGGGACAAAGCTCCTGGGAAAAGAGAACTTTTATTTACACCAGGTGGATCTAAAAGCTAAAAGTGTAAGTTTGTGGAAAGGAATAGGAATCAGTTTGGTGTAAGATAGACAGACACCCAAGTTAAGATAAAAAGGCAGAAGGACTTGCATGAAGAGCACAGAGACTGGTGTTCCCAAATATCATACTTTAATATGCTTAGAAACCAAAGGGAGAAAGTTCAGCAAATGACAGGCCAAGCTCTCCCTTCGCCGTCAGGCTGAATTAACTCTCTTGGGAGATGAAGCCCTGCTCTGAATATAGAGTGCATTCGAACTAAACTGAAACTGGGAGCTAAGTTTCTGATGCAGCTCCCAAACGTTATGGGAGTAAACCCAATCACTCTGATGTTTTATTGCAGAAGTTAGAAATCCTACGCAGGAATGTAGGAGATGAATCCTACACATTTTCTGCCACTTAGCTCCCTGCACCTGGGGCAACTAAGAGAGCCAGTATCAGCAGAGGGGAGGGCATGGGCACACAGGCAGGGGCCTGGGCAGAACCATAGTGCCAGCCATGGTTCTGACAGCCCACACCAACCTCTCCTCCTCTTCATCCCCTCCAGAGAACCCTATTTTGGACCATCTTCTGCCTGAACATCAAAGGAAGGTGCTGGACAGGCTCTCCACTGGCCTTCCGCTCACCGTGACTGCCAACCTAATAAGTGATGAGGACTACTGGAAGAGGTGTTGCACTGAGTGCTGGCAAGTGTGTGACGTCTCCAATCATGGAGACAGCTGGAAAAGGATGTTCTTTGAACGCCACCTGGAGAACATCCTGAAATGTTTCATCCCTAACACCACAGACCCCAACCAGGTCCTAGAGCTCATCCCACTCTGCAAAGACTATGTGCGGAAACTGGAGGTTGATCAGTTCCTGCCACCAGTAAAGGTGGATCAAAAGGAGGAGAGGGATGACCTCTCTGATACAGGGAGTGAATTTGGGCTCGGTGAGGTCTCCATGCATCACTACGACTTGGGAGTCCTCATTACTGCTCTCCCTCACCTTGAAGAGCTTCATCTCACTTACAGCGTGAAGGACTGTGGCATGAACTTTGAGTGGAACCTCTTTAACTTCACCTACCAGGACTGCTGTAACCTGGCTGCTGCCGTGAAGATGTGCCACAACTTGAAAGTAACGTGTCCCAAACTGAACCTTTCTTCCTCAGCTAGATCTTCAAACTGCCCGGGGCTGGAAACCCAGGGACCAGTTTTGCTTGCTGGCAGCACCCTTCCCTTTGCAAGCTGCAGTCTGGCAGAGTGCAGAGATGTTAACTTGCTGGCCTAGCACTAAGTATCTTGTTCTGTAGATCTCCTTGTTGGAACAGGTTGTCAGGGGGTCGGTGAGAAAAATACTTGCTCCCACAGAACACGTTCCCTGTAACCCAAAAGAAAGCAACACTCCTGGTTTAAGTCCTTAAATAGTTCTGGAAGGGAGGAGAGGAGAAGCCCAGAGAGAATTTTTCTTTAAAGACAATTCTTGGTGTTTATGCTCGGTAAATATGTATCAACATGCCGCAGAGCCGCAGAGACCCCCAAGGAGAGCATGGGGAAATACATTTGCCTTAGAGTGATGAGGCTTTATGGGTGCTAACGCGATCTTCAGTTTGGTGGCGACTGCAGCGCCGACACTCATCCCCTCCAAAACAGCAGCAGGCATTGCTACCCAGAGCGCAGGCAGAGGGAGCTGGCTGAACGCCCGCCCCACAGACGGGCGTGCTCTGGGAAATGCACGTCTGCTGCGCCTCCGGAGGGGTAACTACCTCTCCCGTGGCTATGGAGGTGCCCTGGCCACGCAGGGCACTGCCCTTCACAGGGAGCGCTCTGGTTACCCCCAGTGCACGTGCTCGTTCAGTGTTTGACTGTGATCTGCTGTTACTCTCTGCAGAGGTTTGGGCAGCTTTATCTCATGTAAATTTATCCCCCCGTGTCAGAGACCCTGAGAGTTGGAGGAGAGGAACAGGGATTTCCAGGAGATGAACCGTGTCTCCCTAGACTAGGTATGGGACATCAGTGGCATGTCCTGACTGCTGGAAGGACCTGCCCTCGATAAAAGCAACTGCTGAGGCCTAGTGGCTAAAGGCGTCTGAAGTGAAGGGAGATGAATCCTGGCTGGTGGGCCATGGGCTTAACTGTCAAGGTCTTGCACAAAGCTCAATACAAAATGCTGGCCGTTTCAGTGTCCCTGTCCTTTATCCCCACAGGTTTTCAAGCTGACGCGCAGCAAAGTGGATGATGACAAGGCCAGGCTGCTGGTCCGTAACTTGCTGGATCACCCCTGCTTGGTGGAGCTGAACTTGTCCCACAATCGCATCGGGGACAAGGGGGCACGAGCTGTTGGCAAGTTGATCAACCACAGCAGATTAGAAATCCTCGATCTGTGTAACAACCAGATCCGTCACCCGGGGGCTCAGGCCCTTGCTCAAGCCCTGGCTCAAAACTCCACCCTGACCTCCCTGAATCTGCGCCTCAACTGCGTGGAGGACGAAGGCGGGGAGGCGATCGGCCGTGCCCTGCTGACCAACACCACCCTCCAGTCCATCCATCTGGGAAGTAATAACCTGTCAGAGCCAACCGCTGTGCTTTTCTCCCAGGTCCTGGCTCAGAACACCACCCTGACAAGTATCAACTTCTCGTGCAACCGCCTGGGGCTGGTAAGAGAAACCCCTTCCCCTTGCAGTTTGTGAGCCTGCGTGGTGGCCGTGCAAAGCAGATGCTGAGCTTGCCCTGCCTTGAAGCCGCAGAGGCAAATGCACCCCTCGTTTTGCAATGGTGCTGCAGTAACAGTCAGTTGTGAGCAGCGACGAGGCTCCAGCAGACAGCAGGAAAGAGGACATCTTCTGTGCACGCATACGCATTTATCTCGCTCCTTACACCTAGCTCTGCTCACCGGGCTGCATCTGGCTTCCAGGCTTTGGGGTTTTTGGGCAGAGAGGGATTTTCCCCCCCGGGAAACTGAAAGCTAGGGAGTATGACTGGGGAAAATCACAGCCGCTTCACACACGTGGGAGTGGATAATAACGATAGGCGGCATGAGACGAGGGCCTTATGTGTATCCTCTGTGCTTTGGATCTTCTGTGCCATCTGTCACTCAGCAGCACACGGATAGTGTCACCCTTCCCAGAATCTCTCCTGTCCGTCACGCACTCAGAGAAGACTGTTAGAAAATTGTCTCGGTTGCTGAGCTCCTTTAACTCATCCTGCAGCGCTGGAGGGGTGCGGTAGGTCAAAAGTGTCACGTCAGGGTACTTGTAAGTGGCTCCTAAACCACAAGCTTACATTTTCTAGACAGAGAAGCATCCACAGATCTCCTGCATCCCTAAGAGCTGCAGTATGCAACATGCCCACAAACCAGACCGCTTCTCTTCTGCTGATTTAAAAGAGCTTTAGAAATCTGAAACTAGACAGCCAAATGCAATCATGCTGGCTTTTAAACTTTCTGCGCTGCCTCAATTTTTCTCATTGTCATAATAAAGAGACAGCAAGACCAGCTGTCCCTGCTGGCAGGAATATTGGCATCAATGTGTTTGACAATGGTTTTAAAAGGATTTGATGGCGGAAAACCTTTTGTGAGTTCTGAGTTTTATGATCCTGGACGTGGAAAATCATTTGAGTTTAATGATACAAGGGGGCAAAGGTTGGAAAGGAGAGAAGGATTTTTGCTTAGTAAATACTAATGTCTGTGCTTAGCATCTTCCTTCTAATGAGCTCTCCTGGTACCCATTTGTGAAGCTCCACAGCAGCCCGACAAGTTGGCTGGTGGTATTATCTTTGGGGAAAGGGGAGTCTTCGCTAGAGATGCATCAAGTTCTGACTTCTGTACCCCATTAAAAAGAGATGCCTTCCCGGTCCTTTTTGGCAAAAGGTCTAAGAGGCAGGGTGCTGCGATGAGGGGACCGCCTGGATGGAGGAGACAGGGGCAGGAGGTGTATTTGGTACCTGAAACAGAATAGCTGTGGGGGAAAAAACAGTCAAATTGTCACATCCCTAAAAGCAGTGCTTCAGGTAAGGGAGGGGAATGCCCCAAAGTGAGTTGCCTCCCTAAGGCTATCTACATCCCATCTTCTGTCCCACTCAGGCTGGACTTCAGCTGTGTGAGATGTTCCCCCCAGGAAAGCCAACCCAACCTGGGAAATGGCACTCAGGCAGGAGGCTGCCAGCACTGGGGCTCTCGCCACTGCCGAGATGCAGAGCAGCACACCTAATCACACTGCTGTTTGTCCCCAGCCAGCAACGAGCTGGTGACGGGGGGACAGGGGAGAGCAGAGACTCCTCTCAGGTTATCATCACCAGCCGTGCTATTAACCAGCCTGAGCTTGAGGAGACCTGACATGGTACCCGGAGGGAGTCATTAGCATGTGTCAGATCACTGAGTGCTGCATAAGGTTACACTCCTGTGTACTTCTCCTGTGAGCAACATTTCAGGCTTGGGTGAAGGCCTTTGTCACTTTTGGCACTGTCTCATGGGGTCTCCATCACCCGCAGCAGGAAAGTGCAAGAGAAGGTGCCCTGGGGAGGAGGAAAGGAGCAAGACACTTCGTTTTTGGATATCCTCCTTTAACCCCCTCTTCTCACCCATTTGCAGGATGGTGGGAAGGAGCTGCTTGATGGGCTGGCGGATAACAAGGCTTTGACCGAGTTCGACCTCCGCCTGGCAGAGGTGGGCCAGGAAACCGAGTACCTCATTCACCAAATTGTGTGGGCCAACCGGGAAGCAGCAAGGCTGGGGCGTCTGCAGCACCCCTCTACCAAACCCCGCTGAAGAAAACACCCCAGAGACCAATGAGCTTTGCAGATGCAGTGCTGGAGATGCTTTATCTCAGAGGCTTGTTTTTATTCGTACTCCTGAGAAAAACTCAATTTGTGGTCACCACTGCAGCCTTTCCCAGATCTCCATCATCTCCATCATCCAACCCATGACTTCTCACAAGGCAGGCACTATACCTCATGGGACTGTAGCAGCACTGCAGAAGCAATTTGCCTCTGGAGCTCGCTCTCTCGCTGCACCTGAAACTAAATCTTCCGTGCTCCAGCAGCAAGCTTAGTTCAGGCAACTGGATGTTGTTCCACCTGTAAAACAACTGAGGCGAAGTCTCCTGCATCTAAATGGTCTCATGCACATCAAACCTTCAGGGCAAACTTCTATTTTTAGGCTTTTCCCTGAGGAGGACATAAGATGCATAGAGGATAGAGGGAATGTTGTTTCTGGTTCCTCAGGAGTCTTTTTCTGGCTATTGCTTTGCTCAAGGATTTATTCGTTTTTATAGCAAAACCTGCCTTTAGTCTCAGATATGGGTGGTGAAAAGTGAACAAAAAATAAAATTAAAGAAATGATGGGTCTCTCCACCGGTTTCCTGCTTTGGGTTGCTGTGCCATTGATCAGTGCTAGCCTCCTTTGCGAACAAATGAATTCTTTACAACCAGATGCTCACCTTCACCAGCGAGCTCTTCTGTGCAAAGCAGTTAAAAAAATATATCTATATCCGTGTTTCACATAACTTCAAGCCAGAGGGGTTCCCGCAGGACTGCTGGCCCTCACATCCCACAGGGCTGAAAACAGAGCAGCTTCCTTGGGTCTGGAGGAAAACAGAGCAGCTTCCTTCTGCCCCGCAGGCTGTGGCCACCTGAGGACAGGACAGGGCATGTACCCGATTGCCTCAGTCCTTTGGCCACGCCACTCAGGAGAGGTCAGCAGGGAATAAAGCAAGTGGGATGACCTCCATCCCCTCCTGCCCTCTGAGGGCTTCACACATCTCCCAGCCCTGCCCGGCACCAGCGCTCACAGACCCACCGCTGGCAGCCACCTCAGTGAATCATCTGAAACTTTTATTACACCGATTTGGTTTACAATCTTTGTACTTTGATATTTCCAACAAAAAAGGCAACATTGTGATATACTGTTTGTACATATATAGAGAGACAGACAGAGCTAGATCATATTGACAGAGTTGAAAAGTAAAAACTGTTTCCCAGTGCTCACAAAAGAATTTGTTCGCCACGTACCCGCTTGTGCCTTGCTCTGCCTGATGGATACAGACGCCCGCGGCGCCGCCGCCCGCCGGCCCCCGGCCGACAGGACCTTTATCTGTGCTGTGTCACCCCCTTATAGATCAGAAAGGATGGAGTGCGAGGCTGTCCCCGGCGGCGGTGGCCGTGCGAGGGGTGCCGGCAGGGCTCAGCCCCAAGCCCTCGCACATCTGCGTAGCTCCCTTCCCAACTATTCACGGGTGCTCCAGGGGCTACATCCACAAGAAAGTCTAACCAGCGGCAGCAGCTGTGAAACTTCCCTACCCAGGCGTCTCCCACTACTTGTTTCCCATCCTCGAGACCGAGGTATTGAATAGATTTATTTCTTTTTATTTGCATTTACAAAATATTTCCACTGAATGACACACCTGAATGAGATGAGAACTCGTGTTCAGAAACAGCAGAAAAGACCCAGATCAGCGTCAGGCTGACAAAGGAACAGCTCCAGCAGCAGGGGCAGGGGGGGAGCTTAATGGGGTGGCCTGGTCCTGGGCAAGCCTGCCTGTAGCTCCGAGTACAGGGCTGCGTCTGGTCAGCCAGTTGTGCAATGACAGCTCGTGCTGGGAGGGCAGCGATGAGATCCCTCGGACATGCTAGCACACACATGAGGAGGAAACAGCCACCAGAGCCAGTGAGGAACAGGGATGGAAAGAAAAGGGCTCGGGAAAACATCCCCAGAACATCCCCTGACTTGCTTTCCATGACACTCACAGCTCCTCTTCCTGCAAGTGGCCGAGACTGAGACACCACCTGAGCGCCCTCCGAACCCACTCCTGGGCTGCTACACACAGGAACTCCAGGTAGCTGCTGCCTGGAAAACCCTTTGCTTTCCCTCCCATCAATCTCTTGGCCAAAGAGCAAAGCCCAAACCAAGCAGCCTGCGCCACTTGCCCACACCCACGACCAACACTCCACTATCTGCCAGTTTGCAAGGGCTGATACCATTTCAAACGCCATACACGTTGGTAAAAATGCAAGCAAGAGCAGACTGTCTGAGTGTGAACACTCTCGTCATTGGTGAGTCACTTGTCACCTTCAGGTCTGGTTACCGTGGCGTGGGACTGCCTTGCAGAGCTGTAACTAGCAGGTCACTCTGTGCTGGGAAGGGCATGTGCCAGCGGCGGGCCAGTACAGACCCCTTTGCTCTCCCATGAGATCCATACCCAAGGCGTACTGTGGGGTTTGAGAAGGGGGGATCAGCTCTGGGCCTCCATCTGAAGGAGAGAACAAGCTCCAGAGCCTTGCTTGGGAGCTGGTCTCCCCTCCCACGACCATCCACCAAGGCAGCGTGAGCGGCATTCGGTGGTGCTCAGCAGCAGAGGGATCCCAGACAAGCCGGGAGCATCCCACCACCCGTGGGTCTGTGCGAGAGTGATGGGGGGAGACGGGTGGGGAAGACAGGTAGTGAAGCAGGGGGAATGACACAAGGGCTTTCACTGCGCCTACGCCAGCGGGTGCCCCATCGGGCCGATGCAGGGCCGCCCGGCTGGCTCCCTCCCGCAGCAGATGGCAAGCCCTGCTTCCGCTGCGCTGAGCACAGCGCGGGTGGTGGCAGAAGCCCGTGGCCGGCTTCCCAAGCCTGGCAGCTTCTGCTCACAGCGACCCAGGCATCGATTTGCAAGGTGTCGTGCTGGCATATGTCGTAAACAGGACGGCAGGTTGATTTTGAGCACCGACTGGGGGTGGAGGAGCAGGCTGCCGTGGGGATGGGCAGAGCGTGAGCATGGAAATGATTGCCGCCCTCAGCCTCCCCCGTGCTGACGGGGCTGGATTTGTCCATGCTGATTTTCTGTCCCTGCCTGCCAGCTCCCTGCACAGCCAGCCGAGGTGCCGGTGGCTGCGGTTCAGCAGCAGGGAGGAAGTGGGGGGCCTGTGCACTGCCCCCCAAGCCAGCATAGTAGAGCCATGTGTCCAGAGTGGGTGAGGGCTTGGGCTGGAGCAGCCTCAGAGCATTCCAGGTCAAATCTTACGGGGGCAAACTGTGAAACTGAACTGGGGAGTAAATGGCACGTTTGTAAACCAGCGCCAAGCACTACTGGCCTGAACCACGAACGGTGCAGGCCATGGCCCTGCACTGCAGACACCCGACGCAAGCTCTCCTGATCGCTGGGGACTCATCGCCTTAACCCATCAGCACCCACACCACCCGCGTCCTGCGTGCAGCAGCCTCCCTCCAAACACCCTCACCAGCTAGCCCCAGCCGGGACCCACGCACCCCTGCTGACAGGGCACTGGTGGCTGACCCAGACCCTCTCCGGCTTCTTTCGGTCGCAGCGAAGAGGGATGAAGCCCGAGCTCATGCGGCTGGGAAGCCAGGGAGCAGCACAGAGCCAAGCCCTGCATCGGCTTCCCTCGGCAGAGGGGACAGCTCCGAAATGAAGCGTTCCTCCTCCCTACGGGCTGTGCCTGAAATAGCCGAGGCTGTCAGATCCCTGTCCCCGGCCGTGATGGATTAGCCTCTCCAAGGCACAAGGCAATTTATTCATTAGTGACATTTACACCTTGTGGCTGCATTAGCCACTGCGGTTTGGTGACACGTGCTTGAGCTGTCAGGGCTGCGCTGGGGGCAACATCGCTGCTCTGACAGCGCAGCGAGGCTTGGCCTGGGCACCTCAGCTTGGAAATACCTCCTGCGTGTCTCTTCGGCCACATGCACAGCCTGCTTTGAAAGCCCACCTTGTTCCCAGGCTTCTCCATCAAATGCCCTGCTCCCTGTCTTTACCCCCCACTCTCCCTGCCTCGCAGCACCACTGCTGCAGCACAGCAGCCTCCTGCCCTGTCTTGCCTTGTGCCTCCCCAAAGAACCACTGCATCTGCAGAGCCTGTTACAGCTGTTCTCGTACAGCCCCTCCTCTCCACACATCTTGCTGGGCATTCACACACTATCCTGCCCTCCTCAGCCAGCTCCTCCACCAGCTACGCCTTGCTCAGCCCTCAGCAAAGCTGCCCTGGGACCAGCAGAGAAGCACAGAGCCGAAGTTCGGAGACTCCCCCAGCAGACATGCTGCTTTCACTGGTGACACTGTCCCCTGGTCCCACACTGCCACAACAGCCGACCTGCCTCTCCTCTCCAGGGACCACACCAGGGCTCTGAAGATCAGGACCACCAAAACGTCAAGGCCTTCTATTTCCTAACTTCGGCCTGTTGAGCGTACCCTAGCTACAACGGCTCAGAGAAGTGCTGTGAAATTCTCTGGGAAAGCACAAAGTGATGCAAACGTGAGGCCAGGATGTGTCGCAATGCTCTGCAGGCTGTGCTGACCCTCCACCACGCGAGCACGAGGCACGCCATGGCAGGCGGTGCTGTTGGAAGGCTATGTGCAGGCAACGCAGCAGGTTACGGCGAGGTCATCACGTGTCCGCTGGCCTTTCACAGCCACCTCACGGCGCCTAGCAGGGAGAGGACCGAAACGCTGTGAATGCACGGCCTGGGAGGAGTTCAGGAGAAGGGGGTGCTTTGGCTAACTCAGAGGAATGGCAGTTTGCACATCAGGTTTGGGGAGGGTGAGAAGAGCTGGAGATTGTTGGCCAGGGAGCAGATCCAGCAGTTCTTCCGTTTCAGGCAGCCAGCAAGGGATTAGCTTGCTCTCAAACACAGCGTGCTCCATGCTTTTATCCCTGCTCCCCGCCACTCGCTGCAGCGAATGTCACACTTCACACCATCTCCTCACAAAAACCAGGTCAGGAGTTTCCTCTCCGAGGAACAGGCAATGCTCCGTCACCCTGCCAAGCTCTTGCTGCAAGGACAGATGGGTGACACCAGATCAAAGCCACCAACACAGCAATGCTCGGCAGGGCTGCGGGTCCCGGCCGTGCACTCGAGCATGCAGAAGCACGCCCTGCCACGCACACACACTGGGTGGGCAGCCAGGTCACACCTCCAGAGGCAGAGGAAGACTTTTAACTCCAGCCTCCGTTCCCAATCAGCCTACCCCACAGAGCCACCATCCCAGTCTGCCTTGAGCACTTCTTCTCCACCAGCACTGCACATTTCTGAGAGAGCCGGATGGAGTGTTCGAACCCATCTCATTGAGAAAATCTAAATTTGTTTAAGCAAGGAACAGCAACCCAAAACACTTCTCACAACTGTTAGGGCTTTTTAGCCTCATTTCAGTTTGAAAAATGCCAGTGGCATTTCCAAAGTGAAATCCTGTTATTTTGGGGTCTAGTTGTCACCACCTTTTCCCCAGCCGGCTGAACGGTGCTGTGCACACTGCTTCGTCAGGCACACCGTTCCTTCCATCCTCTGCTTCCCCCTGCGCGGCCGCTGGGGACAGGCCCTCCCTGGGAGGGCAGGGGCAGCACACACAGAGCCCACCGCCTGGTGACATCTGCTTGCGGCTGATCCTCTCTCTGCATCTGCCTCTGGAGATGCGTATAGACTCGGCCTTGGGTTTTTCCTTTTCACCCTGACCGGTTCGCGGGCTGCCATCCAAAGTCCGAATTCATGGCACGGCAGCTGGCGGCGCTGCTAATGGACTTTGGGACCATGGGATTGGTACAAAATACTAAGTCATCTCACCACATTCTAGCTAGGCTTTTCCTTTCACTAATGTGAGTAGCTAAGATTGCAGAAGCAGCTTGTGCTGATGGAGAGTGAAAGAACCTCGTGTGTCTGTGTGTGACGTTACTTTGCTCTACAAAGTCCGCTAAATTATAACCACAGTAGGTGATCCATCCAGTCCCGAAGTTCGAAGGACTGGGGAGGGTTCAGAATGGGCACCAATTTCTCACAAGCTTCATTTCCCCAAATGAATTTTACAAAAACCAAACAAACGAGCAAAAAGCCCCAACAAAAACAGTCTTCCTTGGGAGGAGGGGAGGAATAAAACCCACTCAGCTTTCCAGCAGCCGCTGTGCTTATTCTCAGTGCTGGACGGCCACGCTGCACGTTGTAATGGGCTCCTGAAAACTTGGCAGCTTCTGGAAGTGTTGCATAGGTGGATGATGTACCTGTTAGTAGAGCCTGGTTATGAGCTGCAGGAAGAGAAGCCTGCTGAACTCCACAAAGAAACTGTCCCTCCCCCAAGACAGACAGACGAGGTGAGGAGGGAAGGAGGAAGGGGAGGCCACGAGGCCATGGGTTTTGCAGGTTCAGTTGTGTCCTTGGGACCTCTTTTCCCTCGTGTGCAGAAAGGCTACGATCCTGTGGGAGAAGGCTCCTCTCCCAGTGCGGTGGAGGTCAATTGGCTTGTTAGCTTGCTTTTGAGGGAGTTGACGAGATCGCATCCACGAGCATAACATTTCCCTTGGTGGAGCAGCTGTGATGGAGGCAGTAGAGCAGAATAATTCAACCCACTGCTTGCAGAGACAGTAGATATTCAACATTCATTCCTGTTGGTTGGTTCCCAACACGAACTCTATGCATCAAAGCAACACTGTGATGGATCAGTTTGTCTGGACTCAAGGACAGACCACTCTAAGGAGTTGCTAAGCCAAGATCACATTGGTATAGTACCAACAGCTTCAATAAAATTATGCTAGCAATGAACATAGCTCATTAATTTCCACCTGAAATGTCACTGGCCCCTTTCCCCTTTTTCCAGAACACCCACAGGGACAAAAAGCCCTAGGTGGGCTCAGCCCCAAGTCCCCGCTGGGCTTCCAGTCCTACAAAACAGCCTTTGGTCCCCACATATACCTGGTTCAGTGGCCCACGAGCGTCACAGGAGGCAGCATTACCAAACAGAGCTAACACTTAAACCATGTCCCGTTCCTGAGATGATCTGCATCCAGATCATATCCAGACAGACCTTATTCTAACCACTGGATATGAATGAAATATGATTAGAGCACAAATTGAAACTTATAGCTCTTTGGTAACACAACTTCTTGGTGGTGGTGCAGTATTTCAGATTCATGGCCTACAGCTATTGCAGCAGAGTGGGAGCACGTTGCAGCAAGGCTGTACCCTGTTAAAAGTAAGGCAGCATCCTGGTAATATTGGACAGCAGTACTGAAGCCATGGTTGGAAAGGCTGGAAGGAGAGTTTAAAAGGTATTATTCTTCCCACAGGCTAACCAGCAGGCACTGTTTTACTGACATCGGATGCTATCTAACTTTCTTAAACTTCCACTTAGTAAACTTCATCCTGTGGTCCCCATCCTATGGGCATCCATTGGAGTTACTAAATAGCTCTGCAGCCTCAAGCATGTCTCTGACATGTGCATTTTATGGGGAGCAGAAAGGGAGAGGGGTGTGCTTGTTTGAAATCAGAAAACCAGCAGCTTCCCTAGTACTAATCCTGAGTATTTCCCTAGTGTGTGACTTTAGAAGGCTTGGCGCTGGCCATGAGATGAGATTCCATCTCCTTGTCCTAACAAACACACCTACAGTTGCTCAGCCAGAAAGCCCTCTCTGAAATCTCCCTCCTTGGTGTGTTCTGCACTACACACAGTGAGCTCCAGAAGCACCACCAGGCTGGTTGCTGTCACCGCCTGGTTCTGCGTGAGCAAAGAGCTGGGCACTATCTGGGGAGCTTCCAGTGTGTGCTGAAAGAGGGATAAATGGGTGGTGATGTGTCTTATGACTGGCTAACCCAAAGCCCCTCACACTCTCTTCCTCTAGTTCAGGAAAGCCGGAGAGCTTTTAAGTACCTGGCAAGTACACTGGCAGCCACAGGAAGCACCAAATAGCCCCGGCTTACAGTCCAGCCTTGCAGCAGCGAGGATGAGCTCTCTTCCAGGGATGTATTAGCACCATGAAGGGCCAGGCAGAGGAGCTGGGAGCGGTCCTGCCTCACGTGTCCCAGTATGCAAGGAAAGCCTGCTGGCAAGTGCAATGCTGAGCCTGGCTCTCAGCCCACGGAAAGCTGCAATGGGTGAACCATGTATGGAAAGAACCAAAGCTGTCTGACGGTGGAGATCCTCTAGTTATTGCCCCCTTGTACTGACAAGCTTTCACCATCCCAGAGGATGACGCAGGCTGTCCCGCTTTCCCCGTGTAAGGGACCAACAGCTCCGTGCATACTTTGCTCACTTTGAAGAGATCTTCTGCATCAGAAATGAGGACACAGCCAGCCTGACCAACCAAGGTATTGCTTGCACCTTTGGCCCTCTCCTCTCACCCGGCCAGGCTCGGAGCAGGAAACATAGGGAAAACTCCCTTGCTACATAGGGAAAACTGCACCACCATGCAAGCCAGGGTTTTCCCAGTGAGACCCTGGCGGAGAGAAGACCTTCGGACTGGTGACGGGAAGGCTGCAGAGACCAGATAACGCCTGCTTGTGTTGGGAAGGCCATGGGGAAAAGGAGCAGAGCCAATTAGACTTGCCAGTCAATGGAGGAGAAGTAATGGGATTAAGATACAGCAGGGACAATTCAGGTTAGATATAAGGGAGCAGGCTATCATGAGAGGAGCAGACTGGGCCATCAGCTGAGCTGCCAAAGGAATCGTCGTCACTGACACAGACACGGCCGAGTGCAGACACAAGTCTGCAGGAAGAGCAGGCGCCTGACTGCTGCTCAGCCCGGAGCCGCGGCGGGTGGATGTCTGTGTGCCAGGGGAGATGGGACCCCTCCGCCACGGACAGGCTGTGCGCCAGAACAGGGACAGGCCGTCTTTGGATATCTGTGCTGATAACCTGAGCCACAAGAATTAAATCAGCTGCTCTTTAGCCCAGCGCTCTGGGATCCCTTGCCAACACTTAAGAGGAAACCTATACACACACGCACACACAGGCTGCACCCCGTGCTGGAGGTGGGGAGGGAGACCCAGTTGTCTGCCATGAACTTCTCTGCCTGGGTAGTCATGCTGCCCTGCCATTGCAAGTGAGGAGGAGGAGAGGGAGCACAACCCCAGCTTCAGTCTGTCCTCTTCAGCTCCACCAAGCCACTAGGCAGCTCCTGTCCCTCCTGCCCAGTCCTGCTCCCGTCTACGCCCAAGCATGCCATCCCCCTTCCTGAGCCTAAGACAGAGCAGGAAGGTCTCCAGCCTGGTGAGAGTGGAGTAGGCTGGAGCAGGCAGGGGGGCAGCTCCACCAGGTGCACTGGGGTAGCAGGGCCGAGGATATGAGAAAGGGCATCTCTGAGAAATCCTGGTGTGCAGCGAGGAGCACTGACTAGAGAGGTCCCACTTCTCCTCAGGGCGCTGTGGGTCCAGACAGACTACGGCACTGGGACTACCTCTGGGACCTGACTACGGCTGGCACTGCGCATGGGGAAGGTGTTCAGCAGCAGGAAGACTCTGCATGGATCCTGCAGGCCAGAGCAGTAGCCGTGCCTCAAAGACACAGGTGTCCACCTGAACAGACCACCTCCAGAGTAAGATTTCGTTGGTGAAAATGGGGCCAGAGGAACAAATTGAGGCAATCTTAAGAAAAGGCCCAGAAAGAGCCAAGGACGAGGTGCCTGAAATCAGAACTCTGCTGCAAGTGCTAAAGGACAGGGGCATAGAGACCCTACTAATCTGTCCCTATTCTGAGGACTGTCTTTGCCCCAGGGAGCTAAAAGACCTGCCAAATCTTAGATAAATCCATCTGTCCAAGGCACCTCAGAGGCTGGAGCTAGAAAGACATGCCACTGAAGCCTAATTTAAGAAATGTGTAGGAGATTTCAAAGAGAACATGCTGGGAAGGACAAGTGGACAAGATTCCTCACTAATGATCCACTGCAGCTCCACTGACCGAACATCTCTTGATTCACCAGGACATACAAGCACGCACCATTATCCCCCCAGAGTCACGAGGACCCTCAGCACTGGCCTTGGCTTACATTAGGCTCTTGGAGAGAGAAGCACAAGCGCACAGCAAGTTTCAGATATCATGAGTAAGCAAGGAAGTCCCAGCGCAGCCACGGGGGCTGCAGCCACTTTCATCCACTCTGAATCTGTGTCAGTAACAATGAGAACAAAACGCAGAGAAGGATGTGCCCGCCCTGGAGACCTCAGGCTTCCCTGTTCTCAAAGGGACCCTCTTATTTAAGCCAACATCTAGGTGTGGTGTCAAGAGTAAAGGCAAATGACAGACCGAATCATAACGGAGTGAGATTTTAAGGGACTTTCTGACCAAACTGCTGTTGTTTGGAGTCTAGCACTTGAGATCCAGGAGGTCCAGAAGGACAAGCTGATTTGAAGGGCAGGAGACACTGATCAGGACACTCAAGGCACAAAGAGCAGAAGAACAGACTGCTCTGTGGGCAAAGCCAAGCAGAGCCTTACAATTTCCACTGGTGCTCACTGCTCCAGGCTTGCCAGCAAGAGATGATTTTCAAGAGAGGACTACTGTGGTGGAAGGGTGTATGTGCAGCCTCCCCAGGACCTGGGAGGTGAAGCAGTACAGCAGTGTGACTAGAGAAACAGACCCTCCATTAATAAGGTGGCAGGAGGAAGACTGGCTGGACTAAATGCAGTGCCTCACTGTTTGCTGTCACATCTCCCCCCCTTCTGCGATAGATGGGGAGGCAGACACCAAGCTCAAATGCCCAGATGCTAACGGACTTGCTTGTCACCCAAAACCTGCTGCTCTCAGCCACTGTTTGCCCCAGTGGGTGAGGGAGGCATGGTGAGGCTGAGAAGCAGTGCTGTCTGGAGAAATCACTGACTGATTTGGCATTCGCTCCCCCAAAGAGCTGACAGGAAAGGAGACAGCTTTGCTGAGAACAGAGACGTGAGAGATCTGGGGATATGTTGACGGAGAAGGAAAAGCTGGGTGCCTGCATGCTGCAGCCACTGGTGCAGATTCAGTGACATGAAGGCTCCTTGCCCAACGTCATCGGGACCCTTTCCAGCAGGACAGAAGGAGCAGCACAGATCTCAGAGCAGGTCAGCCTGCCTGGCAGAGGAACCGGGGGGCTAATGGGTTACACAGAAGCTACTTCACTTCTCACAGCCTGACGCCTCTCTGCAAAAACCTCTGCAGTGCAAACTGATCCATTTTAAGCAGGTTCCCCTCCAAAATATCCCCAGCCTCTGTTCTGCAAAGCATCCCTCACAGCAGATACCTCCCTGTCTCCCAGCTGTGGGTCCTGCACCCACAGCGGGGCCCCACAGAAGGGGAACCCCTTTGCTCCTCATTTTCCCAGCCCAGGTTCCCAGTGCCCCAGCGTGCTTTTGCATTTCTCCCTCCCAGCCCCTCAGAGCTCTCTGCCAAAACCAGGCTGCCAGGAGCCTGCAGCTCAGAATATGCAGCCAGCGCCCAGCCTGATCTCATGCTAAACTCAGCCCTGCAGACATGCACCAACCTGCTGTTCTACTATCAATAGGTGAATTGCAGCTGAACCTACCAGAGCCTTCCTCGATGCTTGCCTGAACCGATTAGGACTCATTTCAAAGCCAGGGAGGGACCCCAGCCACTTGACACACTGCCTGTTACCACAGTGCCTGTCCCAGTGACACCCTCTCCCCCTTGCCCAGCTCACTGGGGGCCTCCTGTTTTCTCTTTCCAGCTGAGCCCTCCTCCAGCAAGCGGATCAGTAGTGCCACAGATCTCCGCTCCATGTGGGTTCGCACATTCATCCCTTCCCCGGCGCTGCCTGCCTGCTGTAATCCCAAACCAGAAGCCCTTTACCTAGGGGATGCTGATTCTCAGAGCTGGCGTGCCGAAGCTTCCTAAGGAGCCGAGCCTGGGATCCTCTGGAGGCGGTGCCATTCCCAGCAGTGAGAACAGAGTAACAGTCGGAGCATGGTCTAAAAAAAAAAGTGGGGAGGGTGGGGAATGGTCGGGGGGGAAGGGGAAGAGCTGGATTCATGGCTTTCAGCCTTTGCTCTAACCTGCCGCTCAGCTCCGCATGCCTGGATGCCCCAGACCTTGAGGCACGGGCAGTTACATGACGCTCCCAAAGGGCATGTTCCCCTCCACCCTGCGAGGGGTCTCGCCCCAGCGTGGGCAGCAGAGTGGGCAGAGGTGCAGCTGGGCGCTTTCTGGTGGCTGCCGGTTCCTCAGAGTATGAGCCAGCCTGGAGCCGGGGCTGGGAGCCAAAGCACACCCCTCCCTGCATCAGGCCTGGCTTTTTATTCCCCCCTTTGGATCTTGATGCCATAAATTACGATTTTGGGGTTAGTTTGGTTGGGTTTTCCTTTTTTTTTTTTTTTGCATGTGGTGGTCGATCTAGAGTTCTGTGCCATGTCAGAGGGAGCATCAGCACTCACCCCTCTGGGAGGTCAAAGCCACAGCGGGGGGAGCTTTTGCTGGCTGCCGGAGCGAGATGCCATGTCCGCTCCATCCTGATGTCCTTCTAGGCCATCTCCCTCCCCCGTGCTCTTCTCCCCACATTCCGCGCTGGCAATGGATGACAAGATCTCACCGCCCTCTGCTTTCACAGTGAGGTCTCCACGCAGGACCCGTTGCGGTGGAGGTGACGGTGGTCATGGTTCAGGCAGCCTTCGTTGCGGTGCACAATGAGGATGGGGAAGTAGAGGGCGTCCTGGTAAGGAGGGGGGTCTTCCTCCTCCACAGTCACCTGGCTGGAGAGGCGGGTCTGCTCGGTGGGGCAGCTTTGCTCGTTCAGGCTCCCGCTCCGGCTCTGCCAGAGGCAGCTGCGTCGTGAGCCATACAGGCGGCCCAGGGAGAAGCGGCTGCTGCTGAAGGGGATCCTGGGGCTGCCGTTGCAGATGCTCAGGGCACTGCGGGAGAAGATGGAGGAGCTGCTTATAGTCCTGTGGCACCGCTCGCAGTTCTGCCGGTAGCCCCCGTACCGGCAAGCGGAGTAGCTGGTGCAGCCGGAGAGCCCCACCAAGTCCATCAGGACCGCTTCCGAGTAGCTGGGCACCAGCTGCTGGTTGGATCGGATGTGCCACTCCAGCTCGGTGCTGTCCACTGTGTTGACACGGGGCATCCTCCGGCAGAAGGAGCGTTCTTCGGCCGGCGTCACCGCCACGTAGTCAAACCCAAAGAGTTTCTCCACGTGGTAATGGACGTAGGAGGTGCGGTATTCGTTTAGCACCCGCAGAGGCCAGGATAGCGTCAGCAGAGCCGCCACCCAGAAGACATAGTGGGATACGTACCAAGGCAGGTTGTCTGGGTCGGAAAAGGCCACCATGTATTCCTTGAAGTCCACATTTTTGAGGTGCATCCCCTCCCTGGCCTCCATGTAGTCATCTAGGCCCTCGTTCTCTGTGAAGAAGCGGGCCCGCTGGGTCAGGTAAGAGTTCTCCGACTCCACGTTGGCAAAGCTGAAACACTTGGTGAAGCGGAGCCGCGTGGCTGGGTAGCTCTCTAAGTCAATGAGGTCTTTGGAGATGTCCTTAACTCCACAGTTGGAATAATCAAACTCGGCCTCTGCCACATGAGTGTTGACCCGTTCATGATACACTTGGGTGGTAGTGTAGGCATCCCCATTGCGATAGCGGGTAACCTGCCGGGTCCTGCGGACGTAGTGGTAGCTGATGGCCTTCCACCAGATGCAGGGGGTTGCCTGCTGCATCCGCTGCACACGCTCATGCACACTCTCCACGTCCACTTTGTACTGCAGCTCATTGCGGGTGTAGCAGTGCCAGCACTCCACCAGGTAGACCACGTAGAGCATCACCAGGAAGGCCAAGGGGATGTAGACGTAGCCGTTGGAACAGGGGCTGTCATGGTACATCATGGACTTGCCCTTGTAAGCGCTGTCAAACGTCAGCCGGGTCACCTTGGTGACATGGCACCAGGTCATGGCTCCCATGCAGCCGTACATGAGGAGGGACAGCAGCAGGCATTTCCAGTGGGACTCTCGGCACAGAGACTTGCTGAGAGACTGCTTCACCGGCCGCTGCTGCTCCGGAGCACCCGAGAGAAGGAGAGAGAACACAAGAGAGGAGTCAGTAGGCGGCAGCGGGAAGGGGAGCAGGCAGCGGGGTGCCGTGGAGGCACCTGTAGCTCCGCAAACACGGACAAACAGCAGAAGCCATTGGGCTCCTAGCCTCAGTGGGCAGGCTGGAGACCAGGATCTCTCCCAGGATGACAGTCCCGCGGTGCGGGCAATGGGCACCCCCCCTTCCCTTCACAGTGCTCTGTCCCTCTGTGGGAGACAGACAGAGCCCAGCTGGATGTGGAGGAGAGCAGCAGAGGGCAACTCTGCTATCCCGCACCCTGAGCATCCCCCTTCTTCAATGGGGAGTAACCTCCACCATGGCCACATCCCGGGGAGGGGTGCTGAAGCACAGCAAGGTGGAGGCCAGGGGATTTCCCCCACATACCTCAGCTTCCGCACCCATCCCACCAGCACAGGCAGCTCTAACTGATGGGTCATCCCACCCAAACACCTCACCACAGCTGATCCCACCACACCGCCCACCGCTCGCGCACGAGTCTCTCGCCCTCTCCCAGTAACAACCGACAGCAACATTCAGATTTCTCCTACCAGGGCAGCACAAGCAGCCAGGGGTGCCTGTAAGATGGAGAAACGGACCTTCTGCATCTGGGAAGGTCTTTGGTAATGGCGATTCCCACCACAACACTTGGTAGCCCAAGGGGCTCTGAAGTGCTTCTCAAGTGCTTCTTAAACCACACAAACAGGAAAATACTTTTCTGCGCCTGAAACGCAGCCACTTCTGGCAGGAGAGAAAGTAAGGGTGGAATAACGTCTTAAAAGGTGTTCAGGGTGGAAGAGAAGAGTACCCCACCGATCTGCAGCAGCAGGGAGGGTGAGCGGTGGGTCACGGCTGCCAGCAAATGTCCCTGCCGGCACTGGAGATTGGCTGTGACAGCCCACCCTTCTTGAAAAACTGCTCTCAGGTCTTTCATGGTGAGGAAAGAGCAGGACTTCATCAGTAAGACTTTTGAAAGAGATTGCACTGGTGCCTTCACCATAGGAACTGTGCAGGGTTTCACAAAGACCTGGGAAAAACCCCACTTAAGGAAACGTCTGTCACTCCCTGCAACACCCTGAAGCCTCAAGTATTGATTCAGCTTCGCCAGTGAGAACCGACATTATCACACCCAAAGGGAGAATGCGCAGAGGTTATTTGCTTTCTTAAACAAAAGACTTCATCTGGCCCAAATGCCATCCAATCCAGGAGTCTCCAAAGGTGCGACCTGAGGGGGGAGGCAAGAACCCCTGCCTTGTGCAGATGCCACTAAACTCAGTAAGAGGCTTTCAGATTTGCTCCCCCCCACCAGCTGCACACAGGGTGGCTCCTGAGCTCACCTCCATCATTGCAGGGGCTAATGCCAGCAGGAAGGGCAGTGAAGTTCAAGTCTGGCCCCACACCTTCTCCATTCCTGAGCGCATTTGGCTGGAGAGATCTCTCATCCAGAAATCCCAAAGAGCTTAACGGAGTCACACTGCCAGAAAGTGTGTGTGTGGGGGGGCACTTTCACTGTTGCATGAAAAGGAAAATTAAAGCAAGAACCAGATGCACACCACCACTGGCAGGTCTAGAAACAGATCTCAGCCTCTTCTTTCTTCTAAGAAATCCCCCTTGCTGTCACTGAAGAGCCCCTCAGCACTGCCTTGGTTCTCCAGAGACCCAAGAGATAATCTTCCTTCCACACACCTTGCCAAAGCCTGGTCCACCCCCATGCCACTGGGACTCCTGCCA
>VWZZ01005166.1:194944-209157 GCA_013399095.1 Psophia crepitans | reverse complement strand
GGCGCCCTTCCCGAGGCTCTGCCCGGGCTGCCGGCCACCTGCCGCGCCGAGGAGCCGCCGCCGCCGCCCGAGGGGCTCAGCCGGCAGCAGCTGGAGGCGCTCACCTACGTTTCGGAGGACGGAGATACGTGAGTGACCGCGGCCCCTGCCCTCCCACCTTCCCCGGGGGCGGCTTGCGAGCGCCGGGCCCCCCAGCCCCGGGCTTGGCCCCTGGCAGCCGGCTGGCTGTGGGGAGCCGGTGCCTAGAGATAGGCCGGGCTTTATCTGCAGTGGTCCCCAGCCTCTCCCCGGGAGCGCCTGCTCAGCCGGGCTGTGAAGGACTCCTCGAGCTGCCATCGTGAGAGCCTTCCACCTTGCTTTGCTGTGCATGGATGCTTGGTACCCCGGCGTGGGTCTGGATGGGTGACTTGTGGGGCATCCGAGCCAGGTCCAGCAGAGCGAGCGGGGAGAGGCAGCCCAGGCAACGTGGCGCAGAATGGACCCACCGTAGGAAGCCAGCTTCCACTTGCTGTGGGGCTGCTGGAAACTGGAAGGTGGTGTGGGAGCAAATCAAGCCCCCTCCCTTCCCCCCCGCTGCATCTTACCCAGAGAATGCAACATTTCCTCCCCGACAGGGAAGGCAGTGCTGCGTGATGTAAGCGAGACCCGAAGCGAGATTGGCTGTGCAGGCCAGGCCTTGCGATAGCTGTGTTGGGGCCACTGATGCCACTCAACCGAGTACCCAAGAACTGTCTGTTCTCAGGTGGAAATCGCCTTGCTTTGCCAACCCGCCTGCACGGCCGCAGCTGTCAGCACAGTTGTGACGCACGCCGCGCTGTGGGGCTGCCCTCCCCAGCCTCTGTGACGGAGACGAGTGTTTCTCTTAATGAGAGGGGGCTGCCCACATCCGTAATGCCCTCTCAGGGGCAGAGGCATCACACTGGAGGTACTTGGTTTGGCTTCTGGTAACTGCCTTCAGCTAATCACGACTCTTTCCTGTCGTACATTCCCTCAGCGGAAGGTTTTCATCGTAATTGCACACACGGAGCATGAGCAAAGCATGCTCCCAGCTGAGGGGGGCAAAGCTTTGCCCCAAACCCAGGCTGGAGTTTGATACTGAGTAATGGCACAAGAGGAAGAGAAACTAAGAGACACTGACAGAAGCAAGCAAATGTCTTCAGCAGCAGGAGCAGCAAGGAGGCTCTGCCCTTGGCTGGCAGAACACATCTGGTTCTGAGGCTGAAGGCGAGCTGGGAGCCAGCCCGCGTGTTTACTTCCCGGTTAGGAAGGAGGCTGTGCATCTGCTAATTAGTTCATTAATGCTCACTGTGGGAATTGCTTCAAGGATTGGCTGGAAGTCTAACGGCAAGCAAGGTTAGGCTAAACCCAGCCTCCCACGCTCCCCAGCCAGGCGCCTCAATAGTGCTTTCTAGTCCTGTCCCATCTACAGGCTGGCTCTGCGGCTCCACGCCATGGAGGAGCTTTGCCACCTTTCCCAGCTGTAACTCTAGAGTCAAGGTACCCACAGAGGGAGAAGGGGGTCTTTTAAGTAGAGCTGTAAAAGTAACACTTCAGGCAAGCCCCCCATGCTAGTCCATCGCAGCATGCCCAGAGCTCCTCGCTTGCTTTTCTTTAGCGAGTCTGGTAGATGCAGCTGCTTGGAGATGCTTTTGCTGCTTGGGGCTGTCCTGTAAGGTGGCTGAGCCCTTTCCTTGTCAGACTTGCTTGGCCAGAGCCTAACGCAAGCATCTCATTAACTAGGGAAACATTAATCAGTGGTGCCTTGGTTACTGTAGGCAGGAGAGCGCTCCAAATGGTTGCAGTTGCTCTTCTGTTTTCTCTCGCTCACAGCGCAGTTCAGAACAGGAAATCTGTAAAGAGCGAGCGAGGGAGGGAGGGAGGGAGGGAGGGAGCAAAAACTCTGACAGTGCTGCAGCTTGTACAGCTCTGGGCTGGCCATGTCCGTGCAGGAGCCAGCTTTCCTGGGATCTGCTCCCGGCGCTGGGGGAAGGAGAAAAAAAAAAGAAAAAGTATTCTTGTGGTTAGAGCGGTGAGGCTGTGGATTTCTGCCCCTGCTATTCCTGTCCCTCCTCCTGACCTTGCGGGAGAGGTAGGCGGCATTTATATTTAGAAATGCTGAACATCCACCACTCGGTGGATGCAAATGGGGACTTCGAGAGACCAAAGACTCATTTAACTGCCACTAGTTTTGTGTGCAAAAACAAGTGGGGCTGATAGTAATGCTAAAGTCTGAGGAGCAATTGCTCATCTGGTGACAAAAGGTCTCCAGAGAAAAGGAGTCAGATGGCCACAGGCTGCATCCTTTCATCCAACCAGAAAAACCCATCGACTTCTTTTCATCTCCGTCAGTGGCATATTTCCTTGTGTGTTTTGCTTGAATGCCTGCCACAAAACAGCTCCAGGCCGAGAATTAAAATCATACTACCATTATATTTCAGCAGACTCGGGCAACGATGCTTTCCTGTAATTGTAATTCTGAAAACATAAAAAAGTTCAGGGGTTTTGGCTGAGTAGTTCCTGTTTCCCCAGAGCTGCCCTGGCCGGTACCAAGTGGAGAGGAGCACCGGGCTCCCACAGAGGGAGCTGGCAAAAGTCTTGGCTGTCCATCTGGCAGAAGCCTTGGCCACCCGCAGCTCCCCTGGGCTCGCCCACCCGTGCCACCACCTCGAGTTGTTCCTGCCAGGGGGCTGTGTTTGTCAGCCTGCCGCTTGCAGGGGAAGTGTGCGAGGCAAGGAGCATGTGCTTGGGCGGTTGGAGCGTCAGCAGGATCTTCCTTGGATACCTTCCTGCCCGCCTCTGTGGGAGAGGAGTGTTAGCCCACGCGGGGTGAAGCAATGGGGCTAAAACTGGCTTTTCCCGCACTCAAAATTAGAAGGGGTCCCTCTTCTAGAAGAAGGAAATTGGCCAACGGGGAAGATGTGGGTGTGATGGCCAGCGAAATGTGTGGGTGCTGTCTTCCAAGAATCATTTGTCCAAGCGTCAGTGCCCCCTGATGCCTCCCCAGTCCCTCTGCCTCAGGGAAGTCAGAGCTGCAGTAATCGGGCACCGAGACATTGGTCCTTGAGGGAGCGGCAGAGCTGGCACGGCAGGAGAGGTCAAGGATGAGGAGTGGGGTGACAGGTAGAAGACAGTGGGTGCACTCAGGGCAGTGGTATATATCCTGCTTATTCCATGGCCAGGTAGAGAACAAGCCCTGTGCGCTCAGGCTCAAGCAGTCTCCTCCGAGCATGTGTCTTTTCCTTGTGAACCAAGCTGTCTCCTCCAAGCGCCCGTCTCTTCCGTGTAAATCAGCTCCTTTTCTGCTGAACTGAGTCCCGATGGGACTGCTCTGCGTGGAAGTGAAGAGAGGGGCTTTCCAGCTGCAGGCCTGGCTAGCTCTGAGCAGGGTGCATGCAGCTTTATTGCTGCGGCCCAGCCTCCGGACAAGCTCATCCTTTATTAGGATTCACCGAGGAAACCCCCTGCCTCCCGGCATTGCCAGGCAGATGCATGAGTCCAGTGTCCTGGGAAAGGGCTGGGTGTGGGGCCAGCTCCCTCGAGGTGGGATGGCGTGGGGTGGGATTGCCTGTTGGGTTCCAGCACAAGGGAAGACCTCCCCATTCGTTTGGGCTTATGGCAGCCTCTGCCAGCTCTGGAGAAGCAGAGTTGATTCATCAGTGTGAGAAATTAGGCTGAGCTTCCTCTGTCTAGGCCTAAATATTCTGTCTTAAACTTAAAAATATGTTTCCCTTTCTGCCCATGCTGCTCCTTGAGCCACACACCAGTTCATGCTGTTGGTACCTGATGCCATGGCGATGGGCAGCTGGGTAGAGTGCCTGCAGTCTTGCTCTGGGTCCTCTGGCCATGCCGTGCTGTGAGAGGCTGGGGGCTGCACCTCCGCAGGAGGGTGGCTGTCTTCTGCACGGGGCTCCGTATGCAAAGCACCGCGGCTCCTCTGCGGGGGTGAAGGTCGGGGGTCTCCAGCTCAATCACGGGAGGGAGATCTCAGCCTCCTTCAGATGGAAAATGGGACCGAGCGGTTTTGGTTGGGTGCGTGTTTCGGGGAGGGAGGGGAGCAGAGGAAGCCTGACTTCCTCCTTCCACCAGAGACAAGTGCTGCCCTGTCTGCTGATAAGAAATCACGTGCCGGTGACTTGTGGGCTGAGATGCCTTAACAAGGGCTTGGGGACAGTTAGTGAAGTAAAATTGGGGCCCCGCGGGAGGTGGTGTTCTGAGTTCTCCCCCACGTGATGGTAGCTGAAGGGGCCTTCCCTGCTGAGCCCTTGCCTGCGTGGGGAGTCGTTGAGTGCGAAAGCTCATCTATCGGGGCCAGAAGCCACTTCAGCTGTTCAGTGGTAGCCCTCCCATCTCGTGTGGCCCTGTGCTAGAGGTCTTTCCTGTGCAGGGCAATAGAGGTTGTCCCCGTTCAGGCTGCCTGCTCCGATGTGGCTGCTTGCTCTGCGCTTGCCCTGCTGACCAGGGGTGTTGCTGAAGCCCCGTGCCCCTGGATCCCCGTTTGTGTGCCTGGGAGAATGCTCGGCGTGTGCCAGCAAAGGGAAAGCACTGTGAGAGGATTAAAAAGCAGAGGACTGGAGAGACAGAGTTTCAGGAGAAGGATTAAAGAAGTCCAATGCAGAGAGCACGCCTGGTTCCTGGTCGGGCTGGGAGTTCCCCCTGCTCGGCTGGGCTGTGTTGTTGCTGGCTGCCCAGCAGCGGGACGGCCATGATTAATGGGAAGCAGGGATGCTCTTGGCTTTTCCAGAGGGGCTTTGGGAAGCTCCTTGCCTGATTGCCAGGGGAGTTCAAGTCCATCTCACGTTGTGCCCAAGCACACCGCTGTTGTGGGGCAGAGCAGGAAATGAATCCTAACATGGGGCTGGTTGAAGGGAGAAGGGATCCTGCTGTGTCCAGCTCCCTGTGCCTGGACTCTCAGCTCTTCCTTTGTCTGTGCTCAGGAGTTTGGTGGGCAGGGGAAGGTTTGGTGCCCCTCCAAGCCAGGGCAGGCAGCTCTACACAGGATGCCCCAGAAGTTGCTGGCTGCCACGGGGATCACACGTGTACGTGTGGTGTAAGGTGGGTGAGTCCTGGCAGCCCTCTGAGATCATGCAGGCAAGAAGAGATATTTTTTTGGCCCTGTTCAGATGACTTCAGGCTGGCCTGGAGGAAGTGTCTTCAGACTTTCCACCTGCATAGGTTTGCCTTGCAGCTGGGAAGAGGCACAGGACACTTCAGCACGGAGGAAGGGAAAGAATGGCTGGAAATTTCCATGTCCTGGGATGCAGAAGCCTGATGCCTGGCTGTAACAGATCAGTCAAGGTGGGGAGGGCTTCAGGTCCTTGCACCCTGCAGGCAGGCTTGGCTGCTGCTGGGAAAGGGTTGAACTCAGCTAAGTTAACAAAGAAAGTTTTGATTTTTGTTGGTTTGGGGTTTTTTTAATACAATGTGGATAAAAGAGGCGTCAGACATGACTGTGTAGGAAGAAAGGCCATGGGGTCTGAGCTGTCAGAGTGGTTACTGGGCGCCTCTCAGTGAGCTGCGTGGGATGCTCTCTGCGTCCCAGAGATGGGAAGCCCCTCTGACTGGGGCAGATGCAGGGCTGAAGGGGGACCCTGAGACATCCTAGAGCAATGGCTGGTGCCTCATTGAAAGAAAATCCTGAGGCAGCGAGGTTGTGTGCGTGGGGCTGTAAATGATTGTTAGGGTGTGTTGTACTGGCTCTGGCAAAGTCCAGGCACTGTCCTTTTGCAAAGAGGCTGTTCTGACCTAAAGATATCTCTGTGTGTACGGAAACTGTTGAATGTATTTTCCTCCCAATGAGCAAAAATGGGAATTTGCTCCATTTGAAAAGGAGCTGCCACAGCCAATGGACTTTTCAGGATGTTTTTATTGCAATCATTCATCTCGCTTCTTGGCTCGTGTCTGTGAAACCAGCTCTGTCCACCTGGGACGGGCTTAACCTGCTTTCTGGCTTGGCTCATCCCTGCAGTGATGATCATGCAGGGCAGACCCCTCATTTTGCAGGGGCGGCAGTCCACATGCAGCTGACGTTTAGTGTTTCTGCAATCCAGGACCCACCACCTGCTCAGAAACGGAGTAAAATGCTCAAACACGTGGGTTGTAGGGTCTAGAGGATGTAAGGCCAGGGGTGCAGTATGCGGGTGAACAGGGGCACCTTCATCTCCCCTCCTCCCCCTCTCCCACCTCACTGAAAAACAAGTCACCCACAGCCCTCTCGCAATGACTCCTCTGACAGTCAGCCTCCAGCACCTCTCGTCCGCCAGCACCCAGACCAGACCCTCTGCAGAGCACCACAGGAGGGGTGCAGGCTGCCTCCCCTGCTTGCCCATCCCTTCCCACCCCTCCCTCTGCCCCCAGGAGCAGCAGGCGGGCAAGCGGCTGCTGCCCAGGCTGGAGATCAGGGGGGCTGAACCCTGTGGCTGAAGGGGCTTTGCCCAGGGAAGGGGAGAAGAATACTGCAGAACAGGAGACCCAGGGCAGGAGCAGAGGACATGGGGATGAGCCTACAGCCGGCTGGGTCTACTGCTCCACTGGAGCTGCCAAATTGCAGCTGGCACAGTTTTATGGAGCCAGGCAGCATCACATTGGTATGCAGGGAGGAAGGGAGTTGGGCTGGGCTGGCAGTAGGCTGCAGGGCAGGATGGAGCTGTGCTTGCTGAGCCTGCTGGCAGAGCTTCATGCTGATGGCTGAGGAAGCGGTTAGCAGCGCAGGTTACAGGGCTGGAACAGGAGAGCAGGGTAAGAGCGGAATTCCCCTGCTGTTTTCCTCCTCCCTCGCTCTCCTCTCTATAGCTGCTGGGGCCATTTCCTCCCCTGAACAAGTTTCTCTTGTGCAAATTGTTTGCATGATTTCCTACTGCTCCACTCAGCCAAAATAAGGAGCCAGGAGCAAGCTGTTCCCACTGTGGACAAGGACCTTATCTAGAGAGGGAGAAAAAACTGTCAAAACAAATTCTAAAACAAATGCTGGATCCCTTGTCCTCCATGCTTCTGGGGTGAGATGGTGAAGGGAGAGGCTGCTTTGAGGATAAGGTGTCCTGCCCCACAGATAGGGGATCTGCATAGTCAGCCCTTTTACTAGAGGGAGGGAAGAGGATAGCCGGAGAACTGGAACTTCATCAGTTCTGCTTGTGTGTCAGAGCTGGGTGTCCCCCCCACCTTGCCACTCCTTGCCTCCAGTTGCAGGCATCCGCAGACGTGGACTCTTTTCCTGCCAGGTGCTTGAGGTCACTCAGAAGCCTGGGCGATAGCCAGCACTGTGGAAAAGGGTGGTGTTCTGTGCTTAAACCTTGGCATGGCAACTCTGCATCTACGGAGCCGGGGACATCCCCAGGGACAGCCCAGACCCCTTTGCTCCAGGATCGTTATCTCTCTGGTGATAGGTAGATCACCTTGTGCCAGGGATGCCCTGTGCCCCTGGGACCTGTGCAATTCAGAGCACTAACGAGTCCCCTTCTGCCAGGATGGAGCTGGTAAGCAAGTGGAGAAGCTGAGAACAAGCCCAGCAGTCTGTACTCCTAGGTTGGCCATATTTTCCCTGCCCACAGCTCCTCCATCCCCTGCCGTTTCCAAAACTCCCTGTTGCCCTTTCCAAAAGTCCCCCTGGGCACCCACCCCATGACTGCAGGCATTTTTGTTGGTTGCAGGAGCGCTGCAGGCAGGAGCGTGGGGAGGGAGGGAGCAGGCAAGCAGAGGAAGGCAGAGGAGAGGCATGCAGGCAGCGGAGGGGAGGGCAAGGGTCCGAGCGTGGCCGGGTGGAGGGCTTGTTCTGGCCAAGGCGTGGGACTGTGGCTGGGTGAGGAGGGGAGTCTGGCAGCGAGCGGGTATCTCTCCAACTCCGCACCCTGGCTCTGGGGCTCAGCTGTGAGCGCTGCGTGCCAGTGTGGAGCAGCCTGTCAGCAGCTGGATCGTGTAGCTGCCCTGGCAGAGAGAAAGGTGTGCTTCTGGCCTTGGACGGAAGGAAGTGGAGATTGGCACGATGCCTGCGCCTCAGGTCTCCTGGGCGTAGGAGGTTTCCTGGGTTAGCAGCAGATAATCCTGATTCCTGGTTGGCATCACTGCTCGTGGCACAGAGTGCCTCGGAGAGCACGCGCTCTTGGTGGGCTCTTCCCATCCCGGTGGTCTTGCTGCGACTCCCCTGAGTAGCTCATGGCTCTTGCAGGCGTTTCAGGAAGTTGAGGGCTGGCAATGAGGAAAGGGGGGAACGAATGCAGAAATGAAAGTGCGGGAGGAGGCTGCACCCCACTGGAGAAGGAAGGGGGCGGAGAGGGGGAAGCAATCCTTTGAAGCAAGCACATCCCGGCTTCAAGATGAAAGCTTGAGCTCTAGCCGGGTGGGAATGATTGCCTCTGTGGCATAGATCCCCAAACCTGCTTGGCGGCAGCCCAGCCCTGAGTGGCTCTGCTGCCTCATTAAGCCGCAAAGCCACCCAAGCCAGGGGGTGGCAGAGGGCTTCCCGGGGTTTCCACCTTCCCCGGGTGACTGCTGCACTTGTCCCCACATGACAGCGCAGTGTGGTGTGGGTCGTGCTGGGGGGACCAGGGGGATTCCTGGGGGTGCAGGGGCTTGCTGCGGGGGAGCACGACCCCGGATGCTCTCTCTCCCCCCGGAACCCAGCGTGGCTCTGGAAAGTGAAAGCAGTAGAGGTTTAAAGTTCAAGCCGAATTGCCTTGGGAAGTCCCCTGTCTGAGCAGCCTTATCTCCTCCATACCTGAAAAAGGCAGATCCCGTGGCTTCCTCCCGCACGTGGCACCTGGGAGCGGGTTTGGAGAAACGGGGACTGTCCCTGCAAAGCGGGCAAAGGACACCTTGGTGCACGTGCCACGGCGGGGACCGGGGGCCTGAGGCAAAACCCAGCAGGGAATCTCCCTGCCCGGATCATGCCCGGGCTGGGGCCAGCGAGAGCCCACCGACGGGAGAGGTGTTCTTGCAGCTGGGCCCCCAGCTCTGCCCCGTGCTCCAGCCCCAGTTAGCCCGGCCTGGGCCCTTGGCTGTGCCCCTGCCCCGTAGTCCATTGAGGGCAGCCAGACCCTGCCCGTGGGCCCACTCATCCCCAGTTCGCCTCGGGGAGTGCAGGGGGTGAGGGGCACCCAATGGCAGTGTGGAGGCAAATGTGGGTGGCCTCTCCTTCCACCGGGGAATTCCCTGCCGCAGCACAGCCCGGGGCTTCCCCGGGGACACAGCCTCTCCTGTCAGCCTCTCCCCTGGTGGCAGGGCAAAGAGAAACCGCCCTTCTTTTGCCACCAAAAATGGCGCTTAGCTGAGGGCGCCCAGGATTCTGGGTGCTGGCTCACCCTCGGGCAGCGCTTGGTGGGAAGTGGATAAAGGGACATTTTGGGGATTGGCCTCTGGGTTCTGATCGCACCTATGTTGTCCCTGCAGCTGGTGAGAAGTCAGTCCCCTCCCTCCCCACTTCTTCGCCACAATTGCAAAAGCCACCTTGCTTTAGGGCCAGGTCTTGCCTTCCCGCCTGCGGAAGGATGCTGTCCATCCCCCGCATTGCAGGCGGCACCCCGAAGCTGGGCTGTCCAGCGAGTGAGTTGTCTTCCTGGGGCTGGCACAGCTCTCGCCCTCCGTCCCATGTCCCTGCCCACCGCTACCAAGCAGTGTGGGCGCAGGACCCCACTTGGAGCCTGCCCGTGGCGGGCAGTGAGGAGGAGGCAGGAGGCTCAGCTCATGCCTACCACGCTCTGCAGAGCGGGAGCTGCTGCCCGCCATGGCTGGGGCTGGCCCGAGGGGGCTGCCCTGCGGTGGGGAGCCAATCCCTCCGCGCAGAGGGGCCCGGGAGCGCAGCAGATTGTCAGAGGGGCCTGGAAATTCCCACTCGGCTCTGCCTCTGTCATGCTCTCACTTCTGTTCTGACTGCGCCGGGGGCCGACATTAGACCTGGCTGGAAATAAAACTTCTCCTTGGGCTGGGTGAACTCTAGGGCTGCCTGGCCACCCCATCGCCATGGGGGCCACAGTCCTGAGGACATGGGCTCCCTGCTGGCCACTGAGCTCTGACAGCCACACCTCTGGTGTCCCTCCATGCCAGCGGGCTGTGTGCCAGCTCTGCCGCGGCAGTGCCGAAAGGGAAGGATGTGGGGGAGAGAAGAGGAAATCGGTGTGGGCCAGCAGATCGGCTGGCACTGGGACTGTGCCATGCAGGTGATCTTGGACCAGCGCCGGGTTCCTACCCGTGTTTGGCCGCCTGCCTTTGCAGAGGGGAAAGCAGAAGTGCGGTGCGCAGCCAGCAGCAGGGAACTGGAATTCCCCGGGCAGCTGCCAGAGCTCAGACCTCCCTCTGCAGCCGCCAGCCCCAGCCCGTGGGCTCTGCAAAACGCATCCCAGGCTCTCCAGTGGAGGCCTGGCTTTGGGCAGTGCAGGGTCCAAGCCCCGCGCACGCTGTGAGGTCTGAGGGAGGACCCTGCAGTGCTTTGCGGGGACAGGACGGTCTGTTCCCTGGGATGGTTGGAATGAAGGACTGCCCTGGGGAGCCTCAAGCCATGTTCCTGCCTTGCCCTGCTGCTGAGCTTCCCCAGGGAGAGAGCAGGATGGAGAAGCTCTGAGATGGTGGGAAGGGAGGGGGACTGGGGGAGGTGGGGACGTTATTCCTCCATACAGCATCGGAGGATCTCTGCTCCTGAGCATGACACTCAGGACTCATTTTTCTTCTTTTTTTTTTTTTTTTTTTCCCCTCTCCCATTCCCTTTATCCTCTCTGTAGGCTGGTTCACCTGGCCATTATCCACTGCATCCCAACTGTGGCACTATGCTGCATTGCTCAACTGCCCAGGGAGCTGCTGGAGATCCAAAATGATCTTTTCCAGGTATGTGGATGTGGTAGGCAGAAGATGGAAGGAAGGCAGGGCTGCAGACTGCTCCCTGGATAGATGCCCAATCCATCTGCCCTATCCCCAGGACCCCCACGTGCTTCCTCCAGAGCATGTGATGGTCCCATGTGAGCAGCCCCTTTTCAGGGAGGGGAAAATGGGTATTGGAGAGGTGTGACAGCTCCCAGCACCTCAGGATGAAGTGGTCCTTTACAAGGCCCCAGGACTTGCCCTCACAGGCGATCCTTGCACTGAGGTGTTGGGGGGCAGTAAGCTGTTTGCACCCCCTCAGGTGTCAGCCACGCTTAACCCCAAGACAGGGACGGGCTCCTGCGCAGCAGCCTGCCCGTGCCTCCGGGCTAACTCCTGTAAGCTGGCATTGCTCATCACACTTGGTGTCCTGCAGGGCAAACCCTCCTTTCCTCATTTCTGCCCCCATCTCCTCTCTAGACTCCACTCCACCTCGCTGTGTACCTGGAGCAGCCCAGCGTGATCCAGGCGCTGATCCACAAGGGAGTGAACCCTGGGCTGCAGGACCGCAATGGCAACACCCCGCTGCACCTGGCCTGCGAGCAACAGCGCCTGCGGTGCGCCAAGCAGCTGCTGCAGGGCTCAGCCCCGCCGGAGGGCACGGCCCAGCCCCACGGACACCACCAGGACCTGCAGCTACAGAACTGGCAAGGTAAGACCTGCGGGCAGCCCAGTGCGGAGCCAGCGACCAGGCTGGGGCAGAGACTGTCTGTTGTGTGTGTGGGGATCCGGGAGCGCCGCAGGGCGGGCATGGGACTGGAGCTGGTGTGCCTCGTGGTGGTCTGGGCTCACTGTGGCTCTCTGTCCTGCCTCCCCATCCCAGGCTTGGCCTGTCTGCACATCAGCACCTTGAAGGGGAACATCCCGATGATGTCTCTGCTGCTGGAGAGTGGTGCCAACATCGATGTTCGGGTAAGGCTGGGCACGGTGCGTGGCTCCCTTGGGTGCTCCCTCCGGCCTTGGGGCATGCACTGCTGCGGGGCTTGGAGGCGCTGAATTTCGAGGGAGCAGAGGGAGAAGGTGCTTGTGGGGCATTGGGCACCATGACAGCAGTCGGGGTGGGGACCACCCCCTCTGCACCCTGTCGTGGGCATGCGGGTGGGTCCTGCGGGGCCCATTTGAGGGGACCCCACACTCACGCCCTGGTGGTCTGTGGGTTGCAGGAGGGCACGAGCGGGAAGACCCCACTGCACCTGGCTGTGGAGTGCCACGACCGCAAGGCTGTCCAGTTCCTGCTGCGCAATGGGGCGTACGTGGATGCCCAGATGTACAACGGGTGCACCCCCCTCCACCTGGCCGTGGGCCGCAAGGATGCTGCCATTGCTGCCATCCTCTCACACTCTGGGGCTGACACCCTGCTGAGGAACATGGAGAATGAGACAGCCCAGGACCTGGCTGACGGCAATGACGACGTGAGTCTGCACGGGGGGAGGCCTGTGGCTCTGCAAGCTGGTCAGGGAGTGCAGGAATCGGACGATGTGGGGCGAGGTCCTAGGAGACGTTTCTAGCCATGCCTGTCCTCCCATATAGGGTGCAGGCGTGGGCTCTGGGGGTGCGTGAGATGACTGCCTGTTGTCTTGAGCCCTAGGGAAAGCCCAGCTGGGGTTTCTTGGCACTTGCCTGGGGAGGTGGGAGGCTGCAGGGCTGGTGGGTCAGTTCTGGGTCCCTACCCCAACCCCAGTGGAGACAAGACCCTGGATCCTTACACCTCTGCACCCTTGGCCTTTGCAGCTCCTTGCCTTGCTGCCCTTCGATGACCTGAAGATCTCGGGGAAGCCTGTTGTGTGCTCTGAATGAGGCTGGACTCCTTTGGCCTGTCGGGCTGCCTCCTCGCTCTGCGCTGTTGCCCTGCTGCCCACTGGGACCTTGCCTGCCTGCAGTTCAGTGGGAGCAGAGCCGCTCTGGGAGACGTTATCCTCCCTTCCCCCACTGGAAAATTTTTGTTGGCCTCAGGCTGCCTTCTCAGAGGGAAGAAGGTGGCACTACGAACACTACACAGGGGAGGCTTTTTTTCAGTATTTGTGCCTGCAGCAGGACTGAATTTCCCCTCTCTGCCATGGGTCTGACTTGTGGAGCTCTCCAGCTTACCCAGGGAAGGAGCCGGAGAGAAGTCCTTTTCACACTGTACGGTGGACGGAGCATCTTCTGGCACCCCCAAACGCCATCAGAATAAGCGTGGGGTGAGGACAGTTAACACTCACTCTAATAAACCTTTGTTCTTGCTGCAGGCAGCTGAGGTCTCCTGTGATCTAACCCACCCCACTCCCCCGCACCATTGGGAGGCCTGGGGAACAGGAGGGCTGCGGGGGCTTCCCCAGCCCGCCTGCTCCCTCGGGTCCCGCTCCCTCCCTCGCACGGCAGAAGGTGAGCAGGAGTGCAAGGGGTTCCCCAGCTGCAGAGCCTTTCTGGTGCTCGAGGCCAAGGCTGGGGGCTGCCAGCCTGACTCTCCATTCCCCTGCTGTCCTGCTGAGTGCCTGGCATCAGGGCTGAAGACAGAGCGTGGGAGGTGCTGGAAGACCAGGTCATGGATCTCTGCTTGTGCTGCCGTGCCTGATATCTTGCTGCCTTATTGTACTGCAGTTTCCTCTTCTGCAGAGAGGATAAAAACATCCTGCCCCATCTCCTGCCTTGGGAGGGTATTAAAAAACTTAAGGTGTGGGTCTTCCCTGGGTTTTAGATTCCCCCAGGCCAAAAGCGGGGGAGCCGGCAGGGTTATCTCCTCATCCCTTCTGTTGTTCAGCTCACCACCCTTCCCTGCCCCCTCCGAGCCGGAGGAGCACGTGCAGCGCATTAGGGACCCAGCAGCAGAAGGCGCTGTGAGGACGGAGACATGGAGGGCACCTGACCCCACCTCAGCCAGGGAAAATCCCCACTTGCTGCCTGGGCGCAGCTGATACTGTTTGGGGCAAATCCCGGGTGGCGCAATCGCCCGAGATGCTCTGGAGTGAGGGTTGTTCTCCTCCGCCCGCCTCGGGCAGCCCGATAGCAGGGCAGCGCTGCCGGGAAAGCAGCGCGGGCTCCCCCGGCCTGCCGGAGGCTGCCTGGTCTCTTCAGCGGCCCTGGGCTGGATTGCTCCATTTCTTTTCAATCGTTGCCCCTCACCTTCTGGCGGGGCCTACACCCCGCTGCAAACAAGCCGTATTCTGCTCACGGCTCCTGGCCAGGAGCAAGCGCCCCACGGGGCCGCTCCAGGGCCACCTTCGCGGGGGACATGCGGCACTCCCCGCTGGCCCAGGGCGGGAGTGGCGGGCGCTGCAGGGCAGCGCGGTGGGGCCGGGGCTGCAGCCGGCTGGCACGGGGCGGGAAAAGGCAGAAGCGAGTGATCTACACTCTTTTTTTTTTTTTTAATAAATTTCTTTTTAAATTAGCATCCT
>VWZZ01005166.1:178836-193989 GCA_013399095.1 Psophia crepitans | reverse complement strand
GGTGGCCCTGGGGGGACAACGGCAGGCTCTCCCTGCGGCCCGGGCGTGAGCCGGCTGCGGGGCCGGGGCGGGGAGGAGAGTAAGACCCCGAGCTGTTAGCGGGGCACACGGACTTATAAGCGCCAGGGTTGCGTTTGACCTCGGCCCTTCAAGGCACTGGAGATGTGCTGGAGAGCTGCAAGCAGGGGTTTTTCCCAAGCCTCTGGCCCAGCACCCGAATTTTGCCTGGCAGGCAGAGGGCTGTGGCCCATCCCGGCCCTGGAGCTGTGCACTTGGAGCTGCCCCTCCGGTGCCGAGGGGAACAGGAGCCAAGTCTGTCGTGTCGGCGCCCTGGCTATGCTGCAGGCCCAGACTAAGGCCCCTTTCATGCCTCAGCGTGCCGCCGGCGTGCCCTGCGCAGCCCCCCCTTTCCACCTGTAACACTGGCCTCCCTGTTCTTCTGAGCTGCGGTGGGGAGGGCAGGGCCTGCTGCACTGAGTCAGCGCTGGGGACCTGGGAACTGCTAGCGCGGGCATAGAGACCGCCATTGTCCCTCCATAGCCTCCGCTCCGTTGTGGGAGAGCAGAGCCGGTTCTCCTCCCCTGGCAGCGCTCGGGGCCGGCAGAGTAACGGCAGCCACAGTCACGCCGAACGGAGCTGGCTGGCTTTTGGTCTCTGTCGGGGTGAAGGGAGACGTGGCCCACAAGTGTAGCAACCGACCCCGCCGTTTACATCCGACTTCTGCAAAAGCGAACAGCATTTCTCCACCCTATCCCCAGCGAGAGGGCTGCTGCCATCAGCCAAGGTTAGGTAGTACGGGCACACTTGGGGCAGCTTCGGCCGCAGGTGCCTGCACCGAGCCTTGCTCTTGCGTCCCACAGCGCCTGTATGGCTGGCAGTGATGGCCATGTCGCAGGAGAGGGGATGGGGGTGGAGGTGTCAGACTGCCCTTTCTGCCAGGGAGGGCAGTAGGAAGCAGGCACAGAAACCCACCCCCAGCTGTTTGCACTTCTCCCTGGGCTGGGAATTTCTGGGTCCGTTAAGTCACAGAGGGGAGATTTCAGGGTGAAACACAGCCTCTGCTTAGGTCGGGTGGCTGGAGTCCAGGGTCCCAGCCATACCAACTGAGGATAAGAAAAGTCCCTCAGGCCTTTCCCAGGGGGACAAGAAGTTGGTGGGAAGGGCTTGTACATGAAAGGGCAGGGGACTTTCTTGCCTTTAAAGCTCTAAGTTTGTAAGTCTCTTCGGTTTCATGTGAGGGCTATCAGAGGTCACAGCTGTATTATATTTGGGCCAAGTACACCCCTAAATAGGGCCTAAATTCCTTTGACTCACTTGTTTTTGGGGGAGAGGGGATTAATATCCCTGGCCCTTTTGGTCACAGAAACCCAGAGCTTCTGGTGCATGTTTATGTAGCCAGCCCCCCCCACCTGGCCCCCAAGGCAATCAGGAGGCTTTTGTACTGGAGAGACTGAGGCAGAGATGGAGCATGGACCAAGGAAACCTCCTACCCTGATGCTGGAAGCAGCAGCTTGCTGTGCCAGGGGAGGATGCAGGTGGACTTGGGTGTAGGAAGTCCTTGCTAGTTTGCTCATTTTGTTTTGTACCTGGTGCTCACATTCTTTGCGTGGCCCCTGAATATCACAGGTTTGCCTCTGAGGGAGGGGTCAGTGGAGGGAGAAACTCCTTCAGGGAGTTTTAAAGCCACTTTAAAGCTGGCTAAGTCACCGGCTCAGGCTACAGCTGAAGTATCAGCTACCTTCTCAGTTAGTCCTGGTAAAATCCCAACCAGCCAGCTGGAGGGAAGTTCTTTCCCAGCCTTGCTCTCTGGGTGTGTCTCATCAAGCAGGTGAGCCCTGGTAATTTCCTCTGAGCTGTGGGGAATGCCTTGGCATGCTCCTTGCAGGGCTGCATGGGGAGGGGAGCAAGGCTGACAGCACAAGCCTTCCCCAGCTCTCCTCCACTCAGCTGGTGCAGCCAGAGGGGGAAGTTCTGAACCGTTTGCTCTCGGAGGAAGGCTGCCCTGGCCACAGGCTTGAAACATGAGCTGCAAGGTAGGAGGCGTTTTTCCATTCAGTGACCTTTTCCACCCAGGAGCCGCGCTAATGTTTAACCTAAAAAGGTGAGGTGCTCCTTGCATTTGGAGTAAGGATGTTGTCAAAACCAGGTGGTTACAACAGTATTCAAATGTTCTCTCAAATCCTGGAAATCAAAGTCCACATGTTCCTAAGCCAGAGCAAACACCCTTAACAGAAGCAAATGTAACTGTTTGGCATATGCTCCTCAACTCCAGAGGGCTTTTCCTACTCCGCCTGCTGCCATCATCACTGTCGTGGGACCTGGGTGCTGCCTGCTGGCAGGGAGCAGGCTGGGTGGCGGGTTACGCAGGCACACTGAGCGGACCTGGCTGCGTGCTTGTCAACCGCCTGCCTCTTTGTCTCTCCACAGATTTTACCTTCCCCTCGTGCTGGCTTCCCTCCCTACGATGGCTACTGGTGAAGAGGTCCCCCTTGCCCTGCAGGAGTCCTGGGGGGACTTCTGGCTCTTCCGGTTCTTTGTTAATGCTGCTGGCTACGCGAGTATTGTGGTGCCAGGATACCTCCTCATCCAGTACTTCAAGAGAAGGAATTACCTGGAGACAGGTAAGGGCAGGAGCTTCCCTTCCACATCCTGCCTCCCTGTGAGCTCTCCACACCCCTTCAGTCAACCCCGTTCAGCACTGATAGGTCATTTCCCCAGCCTGGTTTGTCAGACCAGGGCTGAGCTGCTCGCAGAGCTGCATCCCAGCTGTCTAGGTGCTACCCTGAAACAAATTTCTCCAAGGCCCCCACAGACATGGAGGCTAGTAAGGATGGAGGCTTCACCTCGCAAGCTGTTGCGGATTGTGATGCCCAGGCTGTGGTTAATACTGCCTCTATGTTCCCTTACCCCCTTCAGGCCGAGGCATTTGCTTCCCTGTCATCAAATCGTGTGTGTTCGGCTCTGAGGTGAAGTCTGTACATCAAGAAGATGGCTCCCTGCCGCCCCGAGCGGAGCCCACAGAGTCCTCTACAGCCCGACAGGTCTTCAAGCTGCTCTTCTGTGCTGCTGGCCTACAGGTAGGGGCCCTGTGTGTGTGTGCATGACCATCCCACTCTGGGAGGAGGAGGTGGGCAGTGGGTTTGTGGCCGTCAGTTTCTTGAAGACTAGGGATGCAGTGCTGTCCCTGATCAGGGCAGGATTGGAGGCTGGCACACAGCCTCTCAACCAGGATAGTCCACCAGAGCTGTTGCGTCACCTCTAAGGGCTGTGGACATCCAATTAGGTGGTGTCATCTGGACTGGGACCTCCTGTCCATCTGTTCACAGTCCTCTACAGCCATGGATAGGGACAGTTCTGTGATTCAGAGGATTGTTAGGGCTGCTCTTGTTCTGGCCCTCTTGTCAGAGCAGCAGATAGTTTGAGCCCTCTTATCTCCCAGGCTCTCCTTTGGGTCCCCTCCTGGGGCTGATGTGTGGGGCCTTGATGGATTGGATTCAAATACAGGAGAGAAATACTGAATTCGGCTACAGATAGACAGGAATTTTTAATCTTAGTTTCCCTGAGTCTGAGGGAAAGCAGGGAAGCAGCCTGAGGGCAGCTTTTTGGGTCTGTGAGCGCTGAAAATAGAAATGTGACCATTGTGATAGAAAAACCCACACATCCCACTGACAGAAGACATCCGCTCTCTGGCCTACTATCCCAGCCCATCAGACTTGCTGCAGGCCACCAGGAAGTCCTTCCATCTCTCTGTGCCTGTTTCTCGGGAGGGGATGTGTGGTGAGAGGAAGTCTGTTACTTCTGGGAGGGGCTTGGTACCGTTGCACCAGAAGTAATGGAGGTGACAGCCAGAACAGTGATCATCCCCGGAGGACAATTTAATCTGCTGGGTTTGAAACTAGAATTGATTTGGATAGAAGAACTAACTGGGCCTGGGGAGTTGGAAGTGAAAACCCATGCAGAGGCCACTGGGAAAACTGCCAGGACCTGCCGCAGGGAGCTGGCACCAAAACCACGGCTGTGCATCAGTAACGTTCCCGGAGCCTGTCCATCTGGTTTCAACAGGCAGTTTAAAGCGTAGCCGCTTGCTGTACACCAGGATGTTTGCTTTGTGAGCTCTCCACACGAAGAGGCTGTCTACTGAGCAGGTTTTGTTTGGGAGGGGATGTTCTGGTTGTAACCACACAGGACAGCGGCTTCCCTCGGGTGCGTGTCTCAGGGATGAGGCAACGCTGCAGCAAGCAAGGATCTCCTGGAGCCTGTTCTTCCTGGAGTTGTTGCAGCTGCCGTTGCGGGTCCTGACTCTCCCTGTGCTGCTCCTGCTTTGCAGGTCTCCTACCTCACGTGGGGTGTCCTCCAGGAGCGGGTGATGACAAGAACATATGGTGCCACTGAAACGGACCCTGGTGAGAAGTTCAAGGACTCCCAGTTCCTAGTGTTCATGAACCGCATCCTGGCCTTCACGGTGGCTGGTCTCTACTGTGCCCTGACCAAACAGCCGCGCCACGGGGCTCCAATGTACAAATACTCTTTTGCCTCCCTCTCCAACATCCTCAGCAGCTGGTGCCAGTATGAGGCACTCAAATACATCAGCTTCCCCACCCAAGTGCTGGCCAAGGCTTCCAAAGTGATCCCAGTGATGATGATGGGAAAACTGGTGTCACGGAAGAGTTACGAGTACTGGGAGTACCTCACTGCTGCCCTCATCTCTGTGGGGGTCAGCATGTTCCTGCTCTCCAGTGCTCCCAACAGGCATGTGTCCACCGTCACCACTTTCTCAGGTGTAGTCCTCCTGGCTGGCTACATAATCTTTGACAGCTTCACCTCCAACTGGCAGGATGCCCTCTTCACCTACAAGATGTCTCCTGTGCAAATGATGTTTGGCGTCAACGTCTTCTCCTGCCTTTTCACGGTGGGCTCGCTCTTGGAGCAGGGTGCGTTGCTGGAGTCGTTACGCTTCATGGCACGCCACTCGGAGTTCACAGCCCACGCCGTGCTGCTCTCGGTGTGCTCCGCCTTTGGCCAGCTCTTCATCTTCTACACCATCAATCAGTTCGGGGCAGCCGTCTTCACCATCATCATGACACTTCGCCAGGCCTTTGCCATCCTTCTCTCCTGCCTCATCTATGGGCACACTGTCACTGTTGTGGGTGGGCTGGGCATAGCTGTTGTCTTCATGGCCCTCTTCCTCCGTGTCTACGCCCGCAGTCGCATGAAGAAGCGCAGTAAGAAGCTCCCGCCAGGCGAGACCCCCGTACAAAAGGTCTAAGGAACTAGGGCCGTGGCATTTAAGCCATTGCCTGCTGTCCTGCCTCCGCTTGGGGGCATTTGCTTGATTTCTCAGAACCTGCTGAGGAGCAGGGTGGGGTACGGATAGGCTGGACCAGTGACTCGCTTTTCCACCTGCTTTTCCTGGGGAAGGGGCTGGAACAAGCCCAGGGAATGCTCTGGGCTGCCACAGCTCCAAACCTTTCTGTTTGCCTTAATGGGACAAAGACTTCCACCCAAGGCACGGGCCTGGGGGCTCGCATACTGGGGGGGGGAAACCAGCATGGGGCTGCTGGTACTCTTGCCCCACCTCCGTATTGTGACTTCTCTCCAAAGTCACTGATGAATAAGGGAGTTGTTTTTTTTTTTTAACCTGGCACAGTCTTGCCGCTGGCAAATGCTCCTCCATTTCTGTTACTACTACAAAGCTCAGCAGGAGGAAAGGGCAAGCAAAACACTATTTTTTTTAATTTTTTTTTTTTTTGAAACACTTCCATGTGAGGCCAGTCCTAAGCTGAGCCTGTCCCAAGGTAGGGCAGCTCTCAGCCCCCCTCCCAGGAAGTGCTCCAGGTAGGACAGGCACAGCTAAGGGAAGGACTCCCAGCCTGTCCTGCCCCTGGCCTGGGCTCTGCTCTGGGAGGGCACGCTGCAGTGAAAGCCAGTACCTCCCAGTTTCATTTTTATCAGTTCCTTGCCCCTGCTCTGAGATACTTTTGTTCACTCCCCTTGGCCCGGGTTGATTTTTATGCATAGACTGAGGCTGGCCGGTACAGTGCCCAAGGCTTGCTGAGTTGTTCTAGGTTGCTTTTTGGTTACACCAGCTGCTGTGGCCAAAGGCTGCGCTGCCCAGAAGCCCCAGCATCGCCTTGGGGTGTCTCAGTGCCACACTTTCTGGGCTTTGTAGTTGCCGTTCAGAGAAGCACAAACAGCCCCTCTTCTTCCTGCCAACTGGAGGCATCAGCCCTGGCTTTCCTGGGGCTTGGCCAGAGCCCCACTGTGCCTGGAGGGCTGAGAGTTGGGGCAGAACCTGCTTGCGGTGCCTTGATCCTGCTCCACAGGCAGCAGGGGATGGAGCGAGTGGGCACGTGCTCCTCAGGTAGCAGGGGACAGAGCAGTGGAAGCTGCTCTTCCCCAGGAGCCTGGGTTTTACTGCTTAACCCCTTTTCTCCTCAATGCAACCTGACTGTCAAGCCAGCAGGTTTTGGTACTTTTGAAAGGCAACTTTTTTCTCTTTTTATTTTATTAAATTAAAAATATGCTGCATATAGTGCCCTTGGGGTAAATGTTCATTTTTATGTTTTCATGTTGGGTTTTTTTCCTTCTCCCACATACCTGCAAGGAGGAGAATAGTTCCCAGCCCTTCCTGTGTCCCAGTCAGTGGAATAGCAAAGCTGGCTGTCTAGAACAGGTGCCTCTGCAGCTGAGAACAAGATCCTTGCACACACAGTTGGGGAGCGTAGCTGGGTTTGGGCCCCTGCTCACGCTGGGTGAGCAGCTGTTAGCCTGAAGCTGGTTTGGCTCCTGGGTTCCCTGCATGGTGCAGCCCGCACAGCTAGATAGGGATGGCACAGAGACCTGCTGCCAGCCAGGGCCACCAGCACTGTAGCAAAGCCCTGGAGGAGCCCATCCCTTATGGGGTGCATCTACACCAAACACCAGTTCCACAGGCCCCACACCAGAGCCCGGGGAGGCCTGGGGTGTGGACAGTGCATATAGGAAGCCTGGTGAAAAACCTTGTCTGTAGGCCTAGGCAATCTGGTCATGGTGAGGTGTGGGGTCAGAGGGAGGTTTTGCTAAATTCCCCCAAATGTTTGCCCCTACCATCTGCTGACAGACTGAAAATGGATTTTTTTTTCCCCCTTTCAAAAAAAAAAAAAAAAGTTGTCTGCCAGGTTGGGAATGGGATCCCTTTTCTAATTTAAATGTACATTTACAGAAAAAAATTAGTGAAAAAAACCCAAACCGTTCTACATAAAAACAATTGACTTTACCAATTATTTAGCAAAACCTCCCTATCTAGGGAGAAATCTTACACATTTTTTTTTCTCCTGTCTCAGGGAAAGAAAACATCCCTGGAGTAGTTTTCTACATTTGCGAGCTCAGCTCCAGCAGCACCCAAACAGCTGCCACGCTGGTGGGCAACACTGGCAGTGCCTTGGTGTGCATCCAGGCACTCCAGCAGGCTCTGCCTCTTCCTGCCCTGCTGAAGGTGGATACTGGCTAAAGCCCACTCCATTTTCTGCCTGTGGTTGCTGGCAAGCAGCCCGCAAGAGAACTTGATGTTGGTGTCACTTTTCCCTGCCAAACCCCAGGGGCCACTGTGGCCAAGGGTGACAAACCCCACTCATGGGGTGTGCAAGGGGCAGATGAATCTGAGGTGACACCCCAGGTTTCTTTATCTGAGACACAGGCTAAAGCTGGGGGGCAGGCAGATACTGCCAAACCCCCAGGGCTGTGGAAGCCCAGGACGGGCAGGCTGGGGTCTAGAGCAAGAGCAGTTTGGGCTAAGAATGGAAGAGGTGCAGCTCGAGCACAGCCCTGAGCTGTCACTCCAGCCCTTTGCTCCGCACAGGAACAGGCAGATGGCTCCTGCCACAGCTCCCTCCCCCAGGGAGGCTGCAATCAGCACGGCCAGCAGCAGTGCAGACCTGGCTCCTGGCACAGCTTGCCCAGCTGACGTGTGGCGATGGGAAAGGTTTGTTCCCAGGCTGCAGGGCATGCAGTGCTCTGGGTAGACAACTACTGCCTGCTGGAGATGACCCCACCTGCACAGCAGGCCATCTGGTTCTCTGACCCACTTCACGGTGGCTGGGCAGGGAAGGGGTAGAGATCAGGGCTCTGAAAACCAGTCAGGGCAGGAGAGAGACCAGTGGCCCAGTACCCTCAGGCACAGGCCGAGGGCCTTTCCTGCGTATGGTAGGCATGAAACACAAGGGACCCCACTGTGTAAACCACATTCTTTGATACTTTAATTCCAGTAGAACAACAGAAAAATAATCAAACAAAAAATAACCAAACCAACTGAAATACAGTATCCTACCCTGGGGTCCGGGGAGGCAGCAGCTCAGAGCAAGGGCTCTCCTACCCAGTGGAGCAAGGACAGTGTTGGGTGCCTACTGGGAACATGGTAGACCCCACGGAGGGGAGAGAGGGGAAACCTGATGCCTCTTCCCCTCCACAACAGCTGCTCCTACACAAGCAGACAGACACAGAAGAGACAGGCCTTGGGCTGCCCACATCACTGCTGACATGCAGGGAATCATGCCCTCCTGTCCCCTGCAAAAAAACCCAACCAACCCGACCAAATCCAGAAAGACACCACCAAGGAGTCAGTAGCAGCTGGTGGGAGCAGACACCCTCCTAAGCAGACATGGGAGGTGGGGCAGAAGCCTGGGAAGTGAGGGAGGAGGCTTCTTCATACTTTAATCTACCTCTTCCATGCGGGATGCGTTATCATCTCCCTCCAGAGGGGGAATTTCATCAGGGACAGCTGCACTGGGCACCTCTGCAGTCACCTCATCTTCATCAATGCCTGGGAGAGGGGAGGAAAGGAAGAGGTGAGGCCTCCAAGTGACACCAGGTGATCCCAGAGGAATGGCTGCTCCATGACTCCTGCTCGAAGCCTGAGGGACAGGGCTATTAGCATCCAGTAGTTACGCCAAGCCACAGCACCTCTTCTTTTACATTTTTGCCTAAAAAAACCCCAAACAAACCCAAAAAAACCCCAACTTGGAAAAGTAAGTTGGGTGCAAGCACAAGCTGTTTCACCAGGTAGGTCACGTCTCCCATGGCAGACTTTTTACATTGACAGTGAAGAACTGAAAAGCCTCAGCTCATCTGAGCAGCCTCGTGGTGGGTCCTGGCCTTGTGGAGGACAGGACAACCCACTCAGATCCCTGAGCCCTCCTCAACTACCTTGTCCCATGTTTCCACTTGCCCCTAGCCACCTTACACAGCCAGTTCTACACATCACACCAACATGGCTCCCTTACTGGCCTCCCCTGGCTCCAAGACAGTCATGTGCTAGCCCGCCCAGCTAATCTGCTTCACGACCTGCTCCAGGACCCAGAAGATGCATGGACACCTACCAAGCCCCAGTTTGATCATCCTATAGATGTGGTTGGAGTGGGTCTGGGGATCTTCCAGGGAGAAACCAGAGGACAGCAGAGCAGTTTCAAAGAGTAGCACCACCAGGTCTTTGACAGCTTTGTCATTCTTGTCAGCATCAGCCTTCTGGCAGAGAGTTTTCACAACTGGGTGGTCAGGGTTGATCTCCAGATGCTTCTTAGCCATCATATAGCCCATGGCAGAGTTGTCCCGCAATGTCTGAGCCTTCATGATGCCCTCAATGTTGGCTGTCCAACCATAGGTGCTGGTGACGATGCTGCAGGGAGATGAGACCAACCAGTTTGAGACAGTCACCTGCCAATGTAGCCAAGGGTTAGCTGAGCAAGGTTGACGTACACCCTGGACTGGGCCTTGCCTCAGCACACGATACCCCAGGTCTTTGCCCCACGTTCACCTGGGGACAACCCAAAGCAAGCAGAGATCCTCCAAGCAGTTTCCAGGACTGCTGCGTAGACCAGTTTGGACAGCTCAGCCGACACCTTCAGCACCCACTGCGCATTTCCTGCACTTACCCTCTCCCCCATCAATGCATGTATTTGGGTCAGTGCCCCTCACCTGCAGCCTGGCTGCTTAGAGCAAGACAGTGCAGTGCATGCTGGGACCTCCAGTCTCCTCTAGCGGCTCCTCTGCAGGAGATGAGAGGCATGCATTGAGCTGGGGGCCTTGCCTGCACCATAGAGGGCCCAGCCCTCCTCCCTCCAGCCCAGGGCTCCCTCCCCATCTCACCTTCTCCACCTTCTTGTCCAGGATCTCCTTCATGAGTTTGCAGAGGGTCTCAAACTTGGCCTTGCCCTCCTCCATTTTCTTTTCTCCTCCTCATCCTCAGGCAGCTCCAGCCCCTCCCTGGTAACCGATACCAGGGTCTTGCCATCAAACTCCTTGAGCTGCTGCACGCAGTACTCGTCAATGGGCTCCGTCATGTACACCACCTCAAAGCCACGCTTCCGCACACGCTGCACAAAGGCCGAGTTGGCAACCTGCTCCTTACTCTCTCCTGGGTGTAGAAATGAAACGTCACCAAGATATAAGAGCAACAACACTACAAACTGCACCAGCTGCTCAGAGCCCCTAGCATAAGTGTGGCAGCAGCCAGGGCCTCTAAGCCTGGTGATCTTTCCCCACCCCCCAGGGATGGGCTGTGATTGATCAGCGAGGACCTGCTGAAGGCAGCAGGACCTACCTGGAAAAATTTGCTTTAAATTAGGGCTGGCAGGCAGGTAGCCCGCCTCCACTTCACTAGGGAACAGAGGAGCTCTGGCTCACCTGTGATGTAGTAGATACTCTTCTGGGTCTCCTTCATATGGGACACATACTCTGAAAGCGAAGTTATTTCATCACCTGACTGGGACGTGTGGTAACGCAGACAGCTCCGAAAGGCGCTTTCAGTTGGTTGAGTCCTCATGGATGCCCAGCTGGGGGCAGAAGAGGTGCATGATGTCTCCAGGATAGGACTTGCATGTACTGCACTTGACCACCCCCGAGGCACAGCCATCTCTGCCCAGGCCCTAACCATTTGAGCCCCAGACCTAGGGCAACCAGAGGGGCCAGCTGCCCACAAAGGCTCTCTGGGGCACTTGTGAGACCCCCTCTACCTTAATACCCACACAAAGAAGACATGGCCAGGGACAAGCCTGCTCCTCAGGCAGACAGGTCGGGGGCCCTTCCCTCCTCCAGGTGCAGGGTGCCCAGCTCTCACCTTCAGATTCTTGGAAAAGGCCTCGTAAAATTTCTTGTAGTTCTCTTTGTCCTCTGCCAGCTCAGAGAAGAGCTCCAAGCATTTCTTCACAATGTTTTTGCAGATCACTTTGAGGATCTTGCTCTGCTGGAGCATCTCCCGAGATATGTTCAGAGGCACGTCCTCTGAGTCTACAACACCCCGGATAAAGTCTGAGGAGGGAAAACGAAAACAGGAGTCAGGTTAGGAGCTCTGAGCTTCACCACAGGAGAAGTGCTAAGACACTGACTGCTGTGCGCCCACACCAGCTAGTGCCTCGGCCAGCCGCTTTGCACTGGGAGCGGTACAGCAGGCTGTGGGGGTCCCACCTCTGCACTGAGAGACTGAGGCAAGGGGCTCTTACTGAGGTACTCCAGGATGAGCTCGTCACAGCTGTCCGTGATGAAGACACGCCTCACGTACAGCTTAATGTTATTATTATTCTTCTTGTTCTCAAAGAGGTCGAAAGGGGCACGGCATGGGATGAAGAGCAGGGCCCTGAATTCCAGCTGCCCTTCCACGGAAAAGTGCTGCAGAGCCAGGAAGGAAAAACCAGCTGCCCTGGTGCTACCCCTCTCCCCATGCCCTGCTGCAGGCCAGCTGAACTGCTGTTGCTCAGCACCGGGGCTGGCAGGGGGGCACAGCAGGGTCTCTAGCATCCAAACAGCCTGCATTTCCCCCTCCTCAGCACCGCTGCCCCTATGTGGCAGGGCTCTCTGGCATCCAGCAGGCCTGGACAGAAAAGTCATGCTTCTCTGAGGCCAAATACTCTCTTGTCCTGCTTCTAGGCTGGCACTGCCAACCCCATCAGATGCACAGGAGTCACAGTGCAGGCCGAGGCACGACTGAGTGGACCGACAGCCTTCGGTCCTGTACTGAGGCACAAACACATGATGGCCCTGGGTATGGGCTGGAAAGGGGCCCTAACCATTTGAGCCCCAGGCCTAGGGCAACCAGAGGGGCCAGCTGCCCACAAAGGCTCTTGGGGCCCTTTGTCTCTCCCAGGGTGGCCCAGCACCCACCTTGACCCACCTGGGAGCCAGGTGGTCCTCCCAGTCATTGGTGAGGCTTTTGTAGAACTCGCCATACTCCTCCTGGGTGATGTCATCAGGGTTGCGGGTCCAAATAGGTTTGGTCTTGTCCAGCTCCTCCTGGTCAATATATTTTTCCTGTATTTTCTTGGTCTTTTTCTTCTTGCCTTTGTCTCTCTCCTCCTCCTCATCAGAGCCCACATCCTCAATCTTTGGTTTCTCCTCATCTTTGAGCACTGGCTCTTCCTTCTCATCTTTCTCCTCCTCTGCCTCATCATCACTGATCTCTTTCTCACGTTCCTTCTCTAGCTGTGGAGAAAGGGACAAGCAAGAGTCCGGTTTAGTCACAAGCAACCATTACTAGGAACACTGTGGCTCCAGATGAGACAAATGCGTGACTTCCTGATACACAGAATCATAAAATCATTAAGGTTAGAAGAGACCTCAAGGATCATCCAGTCCAACCGTCCCCCTACCACCTATTACCCACTAAACCATGTCCCTAAGTACCACATCCAACCTTTCTTTAAACACACCCAGGGACAGCGACTCCACCACCTCCCTGGGCAACCTGTTCCAATGCCCGACCATCCTTTCCAAGAAGAAATTTCTCCTCATCTCCAACCTGAACCTCCCCTGGCGCAACTTGCAGCCGTTCCCCCTAGTCCTGTCACTAGTTATCTGTGAGAAGAGGCCGACCCCCAGCTCACCACAACTTCCTTTCAGGTAGTTGTAGAGGGCAATAAGGTCTCCCCTGAGCCTCTTCCTCTCCAGACTAAACAAGCCCAGTTCCCTCAGCCGCTCCTCATAAGACCTGTGCTCCAGACCCTTCACCAGCTTCGTTGCCCTTCTCTGGACACGCTCCAGGGCCTCGATGTCTTTCTTGTGGTGAGGGGCCCAAAACTGGACACATCACAAGGCTCATCAAGGGCAACACCTGGAACTAGGGCTTCTCCTGAAACCAGCCCTCAGAGTCCCTCCACAGCTCATTCCACCAAAAGCTGCATCTGAGAAGATGAGACAAGGGGCAGGAACTCTCCACAGCTGCTTTAGTGGACCTCCAGCTGCACAGATCAAAGGCCAAAAGCATGGCTGGATACCCGCCACCTCCAATAAACCCCCAGTCACAAATCACCTCTGGCCACAGAAGCTGGGAGCACTACTGCTTAATACCCAGCAGCCAGGAGCTACAGAAGGGAACAGAAGAGATCGGACTCTGCTCCTGCTCCCAACACCACCCACCCTTGCCCCCAGCTTTCCAGTGTGTCCCCCCACAGCCCTTCCCTTACATACATAGAATGTGATGGGGTAGCCAATGAACTGGGAGTGCTTCTTCACCACCTCTTTGACACGCCGCTCCTCCAAGTATTCTGTCTGGTCCTCCTTCAAATACAGGATGACTTTGGTACCCCGTCCAATGGGCTCACCTACAGTCCAGGGAGATAAATATTAACATTTCAAGGCAGAGCGTTAAAGGCTAGAGAAGAAGAGCTCCTCGAGCCTCCTACTTGACACCTCACATGAACAAGCATGACTGAGAATGCAGTCCAGCTGTAGGGAGCACCAGAAAAATGGCTGCTTCTAGCAGAGAAATACACTTGGTTTTGTACAACACATACCATGGTCAGTCCGGACAATGAAGGAGCCCCCGGCTGACGATTCCCAAGCGTACTGCTCGTCATCATTGTGCTTGGTAATGACCACAACCTTCTCGGCCACTAGATAGGCAGAATAAAAACCCACACCAAACTGTCCGATCATGGAAATGCCTGCACCAGCCTGTGAAAGCAGAGAAAGCATAAAGGGTTAGTGAGGAGAGGGAGAAATGCCTGCAGCTGATTCACAGCAGTGAAGAATTGGGTCAGCATGCAAAGAAAAGAGGGCAAGCACCGACAGGCAGCCAGTCCTACCCTCAGCTCCTCCCTGCTGTTGGTGAGGAAGCACGCTCAGGTAGGCCAGTAGCTCCAACAGCAAACAAAGCGGCAGGGCTGTGGTTATACCGCGGTGAAAGCCTGTGGCCCAGGCCCCGGGGAACCCATGCAGCCAAAGGCAACCCACCTGCAGGGCTTCCATGAAGGCTTTGGTACCAGATTTGGCAATGGTGCCCAGGTTGTTGATGAGATCCGCTTTTGTCATCCCAGTGCCAGTGTCCACCAGGGTGAGCGTGCGGTCCCAGGGGTTGGGGACTATGTCGATCCTGAGGTCCTTCCCGCTGTCTAGCTTGGAGGGATCCGTCAGGCTCTCGTAACGGATCTTATCCAGAGCCTAGGGGAGAGGGGGATGCTCGCCACGGCCTCCCTACTTCACAGCCACCCCCCACCCCAGCAACAGCTCTGCGGGCCGCCTTGGCAGCGGCTTCTCCCGGGCACCCCAGAGAGACATCAGCCTCCCCCGAGCCCCCCGGCAGAGGGTGAGGCCGCCCCCGCAGAGGCAAGGACCGGGCTCACATCGGAGGCGTTGGAGATGAGCTCCCGCAGGAAGATCTCCTCGTTGGAGTAGAAGGTGTTGATGATGAGCGACATGAGCTGGGCAATCTCCGCCTGGAAGGCGAAGGTCTCCACATCCTCCTCCTCCCCACGCTGCGCTTCCTCAGGCATCTGTAAGGCGGGAGCAGCGGGGGCGCACGGCCCAGCACAGGACCCTCACCGCCGCCGGTGCAACGAACCGGGGAAAGACACAGGCGCCTCACCGGCTGCCTTTTATATGCACGGGCGTCGCACCGCCCGCCGTCTCCTTCCGCCTTAAAACGGCCCCGTACCCCCCCTGCAGTCCCACCACCCTCACCTCCCCACCAGCCTTACTAACGCCCCCCACCTCTGCCTACCCCACCGAACACGGTACGGGCCGGCCTCACTGCCGTTTCCTCCCCGGGAGTCCCGGTAGAACGGAGTGTGGGGGCCATACGAGTTGCCGTTTAACGGTGGCGGCCACGGTGGAGGCGGGCGCGCCGCTCTCAGCTCCATGCCGCTACCGGCCGGGGTTCCCCCGCCGCCCATCGCCGCTGCCGCGGCGATG
>VWZZ01005166.1:156393-178548 GCA_013399095.1 Psophia crepitans | reverse complement strand
TGTAATTTTGACTGGGGGGGGGGCGGTGGATGGCGTGGAGCGGAGAGGCGAGGGCGGGCTGGAGGCCTGCTGGCGGGGCGGTGTAGTTCCCCCCCAGGAGCAGGAGGTGGCAGTCCGTTCGTTCCCAGGCACCAGGAAAGCTCCCGGGTGCGTGTGGCACCCCAAACGTGCAGGTGCGTCCCGTTACCCGGGGTGCGGAGCGCAGCACCCCCTTCCTTGCAGGCCGTCTCCCTGGCCGCTGGGCCTGTCCATGCGGGGAACGCACCCTCAACCGGCCGGTGCTGGCTACGGGGAACCCCGGCAATGCCGAGGATATGGGGGTGCCCGCTCCTGCCAGCCCCTGCCCCTGCACAGCTCTCTGCCCTGCGGTGATGGAAACACACACAGACCCAGTGGGGCGTTTCAGTAACCTTTTATAGAAAATAGCAACTGTACAGACACATTTACACAGACAAGGGGTAGGAAAGCTAAAGGAGAGGTCAGGCCTCCCCCTGCAGCACAGGTGGGAAGGGAAGGCAGCCTGGGTGGGAAGAGAGTTGCCCCCTCCCCTCTTGCAGCCCATGGTGGGATCTCCTGTCACACAACCAGAAAAAAAAGTGGAAAAATAAAAAGTAGGGAACCAAGGAAAGGAGAGGGGAAGAGGGCGGGGTGTGGGGACCTCAGCCTAGCCGTGGTGTTGGTGGGACACGGATGTCTATGTCCCTGGGCGGCTGCTGCAGGGGGATGTGCGCCCCGCAGAGAGCGGGGATGGTGAGGCTGGCTGGGGCTCTCCGCCCCCTCTGCAAGTCTCACCAGCAGAAGTGGCGTGGGGTGCTTCCAGGCCCCCTGCAAGGAGAGGAGAGCAAGTCCCTAAGTGCCTTGGGGACAAGGGCAAGAAAGGGAGTAACACTGGATACCAGCCTTCAACTCTGTCAGGGAGGAAGAGGCTGAGAAAGGCTTTTGGCCGTGAGCTGGGGAAATTCTGCAGCGTGGGAGGCGGCTGGACCTCTGTGAGATCCCAGGGGTCTTACACACACACAGCATGGGGAAGGAGAAGGCACGTAGGCCTGAAGGCATCACACAGCCAAGCGTGGCAGGAGCCAGGCCAACCCTGCAGGAGTGGAACCATCCCTGTGCGTAACGTCTGCCGTGGCAGTGCGATTTGGCAGGGGCAGGCGTGAGGTGTTATCTCCCCACAGCGCCGAGGTGTCCGGGGCCTTGGAGGAGGATGCGGACCTGTCTCTTTGGTGTCGCTGCACCCTCCGGCTGCCTCTGCTAGATGAGAATTCGGAACAGGAAGGAGACGGCAGCTCCTAGGGCCAAGCCCAGCGACAGGAAGAAGGCCATGACGGCTCCAGCTGTCTCTGCTTCGTGGGCAAGCACTTTCCTAGGGGAGAAACAGGTGTCAGAGCCATCCTCGGGGATGTGTGCCCTGCGCCCTGCTGCGAGTTCAGTGGAGCAGTGGGAGGAGGCAGTGGAGGACCATAAGCTGCGTTCCTCTGCGGCAGAGGAACGGCAAGAGCAAACCCACCTTGGCTCCAAGAGCCTGCCTCCACACTATGGGCTTGTAGAAAAAGTGCATCCGTGGGGCAGGCTGCCCTGAAGCTCCCGGTGCCAGAACCCTGACTCCTGCCCCAACGCACTGCAGCCCGCCTGCCTGAGCCCCAGCTGGGCTCCTCGTGCTGCCTGTGCTCCGGTGCTGGGCAAGGCTGCCGTGCGTGCCGTGCCACGCTTCGCTCCCCTCCAAATCCCCGCTGTGTCTGGCCCCTTCCCCAGCATGGCAGGGGGGGAAATGGAGCCCCCAAACAGCTGCCTCATCTCTAGGAGATGGAGGCACAAGGCGGGGAGATGGGGCACTGGGGTCATCTTCCCCAGGGTGGTGTGGCGATTCCCCCCTGCATCTGGGCAGAGCCAGACTCCACTCACACTGGGGCAGGCATCTGTGGGTGGAACCAACCCTTCCCCTGTCCCCAGCTCATACTCACTTGGGCCCGAAGCACATGCAAAGGCTGGCCAGGTAGCCGTTGGAGATAGAGAAGAAGATCATGAAGATGATGTACCAGGCGTCATGAGAGAACATGACAGGCAGGTAGTAACGGGGTTGCACGTTGCACAGCATGAACAGCGGGATAAAGATGACACGGAGGGCCACCATCACGGGCAGGAGGCAGCTGTCCTTCCCAGGCTGGGAGAAGAACACAGGTCACTGAGCAGCTGAGAAGCGGACATTCCCCATGCCATGGCATGCCGGCAGGGGCTATACAGAGGCTGTCCCTACGGCACCCGGGCTGCAGAGGAGCCATCGGGAGGGCAGAGTTCCTGAGAGACTTTCTCTGCTGCAACAAATCGCAGCATCACCACTCGCTGTGGTAAGGAGGTCCTACTTGGTCTGACTACCGCCCTGATGTCCTATCCCACCCGACCTGGAAAGCAGCAGCACTAGAGCCAAAATACTGAGCTGGGCTTGTGAGCGACTGCTAAGCCCTTGCTGGAAACAACAGTCAGGCAGGAGAGCCTTGTGCACGCTCACACAATCTCCTCCTGCAGCAAACCACCGCACAGGATGAGGCTGGCTGAGGTAAATCCCTTCTGGCACCTCAGGCCTGCAAACAGGGCTTTAACCGGCTCTCTGGCCTCCCACGCCATCCCCCAGCCAAGTGGGGCGAGATCCAGCAATCTGGGAAAGGGATTACACCAGGGCTGTTTCACACAGTGCTGGGAAAGGCATGGGCCGAACTGACATCCCCTCGGATCCTAGCAGAGTCCCTGGATGCACGAGGCTGGGAGGAAGGAGGCACCATCCCCGTGGTGTCCCTGCAGCTGGGACGGATGCCCCTGGTACGAGTCGTGCCTGGCTCCATCTGGGGTCCCTTCAGTGGGGTGCCAGGGTCACAGATAACAGGGCTCACTGGTCTGGGCTCAGGAGAGAACCACAGCTGCCTTGGGAGCTACCTGGGCTGATGTAGCCATGGGCCACCTCGTGAGCATGGAGGGGTAAGCTGAGGTCAGGCCAGCTGCCGTGTCTGTGGGCAAACAGGCAAGAGCAGCCGCCTCTCCCGCCTGAGGAGGAGAAAAGGAGTGAGCGGGGCCCCAACCAGGGAAACGAGGCCCAAACCACAGGCAGTCAGACTTTCCACACAGCCTTGTTTTGGAACCGTCTCCTGCTGGGTCATCCCACCACGGAGGCTGTGGCCTGGACACCAGGCAACGCGGCTCAGGGCCAAGGGCAGCCAGCAGCAGTGGCCAGGGAAGAAGCAGCTCCAGGCCACGGGGAAGCCAGGCCTGGACAGACCCCATGGCGTGGGGTGCTGCAGAGCTTCGCTAAACAGCCTCAACAATACAGGGGGAAATGGCGCTTGGGGGGTGGGTGAAGGGGCAGGAAGGGGCTCGCTTCCTCACTGCCCCCCCCGCCCCCCATCATAGCTCCCATCACTCAGCCCTAGCAGCCCCGAGCCAGGCAGGGAAGATGAGAGCAAGGGGACGCGGCAGGGGAAAAGCTCTGTGACCCCTGTGGCACGGCTCTGCCCTGCTCCCAGGACAAGGCTCTTTAAAGCAGTTATGTCCTGTGCGGAGGCCAGAGGTTTTATTTTGGGCTGCCCTGTCTTTCACCCTCTTTCCCTGCCGCCGTCCTGCCTGGCTGTTTGCATAGCTGGAATGAAGGTTTGTTTACAATGAGGCTGAAGTGGAGGAGGCAGCTTCATCCAAGCCATGCTGAAAGAGGGGTGGGAGGAGGACAGGACAACACTGTGGTTCTCGGCTCTGACCCATAAATCTCCGCTTAGGATTTAAAGCCAGGGCGGGAGGCAGCTCTGCGCCTCCTTCCTGCAAGCCATGGATGGCAGCCCCAGTGACAGCCACGGCCGATGGGCCTGGGGATGAGGAGTGCCTGGGCATTTGCTCCCTAACCCATGTTTACCCATGTGAAGAGGGCGGTGAGACTCCGTCCCGTCCAGTCGAAGACATTAAAGAGCAGGAAGCAGGAGACAGGGATGAAGTAGAGACCTGCAGAAGGGGGAGAAGGTCACTGATGAGCTCAGGGTGCCCGAGGCCCTCCTGCCGATTGCACAGAGACTATCTCTCAGGTCTGGGACCTCCTGGTTTCCTGCTAAGGGCTGGAGCGCTCTCCCAGCCAAGCTGGTGTCCACACACAAACCATCATGCACGATGGTCTCCTCTTCCCCGCAGGCACCCCTACTACTTCAAGCCTCACTTTCTTTCCTCCCATTTACCTTGTTCCTGGTTTCCTCCCACCCCACCCCATCCCTGGTGACACTTACCCCATCCGTTTTCCTCTCCGAGGACAGTGGACACCTTAGCTGTGATGGAAGGAAAGACACCGATGGTGACAGTGAAGACGAAGCAGACAGACAGAGCCATGACCCAGAGCTAGGCAGATGAAAGAAAGAGGCTGGTACCAAACACAAGGCAAGCGACCAGCACAGGGCTGGTCTCCTCTCCCCTTGCTCTCCTACACCTGTGCCTGTCCCCTGATGTGAGGGGCAGGGCAGGAGTTGCTGGCAACTCACAGACCTTCTTAAAAATAGCGACGACCGAGGGCTTCTCGTCAGGGTTGTGGATAGGGATGATCTTTGAGTTATTCTGCTCCATCCCATTGGGCTCGTCTGCAGGGAGAGACACGAGCAGGGCTTAGCACACCCCACAAAGCTGGGGTCTAATTCAGTCCTTCTGTCTCATTCTTCCTCTCAACTCTTGCTCTTTTTGCTTCCTCCTCTCAGCCCCTCACCTTTCTTAATCAGGTCTCTCTTGGTCTCCAGCTCTGCATTGTACACACGGTACTCTGTCTTGTCCTTCATGGAGTAGTATCGGAAGAAATCCTGCAGAGAGACAGCCAGGGAGAACTCATTCATGTGTGAGGAAAGAAGGCTGCCAGGGTAACAGGGTAAATACGGGCAAATGCAACACGGGCAAAGTCTTCCTTCCACTTACATCTGATACTTACACCTTCCTGCTCACCCAGGGGCTCACTTCCACAGTACCCCAATGATACTGGGGTATCTGAGCTGGGAAGTATCCCAGAGAGCTCCCTCGGGACCGCGGAGAGCTTGCCCTGACCCAGGAGGCGGAAGGTGGTAGGAGCCAAGGCTGGGGTGCAAGTGGGCCGCGGTCTTTGTGCTGTGATGCGCTAACGTCCTGTGTCCCCACACCCTTCCCCACCAGGATGACCAAGTCTCACCATGCGAGGCAGAAGGACGTAGGAGAAGATTGCCAGCAAGATCGCCACACAGGCTGTGGTGAAGTAACCAATGAAGCTCTCAGGTTGCTGGGCGCCAACTGGGAGCACAGGAAGGAAGGAGATGGGGCACAAAAGAAGACAACAAGGGCTGAGAGGAGCGAAGCCCTGCTGCCATCTCCCACCCAACTCTGCAGTGTGACCCCAGCAGATCCTGCTGACAGCAGGGCTCTGGGGAAGGCCCTGTCACCCGCAGGGCAGCAATTACTCACTGGCAATACTGAAGATCATCGCCAAAGCGGCAAAGGTGCCCGCCAAGCCTTGCCCACTCATGATGGGAGCTGTGTAGCTGGCAGGCAGGAGCCCCGCCAGCCCAAAGAGGCTGCTCTGGAGGATGGCGCCGAAGGCTGCAAAGGGGAAAAATGAGCAGAAATGTGAAACCAAAGGCAAGGCTGGACTGGACCTCTGCAGAAAGCCAAGGTCCCCACCCTGAGAGGCAAGGCAGGTCCCCCTCCTCCTTGGCTTTCCCGCAGCGAGGTTCATGCTCTCCTCCCAGAGAGATCAGTCCTAGCCATGAGACTGTGCCCCTTTCCTTCCCCCCATTGCCTCACGCACAGTTGATGAAGATGATGCTGATCATGGTAAAGATGAAGAAGGGAAGAGGCTCCATGGCAACCTTCACCATGATTGCAGTGACTAAAAACACCAGCCCAATGGCCACAAGGCTGCCCAAGATGCGGATCTGCTGGGGAATCCTGCAAGAGAGGGTCTCAGTGAGGAAAACCCACACCCCAAAAGCCTGTGAGGCTGTGGTCATGCTCTCCCACAGGAATCCCAGCCAAGCCCCAGCACAGGAGACTGGTGTTTTGCCTTTGACCTGACTGAACAGGCTACGGCTTGGCTCAGTGCTGGGGCAGGAGGACGGGCCATGGCTGGGCAGCCCTATGGGAGCTGGCAGGGGCAAGGATGGGGCAAGGCTCACCGCTGGTGGATGAAGGAGTTGAGGCAGGTGAAGATGAGGAGGGGCACCATGGCGCAGAGAGTCATGAAGTTGTCAAACATGGACTGCAGGTAGGAGATGGGCATGGAAGCCCCATTGGTCTCATTCCAGAAGTGGCTCGTCTCCTCCAGGTCTGCAAGGCGGCTGATGAAATACTGCGAGGGAAGGAGCTTGGTGGGGCTGAGGTGCTGCGAGGTCTCCCCTCCACGAACACTCAGGCCACCCTTGTTCTCCCCCCAGCCATGTGACCAGCCCAGGGCTTCTCCCGCCACCTCAGTGCCACTTGTCCCATGCGAGTCACCCATGCTTCTGTGAGCACCCACGGGAGCTCTACGCCATGTTGTGCTTGCCACACCTACAGCACGGTCCCTAGAGGTTACGGGATGATTAGTGTCACGGGCAGCAGTGGGAGAGAAGCCCTCACCTCCCTGGCAGTCATGAAGAAATTCCATGGCAGCAGCGTTCCCAGGCCGAGGATGAAGAAGATCAGCCAGACACCCTTGTACCTGCAGAAGGGACGGAGTGGTTTGGAGCAAGACTGGGCAGGGCAGAGGCCAGGCATCACTTCTGACTGTCCCTGACCCCGCAGCTGGAGGCACCGGGAGGAGGAGGGAGGACGAAATTTATTGCCCTGCCCCTGCCCCACAACCCCCGCCAGCCTGGGCTGCCAGAGGAGACCCGGTGCTGCTGAGGGGCCATGGGAGGCCCTCCCCAGGAGGGGACAAAGGTGGGGGGAGGCTGGCTGCTCCTCAGCACGTAGCACCCAGACACAATGGGAGAGAGTCACGCTCCCCAGGTGTGTCCCAGCGCCAGGGAATGTTTACAGCCCATTTGCTATGGAGAAGCTGATGGAGAGAGCACCTCAGGGAAGGGACAGCTCGGTAGCCCAGTGAGCATGCAGGAAAGGAGGTCCCTGAAATGCTGGGTCACCTTGTCCTCCCTCATCTCCTGGTATCCTGCATGTGCCCCCACACCTACACCAGAGCCTGGCGTTACCTATCTTGGGGCCCGTCTCTTGCTGTCATCTTGTGCGGCAAGGTTCAGTGCAGGTCCCAGCAAGTCGCGTGGCTGGTCTCCGTCTGGAAAGCAAACAGAGGATTTTACGGGGCAGTGAGGGACGCAGCCCAGCAGGGACAGCAGCCATGCTGCCGGGTAAGTGCTCCACAGTACCGGGACTGCACAGAGCTGGCAAATGGTGAGAGCGCAGTGCAGCAGCTTAGGAGCCCCGCAGCTCAGAGCCCTTTAGCCAAGGGGCCTTACGCTGCTGGCCAGGGGACACCAAGCCTTCCCTCTGGAAAGGAAACTGCTTGCCTGAGATGCCCAGGCTGCTCAGTGCCAGCAGCCCAGCTGCTCTGCAGCAGGCTCTTAAGGGATTTGTGAGCCTGCAGCTCTCTGCCCCCAATCCTCGGGCTGTGAGCAAAGCATATACGCAGCAGCCTGTGTCCGCCCCCCCCCTCCACCTCCCTCCAACGCCTGGGGCACGACAGCACAAAAGAGACATTTAATTCAGCAGCCTCTCTGTCCAGAACCACACAAACCCCTACATTTCCAATTCCCGCTTCCCTGGGGCTCCTGCAGCCCCCTTCCTGGGTCACCTTGGAGAGCCAAGAGTGTCCTTGACACTGCCGTCCCCTCCCCAGCGCCCACCGCTCCTTCCTCCCCGTGACCACCTGCCCAGCCCCTGCCACTGCCCTGGCACTGCTCTCCCCGCGGACAGCCCCAAAGACACAGCCCTGGGAGCCCCAAGAAGGGACATTCCCAGCCCCCCTCCCCCTGCTCTTCCTGGGGAAGAGTGGGATTAGCCGCCCTGGAGAAGCCGCAGGCCTGCCTTGTCCTTTTCCAGTCCGGACGGTGCGGCATGGGGTGCTCCTGCACTTCTCCCAGGGCTTCATTCGCGGCGGGGCTCCTGGTGCTGAGCCCCCGGCCCCCCCAGGGCATGCCCGTCAGCCAGACCTGCACTGCTGCCGGCTACAGCATCCCTGCCTGCGCCCTGCCAGGTAGGGCGTGGGAGGAGGCAGGCAGAAAGCAGCATGCTGGGATCTGTAGTCCCTGCCGGCCCCGGCGCGCATTAAAGGCAGCAGAGCCTGTCCCTTGTTGCAGGTGCCCGTGTGGTTCTGGGCACAGCTCACCTCCTCCTCCGGTGTGGTCCTGAAGCCTGGGGAGCCTACAGCTATGCCGGAGCCGAAACACAGCCGGCAGGATGTGGAGAGGATTTGGGAAGCCTGTTGGCTGCTTGGAAAAGCCAGAGGAGGGTGACAGGTATGTCTGCACGGAGGGAGCGTGAGCCCCACCAACCCGGCAGGTGCCACCCCGTCACGCCGGAGCCATCTGTGGCGCGGCTGCCCTGCCTTCCCACACAAAAGTTATGGGCATGACAGCTCCTGCCTTGCCCTTGTAAGTCACCCGGCCTTCCAGAGAAAACATCCCAAAATCCTCTCCAGGCAGCCTGCCAGTGCCTCCATGGGCAGGAGACGCCCCGAGCTCTGGCCAGGGATTAGCAGGGGGATCCACAAGCACAACTGCCACCCTCTCGCACATAGAAACCCCACTGGGGCCACTGCTTGTCCCCAAGCAAAGAGATTGCACCCCCAAAGAGATGGGAGAACCCCAGCTACCCTGCAGGTCCCCAACAAACCTTCAACATGCTGCCCCTTGCCCAGCCAAGTCCCCGTCCCCCCCTCTCAGCCCCCCACGAGGTCACATCGGTGTCCCAAGAAACAGGAGCAGGGACTGACCCCACAGACATACCTGGGGAGGACAGAGCCAGGGTGAGCCCCGTGTTCGGCGTATTTGAAGGTGGCGTGTGTCCCCCTTGGCAACCCCCTGCTCTCGGGGTGAGCATCAGGCCCCGGCTCAAGTCACGGGGGCTGGGACCATGTGGGTCTAGCGGTATCCGCGGAGGAGGAGAAGAGGTGTCGGGTACCAGGGCTGGCACGCGGCCCGGCCCCGCTGCCCAGGGAAGGGAGGAAGGGAAGGGTGCTGCGGAGGAGGCGGCAGGAGCCGGGCCTGGCAGGGAGGAGGCAGGAGGGGATCGGGGGGTACCAGGGCAGGGCACTGCGTGCTGCTCCACCACCCTGCTTTCTCAACCACCTCCTGCTTCCGTCCGGAGAGCGCCCACATCCCTGCGTCAGGAGCCCGACCTCCTCGGCAGGCGCTGCCCGGCTGCCCAGCCACAGCCTCCTGCCTACTCTGTTTGTTTTCTGTCTCACTTCGCTAAGTGCCTCCTAATTTTTTTCCACAAAGAGCCGATGGCTGCCAAGGGACGCACGGGTCAGCACTCATTACAGCAGGAAACGCGTCCAGCCGCCGGCTCTTACAAACAACCCTGCGACAAACAGAGAAGGTCACATGAAGCAGTGCCAGCAACAGGCCGCAACCCCGCTCCCAGCCGGCGAGAGCGGCCCTGCCATGGCGGACCGGGGGACGGGGACTGGTGCGGCGCAGCTTGAACCACCTCCCAGAGGAGTCTCCTGATGTTTAGCCGGGCCACCAGCTCGGTGGCTGCACAGCCTGTGGGACAGGGGAACGGAGGAGCGACGTGAGACCGTGGGGTAAGGACATCCCTTTTGTCACTGGGCGTAGAGCGGTCTGTCTCATCCCCTCAGAAGCGACGTGTAAGCGGAAGGAACAAGATAACAAGGCGTAGGTTAACAAACCACAGGCTAGTGCCTCTGAGCAGGTACAAACAAGGGATGACACAATTTTAATTGGCCATTCATGCTGCACAAAGGCCTTCACAGATGCCAAGCGACACCTGCGGTCTTGGGCCACACGCGGTCCCAGTGCCAGTCAAGCCCTGGGAGCCCGCGGCAGCCGTCACCAAAACCACCTAACCTCTGCAGAAAAACTTGCACTGCAGGACAGCCACGCCTGCAGACAGCCATTTGTCACCGGGCTTCAGAGATGTCCCTACCTTTCCTTTCCCTTCCCACACATGGTCTTTTCTCCTCCTTCTGCTCCCTTCACTGAAGGGGAGCACAGCGCAGGCTTGGCTTTCCACTCAAGAGGAATTTCACGATACCAGGTAGGCATGCTGTGGGTTTATACCCAGAAACATCAGCTCTTTCACGAAAAGCCCTTTACACCACACTGAGCATAGCACTGTCCTTGCAGTCCCTAGAGAAGAGGCTGCCGTCACGCCTGATGACAAGCACCCTGTGTCCTCCTGCCACCACCGGCTGTAGATCACTTTGCAGGGATAAGGTCAGCGCTTCTCCGAGTGTGACCAAGACAGGGCAGGGCGAGATGCCTCCCCAGGCTTCGCCCTGTCCTCTACATCTGCTTGCCCCCCTGGGCAACACCAGAGCTCTCCTGGCAGGAAGGCTGATCTGGGGGCCATGGAGGGATACCTGCGGGCAGGGAACAAGCCTGGCATGGGTGTGCACGTCATGTGAAGCCTGATGGCCATGACTCAGCTGGAAGCTGGGAAACACTGTGAGACTGCCCGGTTCCTGAGATTTCACGTGCATGCCTAAACTCTTAACCGTGCCGCTCGCGGGTCCTCCTACCTTGTGCCAGGGTCCAGAGAACCAGGCTCCCGGGCAGCGTCCTGCCCGCCTCCACCTTCAGCGCCAGCTGCAAGGATACGTGCTGGTATTTCACAAGACGTATGAGTGTGTGCAATTGTGCACCCTCACCACAGCACGGGGACAAACGCAAGCCCTGCCAAAATAAGGGCAGGTACCCTGGGTCAAATCAGAGGCCAGGCTGTCTCAAAGGCTTGTCTCTATCAGAGGGCACAAGCAGATGCCAAGAAAGGTAAGAGTGGCACAGACACATACTAACTCCGTGACTGCTCCCCCAGCCTCCGAGCTGGGAGGGACATGCTGTTCACGAGTTTCCTAGCCTGCGGTAGGTTTCACTTCTGTGAAATCCCTCTTCCTCCTCTAACTCAGGAGCCTCTGAGCGAGGGCAGCATCTCTCCCAGTGCACAGGGCCTCGGCCGTGGCTCCCTTGCTGTCAAAGGGCAGATGAACATTGGTGTGGCTTCTCCATGCCAGCCACGGCTTTACTGGCCTGGACTGTATCCACCCTACAGCACGTTTTCCAGAGAAATTCTAGCTCACTTAGTCATCCAGGCACAGCTCCACGCCTTTGTCCTTGCTGCTTTCTCCCCCACCTTCCCCGGCTCCCCTCGACCCTTCCAGAGATGCTGGGGCTGGGGGCACACAGGGGCTGCAAGGGGGTGAGCAGTGAATTGGAAGAGCGGCGCAAGGCTTTCCTGCTTTGTTTCTGCTTTGTCACCCACAGATTATCCAATGTGTTTTCATGCACAGCAAGCTATCCGAAACAGCCCCAGGCCCCGCTGCGAGTGGCCAGCTCAGTGTGTAATCTTGTTTGTGCATTTGGGGCTCTCCCCCCTCCCTCGTCTACCACTTGATATTTATCTAAACTGAATTTCATCTGCCTACCGCCCGCGTTCTAATGGCTGGCTGTACTCTTCCTAGCTGGCACTTGTCCCCATGAACCTGAGTAATCCAATCGCCTCAGCAAGCCCTGTCATCTCATCACTCATTCCCTTTTCTAGGTCACTCATGAACACACTGAAAAAACCATGGGACCCAACACCACGATCTCTTTCCACCACAGAAAGTGACCAGACTCCTACACCCTCCTTCCTGTTTTCGTACCAATTATGGAGCCATGCAAGGACCTTCCCTTTCGACCAGCCAGGTCCCTTAAAAACCAGGCTGAAAGCCCTGGCTGAATGTTTTTTGGGAAGCGGCACGGGCGCCACAAGCCGAGATTCCCTACGAAGCACTGTCCCAATTTGGGGGCCCCTTGGCAGAGGTCTCCCCCACCTGCCCATGGACCCCGTCCCTGTGCAGGCACCCAGGCAGCGCACCAGTCAGCTTTTCCCTGAAGTTCCCTCTAGCTTTTCTTAGAAATGAACGTCACATCTTCCCCCCGCCCAGTCCCCAGGGGCTGCAGCAGTTGTGAATGAATGACTAGAAGCCACATGTGACGGCCAGTCCGTTCACCCTCCCTTTCCTTTGCCTTGCCATGGCGACTTGTTGCCCTTTAGCTTTGCTTTCTAACCTTTCCTCTGCAGATGCTCTGAGCAGTCCCCCAAAAGAAAGTGGAAGAAACTGCTTAGGCTCTTCTGGAGTGGACAGAGAGGCAAAAGCCTCATCTGGCTTTTCTGCTATGGCCTCTTTTCCCCCGAACCCCCGTCCCTCCGATGGACTGGGGCAGGCTTCCTACTCCTGATGTGCTTTGCAAGCAGTTTCCATCAGAGCTGCTAACAGTTCCTATTATTCTTGTTCTCCTTTCCAAGCCCTGCCTCTCTGCAAACAGGCTTGCTGCTCCATCTGCCTGCCTGCCCCCGCCTGCTCACGCCTGCGTCCTGAGGGGGGGAGCTGGTCCGGGCAGCAGTATGGGGGGGGCACTTCTGCCTGCCCCCTGCCCTCGCTGCGTGCAGACAAACCCCTCTGCGCCGCAACGGCCCAGCAAGCAGCACAAACCTCCCGCGAGGCAGCCCGTGCAGCAGGGTCCCTGGGCAGTGTTTCTGACCTGCTTCACCTTGCTCCCTCCGCTCCTCTGCGGGCAGGAAGAGAGGCACCCTCCCTGCCTTCGGGCTCGTGGCGCTTGCCGCCACCAAACTCCCCGCAGAGCGGAAGCCATGGAGGTCGTTCCTTGTTGCCAGCACCCCCCTCCAGCTGGCCATTATCTGGGCACGGCCGGAGCACCGAGTTCCACGGTGTGTTTTGAACTGCGCACACCAGCCAGCTGCAAAGTCCCTTATCCGGAGGGTTCAAGGAGCCCCGGGAGGCTCCCTGGGGGCCCTTGCCCCCAGCAGGTAAAGCAGCCTGCCTGGGTGGCAAAGTCCCAAGGGCCCAGCAGGACTCCCAGCGCTGTCCCTGAAGGGCTTCCCACCAGGCAGAGGGGAGCAGGCAGCACGGGGGCAGAGCGAGCCACAAAACTCCCCGAGGCAATGCCGCTGGGATTCTTTCACCCACCACGGAGTCCGCCAAAGCCATGGGCATCCACCTCCCCACGGGGGCTGCTGAGTGGGCTTCCAGCCCAGAAGTATGGCTGACCAAATACCAACACGGGGTGCCTAACGACATCAGCCCCATGGTGACCCACACACGTCTCTCCCCAGCACACAGTGAGTGCCCAAGCCCAGGCACACCTAGTCCCCAGCCAGAGAAAACCCTTCCAGGCACCAGTGCAACCCCCTGGAGTGGAGATGGGTGCTCCAGCTCAGCGTCCCATCAAACGCTGCGGGGGGGGACACAGGACGGACGGACGGGGACAGACAGACATTTTAATGTCACAGCAAGAAACTTACCAGAAGGGCAGGTTGGTCCCAGACCCTTGCTTCTGGTCACCTCAGGCCACAGGGACAACGCAGCCTTGGGAGAGGCCCCGCAAATATCGGGGCAGTCACCTGCTCCAGAGTGGGTGGCTTGGGGGGTGCAGGAGGAGAACCAGTGCCTCGTGGGGGCAAGCAGGAGCCAAGGGGGGAGTTAACTTCTGCGGAGGAGTCAGAGTGGGAGAGATAAGCTTATCTCGGGAGCCTGTTTGCAGAGACAGGATCCATAGGGGCTCTTCCTAGAGCTGGTTTCCCTGCTGGCACCCATTCAGGCCGCTGTCCCCAGGAGAAAAGATCATCTCCTCCAAGCCACAACCCTGGTCTGCTTCTCGAGGGAGGCACAGTTTTCCAGGGCTAGGTTCGGGCTCCATTTGTTGGAAATTTAGAAAAATAAAAACCCTTTCTCCCAAGGGCAGAGGGAGGGATTTGCTCAGGGCTCCACGCAGTGCAACTGCAGAAACTTCCAAACCCGGGCAGAAACCACCTCCAGGATCTGGATGGTGCCTCCAGGCAGCTTTCAGCACCTCGAGGGGCTGCCTGGAGGTGGGAAGGGGCAGAGGGATGACCCGCTATGGGCAGGCACGAAGGCTCACACCAAACTCACGCCACCTGGCCATGACTTTCCGTGGGACCACCATGGGTTTAGGGAGATCCTGGGCCAGCTTTGCCCCAGACCTTCATCCTCGTACGGCATCCTCTGCAGCCAGCAGCCCCCCACAGCCCACATCCACAGAACTGGTCCGAGCCCCCCCGGGTGCTGATGTGGCCGGCAGAGGGGCTGCCTGGCTCTGCCCAGGGGCTGTGGGGAGGGAGGTTGCTGCTGGGAGGGGTGCTCCCTCGGGGCTGGCCTGGGGGGCCAAGGCAGGAAGAGGCACAATGGGGGGAAGCCACGTTTCCGCTTCCCAATGGAGAAAACCCCACAGGACCCCTGGGGAGAAAAACCGGACACCATTAATGTAAAAATCAGCTTGGAGCAACCAAGAGCCACCAGAGGCAGCCCTGAGTCAGGAGCGGTCCTCCTTGCATGGGGGAGCTTGGGGCTTGCTGCAGCGGTGGCACAGGCCACCACATACCAGGACAGCCATGCAGGGAGGACAGAGGCAATCCCAACCAAACCACAAGGCACAGTGCTGACTCCTGCCTGCCCGCAGCCCCACTCTCCCGCATGCAGGCAGGTGACGCTCCTTATTTCCACCCAGACGGGTGGGAAGAGGGGTGCTCCCTGGTGGGCTGGGTCAGTGCTTAGGTAAGACCCCTTGGGGCAAGGCTGCCAGATGCATCTCTTCTGCTTTAGTAGAAGCCCAAGTCACGCTCAGGCTTGCTCAAGAGGAATCCCCGTCTGTACATCTGTACAGATAGTATCTCGGTGTGCTGCACCTTGGGCAGCGGCAACAGTACATCGGAGGGATGGGCTGAGCCTACAGGACCGCATCACTATTTCCCCCTCATGTCTGCAGCTGACAGGAGCAAAAGTGAGACCCGTAAGGAGGAAACACACAGCAAGACAGGACGCGAACAAAGCAGCTCGTGGCTGGACAAGTCTGAAGATCAGGACCCAATCAACGCATGGGAAGAAATCCACAGGATAGAGTCCCACAGCCAGGGAATGAAAGAGGGGCAAGATGAGTTTCTCCATACTCTGACTTCTTCTGGGCTTGGTAGAGCCATATCTACCAGGAACATGTGGCTACCCTGAGGTGACCACTCAGGGAGTGGCAGCAGAGAGGAAGAGCAGGACTGCAGGAAGCCACCTGCCATTGGTGGTACCCAGGGCGGTGGGATGGAGAGCGGAGAGGATTCCTCCTTCATCGCTTCATGTTCCTGGCCCCAGGACTGAGCTCAGAGCTGGCAGACCTGGGAAGGGGTCAGGCCAGGAACAAGACAAGGGAGCTGAGCAAGAAGCAACCTGTGGTGAGGGGCTGGGGAAAAAGGATAGGGGCAGCTTATGCTGCAGCTGGAAAGTCCTCAAAGCAGCCCAGAAGTGAGGGGCAAGGCAGGGGAGCTGCGAAATCACTGGAAAGTTCAAAACCCCCTCTAAATCCTTCCCCAAACTATGCATGGAGCCCCCACTATGCACAGGGCTCTCAGCAGAGGAGGCTTGGAGGGCTCAGCTCAACCCCAAACACACTCCCCCAGCCCAAATGCCACTGTGCCCTTTATGGGGGCTCCTCTCCCCCAGGAGAGCCCAAGCCCAGGGCTCGCTCGCTCACCTCCAAAGCGGAGCTGCTTCTGGAGCAAAACCCTGTGCAGGCTAGTGCAGCTGCAGAGCTGCCCAGGAGAGGAAGGGCAGGAGAAGCCGGCAGTCAACTGTCAGCAAGAGCCCCTGCTCAGAGCAGCCCCCTGTCTGCTGCCACCCAGCCACCTCCCGTACCCCACGGCACGTTTGTCTCCCAGAGGAAAGATCTATCCTTCCAGCTCTGGCTCCTTCCCGTATGGAGCAGGTGCCGGATGGAAACACGCAGCGCTGGCAGCAGGCAGGACCCCCAGCTGCTGAACCACATGCCCCTGGGCTGTGCCGCTCCCGAGACCCCTGAGCAGGCGGAGAACATCCCCGGGGTGGATGGAGCGAGCCTTGCCCCTGCACCCAGAGGACCCTGAGGTGCTGCAGCAGGCTGCCAGCCCTGCCGGGGAGCTGGCACAGGGGTAAAGCTCATTTTGCCACGTTCAGCAATTTTTCAGAGGCTGGTCCGGGCTGGGCTGCACAGATGCTTCCAATTTAGTGGGTGGCAGAGGAGCAAAACCAGAGCCAGAACAACATGAACTTTCCCTGGCATCATCATCCCCCCAGCTCCCAAAATTTGGAGGGGCGATTCCTCCCCACTAACCAGCAGCTCCCTGGCAGGTGCTGGGACAGACACGCAGGAGCCAACCACCACCGGGCCTGCGGTGGGTTGAGGTCGGCTCCATCCTCCGCCTGTCAGCTGTGTCCGGTGGCTGGGACAGAAATACAAGGTCTATTTTGGGTCTCTGCAGACCAAACAGCCTCTCCCTCACAGGCCACATCAGGAACAGGGGCCCTGGCTGACCGTGCTTTCGGTATGAAATGTCTGCAGCCCTACTGGGAAAGGCGATGGCGAGCCGGGAAGCAGGTTTTGGCGCCGCCGCGGTCCCGCATGGTCCCTCTGCCAGCCGTCTGTCCTGCCAAGAACCCGCTCGCTGCTCGGACAGCCGCAGCACCTCGCAGACCCTCAACTGGCTTCAGCTGCTACATGCACCCACTTCATGATGGACAGGGGCATGGCAGCTCTGCTCCAGGAGATGGGGCGTGTCTGTCACCCCCTTACCCCCACAGCCCCTGCGTCCCAGCCAAGGGGCACACCACGATCCCCAGAAACAAAAAGAGGGAGAAAGGATGGATGCTCTGGTCTGAGTTGAGGGCACTGCAGGAGCCACACACGCCTGCACGTTTCCCAGCTGACTATAAATCAGGCTGAGGGGAAGATGCTGCCTGCTGAGAGCTGGGCTTGCCACGTCCCCGCTCTGCAGCAGCTCCAGAAAAGCTGTGTGGGTCTGTGGACTGAGGAATGGAAAGCCAAGGTGGCAGCAAGCCATCAGTGGCGTGGAGCAAGCAAAGTACTTGGAGTAAACACCCAGGGTGGAAACACCACATCTGGCACCCTCTTCCCTCCTCCCTCAACAACCCAGCTTCCCCAGACGGCCTGGAAGGACTAAGGTCTTCACATGTGGAGCCAGAGCAGGGCTCGAGGCGGACACCTCCTTTGGAGAGAATAAGTCAGAGCCCAAACCTCCTGCCCTTGGCACTGGCCTCAGCTAACCCACAGCAAACAGGAAAATCTTTATATGAGTAGGATCAGGCAGGGAGAGCCAACAGGAGACGGGGACTTCACCCCCGCGTCTGCCCAAACCCTGGCAAAACACTCTCCTGCACAACTGACCACAATAAGCCCAGTCGCAAACAGGGAAAGAACAAGTCACATCCCCTCCAAATCCCAACCTGCAGGCGCTGCCGCACCCATGCAACCAGCCACCGCTCGGTGCACCGCAGCCATGGGGTCCCGGGCTGCCTGGGACCCTCGGGGATGCATCAGGTATGCATGAAGCCCCCTGCGTGAAAGCCCCCGAGCACTCTGCTCCCGGAAAAATGGCGCTTTGGAGTGGCTGGCATCAGCTTGCAGGTTGTGCTGGCATCCCGGCCTCCCCCACATCAGCCTGGGGAGCAGAGGAGGTGAGGGCAGCTCTGAGACATCCCACTGGGAGACCTGAGGGTACTGTAGCCCCTGATGGAGTGGGCTGCCCATCCATCCTGCCAGAGCTTGCCCTGAACACTCAGGGATGCTGATGCACTCCCATGGCGATGCTGGGCGGTAGGAGCCCAGGGGCTGACCCCTGTCCGGCACACCGCATCTCCCCTCGCAACCCCAGGGACGGAAGGGAGGGACAGCTGGTGGCCGGGAACTTCCGTTTATCGACAGCCAGGCTATTTACTGCTGTTGAGTTTTGTTTTGGTCAAAGGCCCTTCTTTTGGAGCAAGCCCAGCTGCAGAGCCTAGGCAGGGAGAGCTGGGGCTGTACGGCAGCTCCCTCAACCCCCCGCCAGGCACAGCTCCTGCCCCCCATCACCCGGGCACCCCGCTGCCTCCAGGGTAACAGCCCCGTCCGGGAACACGCCAGCAGATCAATTCCCTGGCGTGGTTCACCACACAGCCACGCCAGCCTTGCATTAGCAAGAGGAGAGGGCGTGAAGACGGGAAGGAGAAGCTGCAGGGGAGGGTGGATCGCCTCTTAATAGCTTGGTTGTGTTGCCCTTTGTCTGCCTCCTCCTATGGTTAATGGATAATGCTCCCATTCCACACAGAGACCTACCCAACCCTGCCACAGCCCAACACCCTCAGCCCAACACCACCCTCAGCCACAGCCCAACACCTACGAACCCTGATGGGCCGAAAGCACTGTGCTCTGCATGCCTACCCCACGGCAGCAGGCCCCCCAAGGGGGCAGAGGTCTCATCCGGAGCAAATACCATCGAGGAGCTCATCCAAAGCACTGAGGGAGGGTATCGCAGGCAAAAAACTGAATTCCATCCAACTTGGTCCTGAGGTCAGGAAAAGACAGGCAGGGCAGGCAGCTCCTTTAACCCTGGGCCCCTGGCCAGGACCAAGTGAGTTGTGCCAGCAGTCCCTCCCATCGCCCTGAGCTGTTCTCCAGGGATAATCCCCAAGCCCAAAAGGAAGGAGCTCTTCTCACAAGGGTTCCCCACCAGCAAACCTGTAGCAAAACTCAAACAGGGCTGCCCACCCCAAAGCCCTCACCATCTTTCAGCTCCTCCAGGCGAGCCAGCCCTTGGCCACAGCTGTAAATCAGCTCCCTGTCCCTGCGTGGCATCAGTGTGTCTGTGCTAGGTGTGATGAACCAGGCAGGGGTGAGGACCACGCCTGGAGCCACAGCACGGGCAGCACTGGGAGAAGCCAGGCGCGGTGGCCCAAGCGGACACCCCTCTCCCCAGCAGCCTGCGGGAGGCTGGGGCCATTTCAGCGGCAGTCAGGGGGTGCTGATACGCATTCAGGTTGATGGTTTGCCCTCGGCACAGCAAGGCTGGTGACCCAGTTCTGGCCATCAGCCTTCATGACTCAGCCTCAGTATATGGCTGGAGCAGGCTGCCTGCCAGGCGCGAGGCTGATCGCACAACCCTCCAGTCCCGCCGCTGCTCCCGACCCAGGCGCATCCCTCCCAGCCTCGCTCTTCTCCACCACCAGCCCCTACCTCCTTCCTCTGCAACTTCCTGGTCCACTCCATGAATTTCCAGCTGGAAATTTCACAGTGAGCTGTTTTCCCATCAGACAAGTCCTAAAGGAAATGAACTAAGGCAAACCCCACTGGCAGTGGTATGGTGGGAAGAAGGCAAGGCGACTCTGCGGAAATCTGCCTGATTTCCTGCTGGTTTCTTCCACACGAGCCGGCAAGCAGGCGATAGGTCTCTGCTCCCCTTCGCTCTCAAAAAAAGGACAGTCTCCTGGGGATGAGGCCTGGCTGTGCTCACCCACGGCTTCTGCACCCAGAATGCCAGGCTCACAGATTTGTGTCATGGATGGTTCATGACAGCCACAGATACCTCATGCTTTGAGCCTGCCCTTTCTCAGGGATTGGTGAGACCAGGGAAAAGCCTGCTCCAAGCCAGAGCAGGACCAAAATGTCCCAACAGTGATGTTTTTCGCACCATCACTACCACCAATGAAGTTACAAAGGGCTATCGCTACCCCTACACAAGAGCTTCCTTTGTCTCATGGGAGCAACAACCCTCGTACACATTCCTCACGCAGCACTGTATCTCCTCTCCCACATGGGGACCCCAGAACCCACGGACAGCCAACCCCCCAAGCAGGTCTGCAGGGTCTGGAGTGGGAGATGGGGTGCAGTGCTGCACTGCAACTTCAGCTGGGGGGCAGTGGGGTCCCTCTGGACCACACACCCTCATGTAACCAAACCCATCCAGGGTCTAACCCTACTCCGCACGCCGCTTTCCCCATCCCATGTCTTGCACACTGTTAACCTAGAAAGCACTTGGTCTTTATGGCACTGCCTCATCAGATCCTAACGGCTGTGTGGCTGTCAAAACCCCGGCTCCTGCCCATCTGTAAATGCCTGTAGCTCACTCCACAGTGCTGTGCCCTGAGCTTGCTGACAGCTGAGGATGAGTGAGCATGGAGGCTGCAGTCCTGCAGCCCCAGCAGCACCAGTCACAGGGCAGAGCTAGGTGCTGAGGGGGGTTCAGGAAAGTGCAGGGTCGTGAGTGGAGTTTGCCCTGTGGGGTCAGTACAGAGCTAGCAAGGACCACAAGAAAACAGCGTTCTACTGATGAGAGTGGGTGTTCCAGCTCCCTTAACACTTGCCAAGGACCTGGATGTTACACAGACAAAAACAACAGAAATCTATATCTGTCCTAGAGAAAGCACCAGAGGCAGCTTGCTGGGTCCCCAAAGCCCATGCCCGGTGCCTTCCCATCCAGACAGGGCGGGCGGGTGCTCCTGGGCCACTCCCCAGCCCTGCCTCTGCCAGTGGAGCTGGGAGGGGAGCCAGGCAGAGAGGAAGGTGCGGCATGGGAGGGGGCGAACGGGTGCCTTGTCCTCTGTGCCCTGGCTCCCTCAGACACAAGGAGGGAGACAGGTCAGGCCAGGGTAACAACAAAGCCGATGGTTCATCTTCAAAGAGGAAGAGGCTCATTAATACCTCCCAGCCCAAGATAATGAGAGCAGGGATGCTATGATGGGGAAATGAGGCCAGTAGTTAATCACACAGCTTGGAGAGGAAGGGAGAAGAGGGGCAACTGCAGGATGGAGGTGTCACACTGCCCTGTGTGTTGGAGCTACATTTGCTGATTCAGGTTGAGTGAATTTCTTAATCCTTCTGGGTACCAGGTATAATACAGGCCCTCGCCTCTCATCTGTGCGAGCTGGGGCAGGGGGAGAACAGCCACTCTGCAAACCATCTTCTGGGGCCTATGTTACAGCCCTCAGTGCTGTATGGAAAGCTCCCCTGCCCTGTGAAGACCTTTTTGGTGAGCCAAAAGCAAACCTACCTGTCTTTTCCAGGAGCAAAAGGCAATGGCAGGAGCAGGAGTGCTCCGGAGGGCACACACATGGTGTCCACACTGCACTGACGCGGTACCAATGGTTCACGAGCTGCACCGGGACAACCAGCAGACCCGTGAGAAAAGCATCCCTGCCTAGTCACGTCCTGTGATAGCTTTGTAGTGAAGGCAGGCTCGAGGGAGCCCGAGGCTGTCCAGCAGCTCGCAGGGGCTGGCGAGCGGAAACGATGCCGCCAAGCCGGGATGTGGTGCAGCAGAAGAGTGGGATTTCCCATGTCAGCATTCACAGAAGTCCCTTGATTGTGTCGGCTCGCAACAGGCAACTGAGGGGCCGTCAGGCTTCTTCCTGCTTTGGAGCAGCCGGGAAGTGCATCCAGCTGTGGCCAACAGCTGTACAAATTCCTCCTGCAGCCCCTAGCCCTGGGGAATCTACCGGGCTCAAGGATACAGGCTCGCTTGTCTGCGATCCCACAGCCCTGGGGCTTGGCCACTGCTGCCTTCCCACACAGCCCGCAGCTCCACAGCCTGTTCCCGAGAGGCAGACGGGAGTGCTGGTGAGTACAGGCAGGGACTGTGTTGGTCTGGCAGGATTAGCACCTAGCAGGGGTGAGAGGCTCAGATTAAACACAGGGGTGGGAAGGACAGCACAAAAGGGCTCTACACAGAGCTCTCAGCGCTCCTGCCTGGAGCAGGCTCTCTGCTAACTCAGCAATGGGTAGAAACGCTCACTGAAATCTTCCACCCGCATCCCACGGCCAAGGCGGAACGTTTTCTTGCGCGGGACCTGGAGCGACCCCATCGCGGCGGCTTTGCTGCTCGCCAAAGCGGGCCGTGCCCCGCTGCTCGCACAGCAGCGCACGGCGCCCAGCCCGCACCCCTTCCAGCGGGTCCTCGCACCCCAGCAGCCGCCGTCAGGCGAGCATGCGAGCGGAGATGCGCATCCCAGCAGCAAGGGGGGGACCGCTGCACGAACCCCTCAGCGAAGTCCTGCATCCCAGCCATCAGAGCATCACCACGCTTCGCATCCCCTAAAAACCGCCTGCGGGCTGCCCTACTCCGCATCCTCCCAGCCACACGCCTCCCTCCCCGGCAGTAACTACGAAAACGGATTAAGAGTTGCCA
>VWZZ01005166.1:124134-144571 GCA_013399095.1 Psophia crepitans | reverse complement strand
GGTGGGCAGCAGCCCCCCGGGGCCAGCGCGGGGGGCCCTCAGCAGAGCGCCCCGCACCCGCTGCCCCCTCCGCCGGGCCCCTCAGCTGCTCAGGAATGAACTGGCGCCTGCCCACCGGCTGCTCTGCTGGTATGCAGGGCCGGAGCCGTGAATGCTTGCCTCGGTCTTTTCCCCAGTCGGCCGGAGCTGGCCCCCTCCCAGGGTATCCCCTCCACCAGCCCCAGCCGCCCTCTCGCCTCTTCCCATTAAGGCAGCGCAGGCAGCTAAGCTTCGGTGCTGGAGGAAAACAGGTGCTGGAGCCAAACACGATGGAGCCAAGCACAGGGTGGGGAGGCACAGGGGGAGCACAAAAAGTGCATGCACACACCCAGCCACCCCCCCGTATGGCAGCACCCCTCACTGGCATTTCCTCCCATCCCCTCCTTGGGAGCACAGAAAAAGCCCCTCTGTAGGTGACACCGGTGTGCCCACCTCCACATCGCAGCCTGTCCCCAGCCCTGGGGACACACACTGCGCGAGGGAGACGGGGTGGCAGGAGCAGCCTCGCGCCCACGTTTCTCCTCTCCCAGCCTTTGCTGCAGAGCTGGGCTGCAGCCAGCACTTTTATTTTAAGCCCCACAGTGCGGATGAGGAGGTGAGGGGTGTGCATGGCCAAGCCTTGCAGCCCACTGGGGAGAGACTCTGCTACCCAGCGCTCCGGAAACTTCCCCGGCTCCCCCCAGGGCTGGTGCATGTTCAGGGGTGGGCTGGGTCAGCTGCTCTTTCCCCTTCCCAGCACAGGCAGGAACCAGGCAGCTGAAGCCAGCACAGCCCAGTGAAGTTATTGCAAAATATCTGGGATGCAGGAAGCCCTGGGGGTCTGACCACACTCCCCTGGCCCCCTCCATGGCGTGCAGCATCTGCCTGTTGTGACCTGGGCCAGTGGCCATCCTGCGAGGGAGGAAAGGTAGGTCTGGCAGGGCTGCGCGGGTGGGAAGATTTGCGCTGCAGGCAGCAGCTTCCCTGCCAAGCTCCTCCAGCAGAGAAAAGGGGTCCAAGGTTTCCCATGGGATTAGCTGGGCTGGGTGCAAGCACAGAGGAACCACAGGACAAAGCGTCCTTGTGAAAGGCACCAGACAGCTCATGCTTCTCCCCGAGCAGGACCAAACCCCGCTGCAGGGTCCCCCCTCATCTGAAGCTCTCCCCCCTCTTAGCAGGGACCGCCTCACAGAACCCCTCTCCTCCTGCGCTGGCGGGTACTGCCAGAGGAAGAAGCTCCCAGACTAAGTGTCTGTTTGTTTTTTAATAAAAACAACCACCCCCGCACCCCTGCTTGTGCTGCGTGTCAGCGAGACGCCTGGGGAGCTGGTGGCACCCAAGGAGAGCACCCAGAGGGTGGGCACAGGGGTGCTCAGCACCAGGCTGAGGCCAGGGACAGCGGTGGCTGGGGCGCAGTGCAGCCCCGGGGCCGGCTAGAGCGGAGCCGCTTGCCGCAGCCTCTCTCCCCCGGGGAGCTGGCGAGCGGTGAGCTGGTGCTGGGAGCAGAGACCAGGCCAGGATGGCACCCGAGAGGAGGATAAAGGGCAGGCTGGGGTTTTTCTCCACCCCTAGCTGAGTCTCACTCCTTCTTCCCAAAGAACTTCTTGAAGACAGATTTGTTCTTGGGGCGAGGGGGGCCAGAGGTCTTCTCCCCCAGCGTGTCCCGCGGGCTCCCTGGCCGGGCCACAAAGGAGTGGCAGCGTGCCCTGGGCACAGCCGGCGCTTGCTCCCCAATGTACAGCGTGACGGAGTAGCTGCTCCCGGCCTCCACCGGCTCCTTGGGCACGACCACGGGGGTGATCTTCTGGTAGGTAGCTGCAAGAGGGAGCAGTCAGCGTGGAGGGCACGGCCCCAGTGGGTGCTGCCAGCCCCCCAGAGCCCTCCCCAAGTGGGGGGCTGCAGCCCAGGGTGCAGGGATGTGGGAGCAGGTGGGTGCTGGAGCAACACGGCACCTGCGCTCCGGTGTCTGTGGGGACAGGGGCAGTGGTGCCACCTCCTGGCAGTGATAGCGAAACCAGGGCCATACCTGATGTGAAGGAGTAGGACCTCCTCTTGTTGGCCACCAGCCCGTAGTCATCTTCTTGGCAGCTGTTGTCCCACAGTCCGGGGGACCCCCTGGGTGACCACTGCTGCTCCCTGTGCCTGGCCCCATGAGCAACCCCTGAAGCAAAATGGAGACCTATCATAAGGCAAGGCCACCACAGGACACCCCTCTGTTAGCCCCAAAGAGGACAGGGAAACTTCTGTGGTTATCCCAGTATCCCAGGAAGCGAAGAGAGGTTACTGGTCCTTCCCCCATCCCTATTCCTGGGCAAGGGGCCCCGGGACTCCTGGCCCAGACCCCAGTGAGCTCAAGACTGACCAGCAGCTGGATTCCCCTGGTCAGCTCCCTCGCACCTCTCTGGGCTGGGGAGAGGAGACGGGACAGCCGGAGCCCAGCCAGGCGGGACAGTCACCTGCTGCTGCCACAGCCCCCTCGGCTGGGCCATCCTGGCTGCCCAGCGGCCGCTGCAGCCGGGCGTTTGAGCGGGGTAGCACCACGATCTCCTGGCTCTTGGCAGTCGTGACCTGATGATGTCCCTGGAGGTGGGAACTTCCAGGGCTGGGGACCTTGCTGGAACTGGAAAGTAGCAGAGATTTAGTGAACCAGAGTGGCCCACCAATGCCCTCCTGGAGCAGCACACACTGGCGAGCCCGGGAGAGAGCTGAAATAACAAAACCTGGCTCCTGGCTACTCACCCCCCAGCACTGCCGGTGCCCTCAACACGCTGTGCCGCCGCCTGGAAGTAATCCACTTCGGGGAAACCTGGGGGCACAGCAAACATCCTGCTGGGTGCTGGCAGCGCACAGGACCATCCCACGGAGCCAGCCCCAGCTCCGGCTGGCTCAGCCGCCCGGATGTCTGTGCTGCATGGCTGGCCCCTCAGACCTCCTGCTGCAGCTCTCGATCCTGCCAACCAGCCTAGGATTTCATGCTGGAGCCTGAGCCCCCTCAGGTAGGGGTACAGCAGCGGGAAGACCTCAGTATTACAGATCACCTTGCCTGGAGGACAGGCGAGGGGGTTCCAGGCCTCACAGAGGAGATGGAGGAAGACCAAGGCACAATTATAATTTTACTGACACTGGCTTTTTGCTGCTGAGGCTCCACTGACGTCAGTCCTGCTATTCCTGATTTATAACTGTGTATGTGGTGTGAAAACAAAGCCTCCAAATCCCGCCTGGCAGAAAACTGCTGTTCCCGAGGCAGGTTAGGAGGATGCATAAATCAGAGACAACGCCGTGCTGCTTCTCTTCTCACCCCCCCGCCCCCCGTGCATCAGAGGGCTCGGTGGGGGCTGCACGCCCACAGTAACCGCACGTAGCGAGGGCTGCTCACCTGAGTTTTGCTGCAGCTTGGAGACCCATTCATTCATGAGGGGCTGGGAGGGGGCCCTCAGGAGGTACTCGGAGCCATCCCGTAGCCTGCGGGAGGGGGGAGAACAAGCCAGCAATAAGACAGACATAGGGTGCGGATACCACAGCCCCTGCCAGCCTGGGAAAGAAGGCAAACGGGTGAGAAAGAAGGAAATCCTGCTCTGGGCACTGGACTGAGCTGGCCCAGGCTGGGGGTGTTGGTGTGTGTCTGTCCCAGCAGTGCAAAGCCCCTTCCGCCTAGGGAGGGCTGTGGCTGTGAGACCCCGCTGCCCTGGGTTGGGGTGACTCACTGTAGCCTGAAGCAGTTGGTCTTCTTGGTGTACTCAGCATCCGGGGTGCAGACCGCCCCGGAGAGGTTCAGGGGAAGGGCCACCACGGAGCTCTGCAGGGAACAGAAGAGCAACGGTGGGGTTGGCAGGAGCTGTCCTGCCCAGAGGCAGGGGTGAGGGCACCCCGCTGCCAGCCCACCACCAGCCCCCTCGCTCTCCCCCACTGCACCTTGAGGCTGTCCCTGCGGTCCTGGTAGAAGCACAGCGTCTGCCTCATCAGCACGGCGTGGAAGAGGCCCCAGGCACGGCAGCTGGCCTGCAGGACACAAGCGGGGGACAGCTGCAATGCCAACGGGTTTGGGAGAAGACAGGCGGTCCCCTGCCACTCACAATGCCCCCCCAGCCCCAGGGGGCTCTGCCCTCCCAGCAGGGCCAGCAGCACCCCCATGGTAGCACCAGCATCCCTGGCTTCGCTCCTGCCCCAAAACCTGGATATCCCCCATACCATGTCCCAGTGCCCCAGTCCCAAAGGAGACCCACAACCATGCCCCTACCTTCCTCCCTCCTGTCTGCAACACGTGCTTCCTCTCCAGCGTCCCTTCCATCATCTGAAACTCAGTTTTACCCGGGGGGACCTGCAAGGGAACAAGGGGAGAGCAAAGCAGCGCCATCATCCCAGTCCCCGGGCACACAGGGTCCATCTGACTCATCCCCAGCGGGTGATGCCAAGGTGGGAATGGGAGAACAGGAATGATTTTCTGTCCCCTGGGCAGGGGCTGGGCTGTTTGTAGGCTTTGGGGGTGAACCGCTTGTTAAGGCAGGGACCCCCAAATTCAGCACTTAGCTCTTCCCCATCCCCCCAGCAGGAGCAAGGGGGCTACCTGATTTGGGCAGTCCCCGAGCACAGGTCACATTTGCTGAAGCGGGTGACCCAGCTGCTGCCTGGGGTGTCCCCGACCCCCTGCCTGACCCTGAGGGAGAGCCCCCAGCCTGCGGCTCTCACCTTGCTACCCTCTCTCTCCTCTTCCCCGTGCCTCCGCCGATCCCAGGCACCAAGGCTGTCCAAGGGGGCTGCGGGCACCGGCTCCTCTATGCGGGGGGACGCGCTGTGCCCGCTGGGGCTGCCACTGCCGCTGTGCCCTGCCGCGGGGCTCTTCTCTCCCGCCGGGCTGTGGAGGAGCTGGGCAGCGGTGGGAAGGGTGAACTTGGCTACCAGAACGTTGTTGGCCGCTGAGAGGATGAGGGGCCCGCTGGCGGTGGTGTCGGGGCTGGGCAGGCTGGCCGCCCCACTCCCTGCACCTCGGTGGGCACGGCTGCCTGCCGGTGGGCTGGGTGCCCGCCGCTTGCCCGCCCCATCCCAGATGGCCTGCAACTCCTCCTCCTCTTCCTCAAACTGCCCGTGGGCAGGGTGGCAAACCTCCCTGGTGCCCGACCCAGGGCTGGGGGGCTGCGGGGACCCCAGCGCCCACTCAAAGACAGAGAGCTGGGTGGGGGCGGTGGGGGAAGCTGGGGACCCTCCAGACTGGCTGCTGCCGGCTGGCCGCTGTGTGCAGGCAGTGCCAGGGACGGCTCCTGCCCGGCCTGGGATGGCAGCGGCGGACGGCCCGAGCTCCAGCCAAGCAGCTTCACGATGCCTGGCCCTGCTGGTGGTGCCGGGGCTGCCATCCTGTCCCAGCTGGGCAGCCAGCTCGCCCTGCTCCTGGCCGACCCGCTCGCGCAGCACGCCAACGCAGGATGGCCGGCTTGGCCTGAAGTCCAGGAGGTCTTCGCAGGCGCTGCCGGCACGCCGCGGGCTCCAGCGCTCCTCCCCGGTGCGGTGTGCCCTTTGGCAGCTGTGGCCGGGGTTGAAGCTCACCTCCTTGAACCATGTTCCTCGCTCACTCTTGGGGGATGTCCCCAGCCCCGCGCCAGGCCCCTGGGGACTGTGCCCATCCACATTTTCCTCCTCCTGCCATCCAGCTCCACGTGTGCCTGCGGGCTCCCACGGCTTCACCCCCCGGTCCTGCCTCTGCTCCTGCCCCCCCGCCTCCTCCCGCTGTGCCACGGCCCCTTGGTGACACCCGAGGACCACCGCGTCCCGGGGCAGCTCCAGGCTGAAGACGGAGCCCAGGGACAGGTGGGGGCACGTGGCTTTTGGGTCAGGGACGGGGGGGGCCCTGGGGGCTGCCCCACACTCAGCATCAATGTCCCGCACCAGTGGGTTCCTGACATAGAGCAGCAGCTCCCCAAGCGGGGGTCCAGCGGCAGCCGCCGCCGGCCCCCCCTTCCTCCGGTCGCACTTCTGAGGCCACGTGTTACTGGGGCCGTGGTGCTCCTCAGGCGCAGGCTGCAGGGAGCTTGCGCCCATGATGCCCTGCAGCGTCAGCAGCCGTGCCTGCTCGGCCCGTGCCCGCTCCCGCCGCTGCAGGCTGTTGAAGAGGGAGCCAGCCCCGGCCTTGGGCAGGGTGTGGGAGGTGGCCGGCATCCCGCTGCTGGATGCCGGAGGGCGGTGGGTGATGGTGGGTGGCCGCTTCACGCTGGAGGTTTTCCCAGCCTCCACCTGCGCCTAGGGACACAAAGGAGAGAGGGGTGACCACCATGGTCGGAGCCTTCATCATCCTGCACCGACCACCCCATCTCCATGCTGCGCCTGGGCAAGCAGGGAGCTGGGGAGGGCGGGAGCAGGCAGCCAAAAACGCTCACCAGCAGCACACACAGAGCAGGGAGCTGCACGGCTTCACCTCAGCCCGCCAAGGGCTGCTCCCAGCTCCGTGCAGGCAGGCAAGAGGCAGATAGGGGAACCTCTGCCCATGGAGTCCCCCACGTGCGCTGCAGCGGGGGCTGCCTGTACCATACAGCTCTTCTCCTGCACCGCTGCCCTCCAAGCATCACTTTTGGGTGGCTACAGAGACAGCAGTCATTGCTGCCTGTGCCTGCCACCCCTGCATGCCCCCAGGCAGCAGAGCAGGGAAATGCAAGGGCAGGGGCTGAGCAGAGCTCCTTTCCCTTCCCTTCCCCTTCCCTTCCCACAGACACTCCAGCAGAGCCCACCCCCTTTCCTGGGTTTCTGGGACCACAAGTATGAAGGCGAAGGGCTTTGCCTGCAGGAGCCAGAGGAGCATCTCCCTGTACCCCTCAGGCTGGAGGGCGCCCATTACCCCCAACCATCCTGGCAGCCCCTCACCCTGCCTCAGTGCCCTCCGGCCTCTCCAGTCCCCTGCCCTCTGCCTTGGACTGCCCTGCAAGGGGCCCGGACGCGTTTGCCCTCGGGCACACAGCCCACCATGCTGTGCCTAGAGCAACAAATAGATGGAAGCCCCAGCAAAACACTGAGCCCCCCAGCCCTGGGGTTACAACCATGCACCCCAGAGCATGCCCTCCCAACACGTGCACCCTCACATGGCCACATCCAACTCTTCCCCCTTCAGTCAGCTGCAGGAGGGACTGCTGCTGCCCCCCAGCAATGGCTTGCCACACCTCCTGTGGCCATCAAAACCACTTAACGGGGGGCCAAGCTGCGGCCAGCCCCGTCTGAGGCCCCTCCTCGCATGCCCCAGCATCCACACTCTGAAGCTCATGGCACTGGGAGGGTTTCCCTCTCCTGAGGGACCACCACCAGCAGGGCACAGCGGCATGACCAGGGAGGTCCGTAGCAGGGAGGTTCACGCCATGCAGCCACTCTGCTCGGCATGCAGCCTCCCCAGGGGACATTACCTCTTCAACTGGCTGGCGAGGCGGCTTTCTCTTTCGCTTTAAACTACCCCAAGTGTTTCCTAAAAGCCCCTGGCAACGCTTCCAAAAGGTTTTACAGCCTGAGGGTTTAGTGGCAGGGAGCTGAGCAGGGGGAGAGAGAGACACAGAGAGAGTTGAGGGCAGAGCGGGTGAGGCAGCAGGACAGTGCAGGCAAAGGGGGGTGGCAAAAGCTGGTTTGCAGCCCTCGGGCATCGCTCGGTAGGCACAGCCAAAGGTCCCTCTCCTGAGGCTGACACAGCCCCAACAGCTCACTTGGAAACAGCCTGGGGAGTGTCCCAGCATGGGGGCTACCCCTCAGCCCTCAAAGCCCTCCCGTCTGCATGGGGGCACAGCTCTAGGGAGCCACGGTGGCTGGCCCCAAGGCGGGCGCTGAGCGCTCCCCCACGGTCCTGCCAAAACCGCTTACCGTCCCCCACGTACCATCCGCAGCACCTCCTCCCCCAGCTGCTCGCTGCCGGCCACCGTCTGCGCCGCCTTCTTCTCACCCTTCTTGCCAATGCTGAGAATGAGGTTGACCGTCCCTCCCAGCCCGCCGGGGCTCCGTGGCGGCAGCAGCACTGTGGAGGTCTCAGCGGGATCCCAGACGACAGCCTCCTCGGGGGGTCCTGTGCTGCAGGGCTCCCCGCAGCTCCTCTCCACTCCCAATGGGGCATCCGAGAGGGGCGATGCCAGTGGGGAGTCGGCCGTTCCCAGTGGCACTCGCGGCTCTGACCCTTGCACGGGCTCGGGGAGGGAGCAGGGTGTGACCCCCGCTGGGCTGCGGATGCTCTCCAGACAGGACTGAGCACATGGGACACGCTGCTCCTGGGGAGCAAGGAAAGAGAGGGAGTGTGGAAGAAGGGATACTGGAACCCAGGCACTTTCCGAGGACAATCTTACCTTTGCTCTGTCTGAAACCGTGAAAGTGCCAGGAGTGTCACACCATGGGCATGACATGTCCCACCCCGACTTTGGCACCACCCATTCCATCCAGTGCCTCTGCTATCCTCAGCCTTGAGGCCGGTCCCATTTCCCAATGGTCTCAGCACGGCTGGGTACTCACTTGGCTGGTGGGTGATGCGCCCAAGGGGCTCTCTGGGTCCTTTCTGTCCTCCTGTTTGCTCCCTGGGTCCCGCTGGTGCCTCTGTGCTCGCCAGCGCACCAGCACCCAGCCCAGCATGCTCTGCAGCTCCTCCAGGCGCTCCTTTATCTGAGGGGAGGAGAGATGCTGGGCAGTCCTCGAGGACCCCTGGCCCAGGGACACTGGCCCTACCAGGACACCTCACTACGGAGCAGTTCAAGGGCATTTTGGGAAGGGGGACAGGGTCACTTGTGATGCCTCAGGTCTCAGCATCCATTGCTGGGTGAAATCCCTTCCTGCCCTGAGCAGCCCTGGGGACGCACGGCTAGCCCCATACCGCTTGCTGGGTCTCTGCACCCACACCTCGCTCCCTCACCAGGGACTGTCCCCAGAGGGTTTGCTGGGGTGCAAAGGTGGCTGCCCCCATTCCTTGCCCTTACCGTCGCACTCAGGTAGTGCTCCTCAGACACCAGCTGCTGCCCCACTGCTGCCAGCGCCTCGAACTCCTTAAGCTTCCCTTCGATCCTCCTCTCCAGCTCCTCACGTGGAGTCTCTGGGAGGCCATGGCTGCTTGGGCTTTCAGAGAAGATCTGAGCCCGTGTGTCCTCCGTCCAGGAGCTGTAGGCACGTGAAAGAGGGGCTGAGGAACAACCCCCTCCTCAGCCCTGTAGACCCCAAGGAAGCCATTCCCATGTTCAGGGATGGCTGGAAGCACCTTGCTGGGGTAGGGGCAAGTCTGGCAAGGCAGGACGAGATGCCATGGGGCTGCCTCGCAGCTGCATGCCTTTGTCCCAGGCTCCCCCTGGTTTTGCCTTGCTGCAGCTCCGGCACTGACCCTGTACTTGCCAGCAGCCCATGCTCTGGCAACACCACACTCTCACCAGCTCCCTCCCCCAGCCACCGCAGAGGCAACCCCAACAGCTCATCACCACTTACATCATGGCTAAGTAATCCTTGAAGAAGTGCCGCAGCCGAGCAGCCTGCTGCACACGGGCCCGGGTCTCCTGCAGCAGCTCCCGCAGCCCTGCCCAGGCCTGCAGCGTCCCCTGCACCTCCCGGCTTACGGGGCACAGCCGAGCGGGGCAGAGCTCTTGCAAGCGGGCAGCTGCCCTCTCCAGCTCCTCCAGCTGCCCCTGTAGTGTCTCCGATACCACACGCTAAAGGCAGAGAAGGTTCAGGATGCATCCCACCCCTCTGCGCCAGAGCCGGCCTCCCCTGCGTCCCGGGATGCAGGGACGCAGGGGAAGATGCGGGGATGGGGTGGGAGATGCTGGCACAGGGGCTGTGGGGAGTGGGCAGAGCCACCCTCTGCAGGGAGGGCAGGCGGAGCGGAGGGCTGCCTGGTTCCCCATTCTGGCCACATGAGTCACCTCCCCGCTGGCGGGAAGATGAGCGAGGTGCTGGCAGCCAGGCGCTGGCACACAGGAGCTGATGCAAGCTCTCTCCTCTCCCCTTGCCTGGCCTGCACTGGCAGAGGGGAGCGGAGCAGGGCAGGGCTCAGCTTTGCTGGAAAATTCCAGCCCAGCCTGCGGTGGCGTGCCAAGGTTTATGACACCTGGTCTCCTAGGGGCCACCACCTCCCCAGGACAGCCCCCGCCAGCTGGGATGCAGCCCTGCCACGGGGGGCATGGCTGGCCACGGTGCTCCCCGGCTCTCACCTCCATCTCCTGCTGCCGGCTCAGCAAGCCCTGCAGCCCCTGGAGGTCCTTCTCGCTCTTCACCGCAGTGAAGCCACTCTCCGCTTGGGCAGTGTCATGAGCCAGTGCCTCGGCTCTGCATCGAAGGGCCTCCAGGTGCGGGGACACCTCTGCCACCTGGATGGGTGGAGGGGAGGAGAGACGAGCCCTGGCATGGGACCCCCTGTGCCACCACCAGCCGTGCAGCCCCAGCCCACCCCAGCCAGGGGCACCCTGCCATGCTCCCTGCCCTTCTGCAGGCACACCAGCCACGGGAGTGACGGGGATACCATCCTCACACAGAGCAGTCCCCACGTATCCCTTGTGTCCCACCAGGACCAGCCAAAGCGCATCCCTGTCCCAACTAGCTGGCATGCCCAGCTGCAGGCGGACCACGTGGCTGCACCCCCAGACCCCCTGCCTCTGTCCCCTACCAGTCGCTCCAGGCTCTCCGTCTCCGCCACCACCTCCATGACCCGCTCCCGTTCCTTCGCTGCATCGTTCAGCATCTCCACGGCCTCCTGCAGCTCTCCTAAGGGGCGGCTTATGTCCTCGCTGCTCGATGGCTGTCCGGCCTCGGCCGAGAGCAGGGGAAAAGACCCTTGTGAGCTCCAATGCCCGCTCCCTGGCTGAAGCCAACAGAAACACTGGGTCTGAGGGGGATGGGGAGCGACCCCCCAGGCAGCTGGGCCGGAGGGAGGCACCCATGGGGTCCCCCTGCCAGCCACAGACCAACCCTTGGGGCAGTCCCAGGCACTGGCTGATCGTGAGGGACGCCTGGCCCTGCTGCTCACCGCTGCCGGTGCCTGCTGGCTCCGTGCCTCCTCCTCTTGCAGGTCCTGCAGGAACTCAGATAGCACCAGGGAGTCACGCAGGTCTGCTGCCCGGCGCCGCAGGGCTGCCTGCACGCGTGCCAACCTGCAGGGACACGGATGTCCGTCATGGGTGCCAGCACCCTCTTCAACTCCTTGGGGCAAGCATTCTCCTCCCTGCCCTTCCCAGGGATCAGAGAGAAGGCACCTTCCCCAGGCACTCACTTTTCCTCCACCATCTCCACTTTCCTCTGCATCTTCCGTGCCCCATCATGCTCGGTGGGCGACTCGCCCGCCGCCTCCTCCCGCAGCGCCTGGAGCTTGACGCCACACAGCAGGAGCTGCTTCTCCAGCTGGCCCATCTCCTCCAGGTCCCGGCGCAGCTCTGCTGGGCTTCTCATGGTGGCTGGCTCTGAGAGCAACCCGGCCACGGCTTGCAGCCACCGCTCAGCTCGGTCCAGCTCCCCCACCAGCCTCAGTGCCTGCGGGGAGAGCGGGGAGCCCATCAGCCTGGCTCTGAGCCACCCAGGGGAGGCAGGAGCCATGCTGCCACGCCACTGCAGGTTCCTGGGCCACCAGCAGCTTAGGCAGCACAGCTGGAGCAGCGCATGGACTGTGAGGTGAGCTGGAGATGTGGGTGCCAATGCTGCAGCTCCTGTCCCTGTGGGCACCAGCCTCCCTTGCTCACCCACAGGAAGCCGTTGCGACTGGGGCATGTCCCTGTGCCCAACCCAGCCCTGCCACCACGTACCTTATCAATTTCCCGCAGCACCGCACCATTCTCCTGGTGCTTCCTCTGCAGGTCCTCCCACAGCTCCCCCAGCTCCCGCAGCATGGCCTCCACCGGCGGGCTCCCCAGGGCCCCCCTGGGCACTGGCCCCTCCTGGGAGGCAGGCAGGGCGGTTAGGACAGACCCTGCCTGGTGTCACCCCCAGCCCCACGCCTGAGGGTGCTTACCTGCAGCGCAGACCCAGGGCTGGAGCTGGGGTTCAGGAGCTCCCGCTGCAGCAGTGCTGCCTCCAGGCTCTCCACATCCCCCACTGGACATGGGGGGATGCTGGGGCCCGTGCTCTCCTTGTGCGGGGACACGGCCTGCCAAGGAGCAGCGACATGGTGCATCAGTGCCCAGACCAGGGCAGGACGTGCGTGCACAAGCATCCATGCCCACAAGCAGCAGGAGGGGGTCAGGGAAGGGGGTCTCCCCCACAACACTGGCTCCCCTGGCTGGGCTGGAAGCAAAGGAGGCTCTTGGGGAGACATTACCACATTCACCACCTGGCAGATATCCTGCTCCTGGGCCTCTGGCTGCTGCGTCCTCCACTCAGCCTCCGCCTCTCTCCTCCTCCTGCAGAGATCGGGACAGCTTGCCCCTTGCATGGGGGACCCCATCCTCTTGATCCATCCCACTCACCCCCAGCCACCTCCACGAGCCGGTACCTTTTGCTGTCCCCTCCATGAGGGGGCTGCCCCACTGCTGGAGAGCCAGGACCTCTCTCCTCTACTCTCCCACGGTCCGCCATCTTCCCTGGCACGTCCTTCGGCACCTACAGCACAAAGGCTCCTGTTTCTCCTTTGCCAGCCCAATGTTCATCACTTTGCCTGGGGCCTGGCACTTATTGCCTCTGGCAAGCGGTGGGGCCAGGTCACAGGCATGCTCGGCTTGAGCTTTTCCCAGCTCTCAAACCCTTTCCTACAAGCTCCCTCATCTCCCGCAGTGGAGGTGCCGGAGATGTCCGGAGGAAGGCTCACCACGCTCCCAGAGCCTCCTGTCCGTTTTTCTCCTGCTTCCTTCCCCACTGCCCCATGGCTGCCATCATCTCCTCGGGGCTCCGTGCTTGCAGCCACAGCTTCGCCCCTTGGGGAGCTGCTGGCCAGTGCTGGAGCCTTCTCCGTCCTGGGAAAGGGGCACAAGGGAGGCCCAAAGGAGCAGAGGATGGAGAAAAGAGAGACCTTAAGTGGAGCTGGTGCCACAGAGAGCCTGCCCAGGGGCTAACCCAGGTCTTTCCCCAAACCTCTGGCTCCAGCACTGGGGGGTCAGGGTTGGGGCCCTGGGGCTCCTGCCAGGCTGTGCCCTACCTCAGTGCCTGCTGGAGCTGTGCCCAGCTCTCCTTGACGTCTCGGTGCTTGGGGGAGACTCGGGCTGCCAGGCTGGGCTGCAGGCTGAGGAGCTGGGACACAGTCACATCCAGCATCTGAAGGGGAGAGCAGCCAGGGAGCAATGACATGTCTGGTGAGGGACAAGCCACTGCAGCCACAGCACGAGTGCATGATGGCAACCCACCACCAGCCCTGCAGGAGCGGGAAAGGCATCGGGCACCAAGCCTGGTCCCCTGCTGCCCCTGAGACACCTCCCCCATCCATCACACAGCCCTGGCCACCCCATGTGGCCACAGGGTGCCCACTGTGCCCCCAGCCCTGCTGGTGCCAGCACTGACCTGGGAAGGCACACACACACACACACCCTCCCCATCAGGGTGCTCCCCAGGGCTCAGAGGACGAGGCAGAGCCTTGTGCTTACCATCACCTGGCTGGCTATGTCCCTGACGTCCCGATCCCGGCATGGTTCCCCCTCCCCTGGCTTCCCCGCACCACAGGCGCTCCTCTGCTGTAAGGGGAAGCTACAGTCAGCGGCGGGAGGAGCACGGGGCCCTGCCCTCAGCTCTGGCGGAAAGGGATGCCGCAAAGCCGAGCTTGCTGCTCTGGCTCCCTTTCCTACACCCGGGTCCATCCCTCAGGTCTCTCTCCAAACCCCAGGCTGAGGGTGCTGGGACCACAGCGGCCCCCACACAGAGGACGAGAGTGAGGTGCTGCCCACCCAGTTTTGCTCTGGCCGTGCAGCAGCCCCACACCAGGCTGACCCTGGCTCCACTACCAGTACCTTGGTGTGGATGGCCCCGAGCAGGGCATCTGCTTGCTGGAGGAAGGCAGCCACCTCCAGGGCCAGCTGCAGAGCTTCGTGGTGCTCCTTCAGGGTGCCCTGCAGCCGCAGCCACCTGCGCGGGTGGAGAAGGAGAGATGAAGGGCAGCCCATGCCCCCTGGGGAGCCCTGCAGAGCTGGGCCAAGAGGAAGCAGGTGAGAGGTTCAGGGTGGGGGGGCCTGCTCCCCAGCCTGCCAGCTCCCAGCGCTCAGCTCGGCCCTGCTCAGGCCATGCATCGCCCACTCACGTTTTGTTGAGGTGCTTGCGCCGGGCTGAGATGCTCCTGCTCTCACTTTTGCCCTGTTTCTCCAGCTTCTGGGCCAGGCTGTTCAGCTCCTCATGCAGACTCTGGAACTGCTGCTCCTCCTGGCCCGAGCAGAGAGACAGATATCAGCATCTCGCAGCCGTTCCTCCTGACCTCTTCTCAGGGACCTGCACCATGCCCCACCCTCGTGGGGTTCGGGGTCCCTGGCATGCTGGCAGCCCCCCAGCAGCGTCTCACCTGCTTCAAGTCAAGGATGCGGCGGGTGAGCTGGATCTTGTCCGGACTTTCCTGCAGAAGGGCTGCCAAGGAGGGCTTCTCCTCCTGGGCCAGGGGAGGGTATGAGAAGGCGGAGGACAGCCACACTGTTGTCCTCCCCAGACCGCGCTCCCCACGCCCCACACCTTGTGCCTGATCCACGCTTCCAGACGCTCGGCTTTCCTGTTGAAGTCCTGCAGGCTGCGCAGCCCCCCCAGGGCTTTGCTCTGGCTGGCGGCTGTCTGCTTCAGGAGCTGCCACTGGTCCCGCAGGGCCAGCAGCTGCCTCCGCACCCCCTCGGCGCTGGGGCTTGCCCGCCACATCAGCTGCTCGCCCATCTGTGGCCAAGGGACCCACTCAGTATTTGGGGCTCCCAGGGACCCTCCACTGCAGAGAGCCCAGGGACATGGGTGCTGCAGGGAATGGGAGCTAGGCTTCACCTGGTTGAGCTTTATCAGTGTGTTCTCAAAATCCTTCATGTCCCGCTGCAGGGTCGGAGCCACCTCCTCCCAGTCCTGGAGGTTGCAGCCATCCTTCAGGTCCCACAGCTTGCCTCGCACCCAGCCCTCTGCCTGCAACGTGGGAAGAACCACGTGGCCAGGCACCTCCGCCAGAGCCCTGAGGACGTGGCTTCGGGGACCCAAGCCTAAACCCCTCCAAAGCTGTGATGGGGACCGGAGGGCACCCTTCTGGCTGACAATCTGTTTGCTCTGAGTGCCAACAGGGCAGTAAAGGGACTCAGGATGGCATCGGGGGCAATGGTGGTGGGAAGGAGAGCACCATCACACCTCTTTCCAGCACCCGGCCCAGCCCAGCAGGAGAAGCCAGGGTGCCCCCCAAGGCAGGCCAGACTGGGGGTCTCTGTGTGGGACACCCCTGCACAAAGCATCTCTTCTCCCTGCACCGTGCTGCCCAGTGCAAGTGCCTGTGCACCCTCCCCAGCATGGCATGGAAGCAGCCCCCCCCCACACCATCCCTGTTCCCACGCTGATGGGGAGGAACAGGGACTGGGAGAAGGAGGAGGAGGATGGGGGACGGGAGGAGCGTGCGCACATGGGGAGGAAGCAGGGCCCTGGTGTGGGTTGACCCCCTCTCCCCGGGGCTGACAGCCAGGGAGAGGCGGCCAAACATGATCTCATGCCACAACCATGGCTTCGCTCGGGGCCAGGAGTTCAGCCCTCCCCGCCGCGCACCCCACCCCACAGCTCACATGAAAGGCTGCCGGTGGCCCCCCCACCCCGCTCCCCATGCAGCCCCTTGGGCAGGCGCCCCAGCTGGCCTCACCTGCAGCATCTCCCGGTTAAACTGGGCTACCAGAGGGCTCAGGTCCAGGAGGGGGGCTGCTACTGCGCCGCTTCGCCCACCGCACCTTGGTGCCGCAGTGGGCTCCTTGCCCTTGGGGCTCTCTTTCCGGGGTGACGATGCCGGGGCTCCCGCCAGCTGGGGCAGGCAGAGGTGGTGGGTCAGTGTGCCACCCCAGGGAGCCCTCCCCATTCAATTCCCAGGAGCGTATTTAGAATCCCAAATAAAGTATGTCAGCCTGCCCTGTCCCTGGTCCCACCCCTTTACTGACATATTTGGGGTTAACTCCCAGCACACCGAGGCCGCACCGGTGGCTTTCCCAGCCCCATCAGGGAAATGCCGAGCTGACCCTCAGCCGTAGGTCGCTCCAGGCTGGCGGGATGGCAAAGAGGAGCCTGAGCATCTTCAGCGGCAACCTGAATGTGCCAGGGTCGCTGCCTCCTCTCAGCAGGCAGAAATCACTCCTGGGGCCGGCCCAGAGCAGCCATCCCCCCCCCCAGGGGGTGGGCACGAGCTGCCCTGCAGGGTCCCATCCGCCCCCAAGCCCACCAGGACGCAATCTCCTGGGAGCAGCAGGGTTGGGGCAACTGTTTCAGGCTCTCTAAGCACTCTGGCATGTGCTGCCCCGCTGACGGCATGGGAGTTGCTTTTCAAAGCCTTTCTGCCTAACCACAAGAACTACAGATATCCTCTGTATTTTTCTTTTTTTTTTTTTTAAATAGCAGCACAGATTCTCAGGCCCTCCTGCAACTCCAGGATCTTCACTCTCTGGACACAGCCAGGGCTGGAGGAGCCCATAATCCATCTCCCTTGGAAGTGTTAAAACCTCTGGACAGTGGTCCCTCACCACATCAGGCCCAGCTTGTCCCGTCGCTCATTTAAAGTGGCGAGGCTCCATCCATGCCCGGGTAGACCACCAGCAGCCACCCTCACTTGCTCAGTCCCAACCTGCACCCCTGGGTCAGGCCCTCCTAAGTGGTGAGGGCAGGGGGACGTACCACATAGAAAGGAGAACCTCTGTCCACCGGAGAGCAGAAACCACCAGCCTGGAGGCTGCCAGCCTCCTGCTGCTCGTCCTCTGCATCCACATCCTTCCTGAGGAAGACCTAGAAATGGGAAGGTGCAGCCGTGAGCGTGGAAGTGCTCAACCGTCCCAGCATTAGAGGGGACGGAGGAGCGTGCGCCTGCTTCCCCCTGCCCTGGGCCAGAGGAGGCTGCCGGCAGTACCCAGACACCGCTTGGCCGGGCTCTTGCCCATCCCTTCTTATGCACCCAGGCCAAGCTTCTCTGAGCAGCATCTACATCTCCTCCCACATGTTCAGCAAGTGCTAAGGGCTCCTAAGCTTGCTTTGCTCAGTACCTTCTCCATTTTAGCTCACATACACACCCTTTTTTGCCTTGAATTGACTCCAAAGCCATCAGAAACCCATTCGGTTCACCATTGGGCCCTGATCATTTAAGGATGCTCAGGGTCAAACCCCCCTGCCTTCCTCCAGGACAGCAGGGCAGAGGCATGAGGGCACAAGAGGACATTAACTCCACCGGCACAAACCCGAATCCTCTCAGCTGCCCATCCCTGACCTCGGTCTGGCCGGGAGGTAAGAGTTAAGGGGGCAGCTGCTCGCAGGGAAGGGCTCCTGCGGGACCAGGGCGAGGGTGGGAGCAGGAGAGGCAGGAGGAAGGAAGTCCAGGAGCTGCGGCCAGGCACAGAGAGGAGGTCCATGATGAACTCCGTGTTACCTTATCCTTAATGGAGCCCAGGCCCAGGAGGAGAGGTGCGTGGGATTGCTTGGATCATGCACAAGGGCAATCACTCTCATCCTCTACGGATGGATCTTTCCTTGGGCTGCTGGATGCAGCAGGGCCAATTTAGGGACCTCCTTCCACTCCCTCCCCAGGGCCCCCTTGCTGTCTCTGTAACAGCCGTCCGAGCGTGCACAGGGCAACATGAGGTGGTGGGCAACATGCGCTGCCCCAACACCCCCTCCTCTGAGACCACAGCAAATTGGGGGTGGATCAGACAGAGCCAGACTCAGCCCACCACCACTCAGACCACTCCAGACAGGGAACAGCATCCAGGGAGAAATCAGCCCACACAAACCAGGACTCTCTCCCTGCACAGAAAGTGGCTTTCTACAGTCTCGGCAGGACTGCAAGAGTCCCAGCGTGGATGGCAGCCTCCAGACTAAAGCTGCTGCCACCAGCAAGGCTCAGAGCCCCACAAACAGCCCCACAACCTTACGACTCCTGGGATACCAGCACCACCGGACCTTTCCAGGGACCTGCAAAGCCCAGCTGGTGGCTGCAGAGGACAGACCACCGAACCATGCCGCAGCATCCCATCCCCAGCAGGAAGAGCAGGCAGGGAGCGAGGCTGAGTCACGGCCTGGCAGGCGCAGCGAGAGCTCAGCACGTCTGGCAGGAGGATGCCAGAAGGAGAAGGCACCCCCCTGCCCAACTACGAGGCCGAGAGGTTTGGATGCCTGTTTAGGGAACAGTGAGGAGCTAAACATGAAGTGCTTACGGGGCATAAGACCTTAGGAAGCCACTCTTCTGGGCAGCAGCGTCCCACGCCAGCTGCGCCCCGCAAGCCCCCCCTCCGGGCTCAGCCGTGGGAGACCAGCCTGCAGGTGACATGGGAGCTTTATTTAAAGTCCCTGTCTCACGATCCGTCAGCCGCAGGAAAACAGGGCTGCCGGCACAAGGATGACTTCATCCTTCCCGCAGAGCTGCTCCACTGGGACTGCCCCTCCTCCCCGGTCCCTCTGACCGGAGCCGGGTCCTCGCTCCAGCAAAACAACAAACTCTTGCAGCAGCTGAAGGCTGGGAGAAGGAGCTGTGCCCTCCTCTGCATCCGTGAGGTGCCATGCTCACTGCTGCCCAGCAGGACCCCAGGCTTCACAACGCGATCAAAGCTACGCACGAAATGAGTGCAGCGGCCTCAGCTGCCTGCTCTGCGAACGCTCCTTTCCCTTGTTAAAAGCAAAATTAACGCATCGCATACGCTCGCTGCATTCCCATAGAAGCTTAGGTGCCAGTGACTTCCCAGGAGCAAGACAAGCTGGGTCAGACCCTCCTGGGCTGCACTGTGCTCATCCCAGAGGAGTCCCCCATTCCTACAGGGCAGGGCTGAAGGCAGAGCCGAGGGCTGGCGGCATGCTTGGGAAAGCCCTAACACGTCCTGTACGGGGGACAGCATTCCCTCCTCTTCTCTGGCTGCCGCCCTGCCTAACACACGTTTTCCCCTGCGCCCTGGCTCCCTCCCTCCCAAAGCTCCATCTTGCAGCCTGCCCCCCCCCCTTGCAGCTCCACCCCGCCCCGCGCCGGACAGGGAGGAGGGACCGATCCTGGCAGCCTCCCGAGCGTCCCACATCACACGACCGTGCCGAGCACATGTCCCTACCTTATATGAAAGCGGGGAGCCCTCGTGTCAAAGCCCCCCTCGGGCTGCGCAGACTCCAGCCACCCAGTAAAGAGCTGCCTGCGTGCCGGAGGAAGCGGCAGCCCTTGCAAGGCTGTGCCTGGCCTTTATTGGCAATGAAGACAAGGGTTTTGGCAGTGTGCTGTGCAGCTCTCCCTAGCACTATCCCGCCGGGAAACCAGCTGTTGCAGGTCAGGGTTAAATCCCAAGGAGTTCCTGCCTGCTGTTGCCACCAACGGCGAGGTCTCTGAACTGCTTTCCAGCCCATCCCAGCCACACAGGGGGTCTCCTGCGCTCTGGCACTGGTGGATTTGGACCTCCATGCCTGCTAGTGCTCAGACTCGTGCCTGCTAGTGCTCGGACTCTGAGGGCGGGGTGTTGGGAGCCCTGGGTCCTGCTCCTAGCCTTGTCCCAGCTCTGCTTGGCTGGGTGGCTCTTCATGAGTCACTTCCCTTCTTCCAGCCTCGGTTTCCCCTTCGGTAAACGGGAGAGTGAGTTTCCAGCTCCCCACACACAACTTGCACCATCACTGGCATTCCAAGAGCTGAGCCCTCTGTAGCTGGGCTCTGGGGCAGAGCTTTTCTGGGTCATCTTAGCCCTGGGGAAAGCTCACCCGCAAAGACCTCCAGCCTAAGGGTACAGAGAAGTACATGGAGGGGGGGAAACGTGGGAAGAAAGGCCAGGAGCCCTGCAGCCAGTGCTGCCAGGAGGGCACGGGGAAAAGGCAGCAGGGTTCCCACGCCGGGGCGCAGCCTCCCCAGGACCCATCCATCCCTCGGCAGCCAAGAACAGGGAACCGCAGGGAAGACGGGGAGAGAGCGTGGCACCGGGTACGGGGAACGCTTACCTTGAACTGAGCTTTCCCTGGCCTGCTGTTGTTGTTGTTATGGTTCCTCTCGCCGCCGGACCGGACAGGGTCCCCGGGTCCCCCTGCATCCCCCGCGCCAGCCTCCCCATGCCAGTTGGACAGCGTGATCTTCTTAATGGAGCGGGCCAGGGAGTTGCGGTTCAGCCGCTCCTCGTCGGTTACCCCTTCCTCTCCGGGGCTGGGGCTGCGGGGCTGGCCCTCGGGGGCGGCGGGGCTGGCCCGGGCTTGGGCCAGGTACAGGGAGATGCGCTCGTTGAGGCTGCGGCGGAGGCCGCGGTGGTGATCCAGGGCGGAGGCGAGGGCGATGCCGGGGCAGGCGTCCCCGGGGAAGTCGGCGGCGCACTTGGGCAGCGAGAGCTTGGTGCTGATGGTGAAGGGCTGCACCTTCCTCGCCATGCTGCCGGACATCCTCGCCCTCCCCGCTGCC
>VWZZ01005166.1:106503-123576 GCA_013399095.1 Psophia crepitans | reverse complement strand
CCGAACGGGACGCGGGAGCCCGAGCGCGGTTCTCGGGGGTCCGCACCTCTCTGGAAGCAGGGGGCTGCTTGGGGGAGGCTCGGCGAGAAGCCCCGGAGGGGACTGCTCTCCTCCGCACCTCTTGCCCCTGTCACCCTTACCCTCCCTGGGATCCTTCCCGCTCCGGGGCCGCTCTGCCTTTTCCCCCGGAGGAGCCCGTGCTGCTCAGCTCCCCCCACGTGGACCTGCCACCAGCCCGGATGGCAGCAAGGGACAACAACAACAACAAAAACCCGCCAGCTGCCCGTTTAAATGCCCGCTCCTCCCAGGCCAGACACATGCTCCCTGTAAGCGATACTGCTCCTCAGGCCAGGACCCCATTTGTCGGGGTAGCAGTGCTGGGGGAACGAGGGGGGCGAGGGGGGAACAGCATCTGCCCACCACAGAAATGCGGGCTGGCTGGGGTCCTGTTTCACTGCAAGGCTTCACCAAAGCCCCTGAGCGGGCAGCCGGGTCCGAAATGTGCTTGCCTGTCATTCTCGGCCAGTGCCAGCAGTTGCCACCCTGCTCCCACAAGGGCCAGGAGTGCAGACCAGGCGGGCCCCAGAGAATGGGCAAGGGGTGCTCCAAGGCACGAAGCACCAAGGAGCAGATGGGGCACTCCCCCGGCAAAGAGCTGTGATCTGGCTCCACGCGGGGCTTCAGAGCAGGCTGGTAACCCGTGTCCCATGCTTTCCAGCCGTGCTCCCAAACTGAGCCTACTTGGGGCAAGGAGCCAGGGCCCTGCAGAACAAGGGAGCAAAAGCTAGCCAGGGTGAGGGCAGCAGGCAGGAAGGTCCGTGGGCCACATCTGTGCCTTTCCGTTTCCCTCCTGCACCTAACCTTTGTTTTGTTCTTGGTAGCTGTCTGGCTTCATTTCCTCCCCTTGTTCCCTTCAAAAACGCTGCCAAGGCCCTGCTCTTGGCTCCCACTCAAGCAGAATTTAGGAGAATGAACAGACATGAGGGACCGAAAGATACTGCTCTGTCTCCCAGCCCGCCTGATGCAAGCTGTCCCTTGCCCAGTGAGTCCCATCCAAGGGCGGTTAGTTCAGCCAGGATGACCTTTCCCAGCCCCGCAGATTTCTCTCGGGGAGCCAGCCATGGATGAGGAAAGTGGGCTGGCTGTGCCTCAGCACAGAGACACCATGTGCCGAAACCAGAAACAGCTCCCCAGCGGCTCAGCTCCAGGCCCGGGAGCTGCAAGGACCGGGACTGACGTCAGCCCCTTGGGACTGGCCTCCCAGAGGCTCCTGGAGCCTCCTGGGCTCTGGATCTGCCGCGGTCAGAGGGCCCCGGCACAGGCGCACCGCTCTGCTGCTTGCTGCCACCAGCCCCAACCCAGCAGCGTTATGGGGAGCGGGAAGAACTCGAGTGAAGGAAGCAGGAGCCAAAAAGCTTTGCCACAGCTGTGTCAGGGTTTACGCTTCCCTGGGAGAGAGCTTTCCACCTTTTATCAGGGAGGCAGCACTTGGCCTGCTTTTGAGACTCCTGGGTTTGCTGTGCCGCGGTGGATCCCGGGTAGGTCCCTGCCTTGCTCAGTGCCTCGATTTCCCCAGCAGCACAGCCCCAGCAGGAACATCCCTTCCCTGTGCAGAGGGCTCCTGCAGCATCCCACCTCCAAGCAGGCTGGGATGAAAAGTGCAGTGTCCTTGGCCAGTGATAGAGACCGCAGCAATGGAGTAGAGTGGAGATCTTATTCCCCAGGGAGCCTTACCTGTTCCTAGGAAAAACCCTGCCTGAGCCAGGGGAGTCGCCCATCCTACTGTGCCTCCCTGGGGAATCCTGTCCTTTGCTCCCACGGGGAAGGGAGGTGCCGGCCAGATGCAGAGCTGTTGCAGCAGAGGTGTTGCAGCACATTCCTGGGGGCATTTCGTCTGAGCGTTTCGTGGCAGAGATACACAAGGAGGGGGTGGAAAATCCCTTGGGAACAAAGGGGCTTCAGTGTGTGGCCTTTGCCGAAACCTGCGCCTTCCCAGGGAGCCAGGGTAGGTAACAGCAGGAGGGGTTACCCTGCTGTGAGAGCCAAGTGCTTGCAACATCCCAGCACTGGGCGGAAAGTGGGGCAGGGCTTGTTTGCCAAGCACCTGGGACTCCTAAAGAGGCAACTTTTGTCTCTGCCAAAATAGGCAGAGATGTTGCCGAGCCGCTTTCCCCATCTGGAAGGTCAGGAGCTTTAGCCTTCTTTCACAGCTGGGCAAAAGCACAGCCCAGGGAGGTGAAGGGACTTAACCCTCCTCCTCTGGTGAGTTAGGCACAAAGCTGGGAAGAGAATGTAACCTCGAAAGAAAATGAAATCCCACCAGCGTCTACTTGTAAACACAAGATTTAGGGCACCGGAGTCCTGTGCTGTGTGTTTCCTGGGCCAAGGCGTGTAGAGCCTTGCTGTACCCTCTCTGATCCATGGAGGACTTTCTGCTCCTGCAGTCACTGCTCTGTCTTTCAACCCTTTTTTTTGGTCTGTCCTTCATCCCTCTTCACCAAGGGGCTCAAAATCCCTCACCAGGTGGCCAGCTCCTTTTTGCCAAGTACATATCAAGGCTGCGTCCTTTCACGCATCCGTTTTCTTTATCATGCCAATTGCACAACCAAGCACCCCCTATTTTATTGCCAGGCAGGATCCACTTCCTGAGCCCAAACAGGGGCGCTGTACCCTTCAGTAGCACTTACTTCTCCTCAGGTGGTCTGTTGGCAGCTGGGCATCAGCAGAAAAGGAGCAAGGGGTGGCCCTGGGTGGCACGAGGCAGGCGCAGGGACCTGGGAAGCCTGCAGAGCTACCACTGCAAGTGATGGGAGAGCGGGGCTGGAAGCAGCCCGGCTGCAGGGTCTGTCCTCAGGGTGGTGGCAGGACTGTGCAGAGCTGTCCTCTTGTCTTCTCTTCCCTGCTGTCCTAAAGCCCTGAGAATTGGGCTTTCCTAAAGCCCAGCCCCTTCCTTCTTGCTGCTGAGCAGGGGTGAGCTCAGATCCTGGGGCTGGAGCCAGCCGGTGCCTCCATCTCCTCTGGGAGAGGATGATCTGCTGGGAGGCCACCTTGGAGGAGGCATGGTTGGAGGGTCAGGGGCGTGGGACACACCAGCCTTTGAATGGGACCTGTCCGCGCTACCCCCCAGTATGACTCCTCTTGGTTGCTGCTGCCCGTGGGCAGAGGGAAGGTCTTCTGAGCAGCCCTGCGCCCTGTCAGCCGACAGGCAACGCTGGCACAGGCTTTGAGTGGGCCAGATCCCTGGGCTTTGCCCCATGAGCGACCTGCCAGCAGGCAGCCTGCTCCCAGGACAGCTTCTCTGCTTTGTGGGAGGGCGAGGCCCTCATGCCCGCTCAGAGGCAGGCGCAGGGGACAGAGCAGCCATTGGCACCCAACGCTTAAAGCGGTTAAGGCTCCAGAGGATTTAGCAGGGATGCTGGCAAGAAGGGTGCGGCCCTCGGGCATCTCTTCACAAGATGCGCAAGATTTGCTGCCAATCTCGCTCTGGGCACAGCGTGGGGAGCTAACAGAAATGGGGGGAGGGAAGATGAGAGGTAGCTGAAAGTCTGTTCTTTGAGGAGACCTTAACCCTCTGACAGGGACCTGAGCGGGCAGTGCTGGTGGGAACACCATGCCCGAGGAACACAGGCCATTCCTGCTGGGGAGGGAGGCGAGCGCTATAAATAGTTTGTGTAACGCACCGTGGCCAGGCTCTGGAAAGCCCCAGCCCTGCACATTCCCTGTTGCTGGCGCTGAGACGGCAGCTGTTGAAAAAAGGCCGAATCCAGCAGCTGCTGCCCGGTGCTCCCGGCCCCCGCCCTGTGCCCCCAGCCCTCCCGCTCCCCTCCTGGGGTGGCTGAGCCCACGGCAGCCCTTGGCACGGGTGCAAGGCTCGCCAGGGAGGTGCCAGCTCCGTGCTGGTGTTGGCACTGCTCCCCGGGCCGGCGGTGGCTGCAGGATGCTCCTGCTGCCTGGCTGCTGGTGCCGGAGGGGCAAGGAGGGTGGGGAGGGGGCTTCCCTCCCTGACAGCCCTTGCAGCAGTGGGGACACCCGAGCCTGGCCGGGAGCTGTGAGGCCGTGCCGGTGGCAGCTGCCGCCCACGCGCACGCCCTGGGCTGCGGATCTCCCCAGCCCCAGCTTGGGATGCTGGGCTGGGGCACGGCCCCCCGCCCACCAGCTCCGCTCGCACAAAGGCCCCTTGTGCCCACGGGACCGACATTCCTGCAGCCGCGGGCCAGGGGCAGAGCGCGGTGCAGCCGAGGGGGAGACATGACCAAAACCCAGCTGCTGGGGCAGCTGGTGGGGCCAGGTGGGGCCGGGTTGCAGTTCTGCCCCCCCCTTGTGCCCGGAGGACGGACATGAGCAGCTGGAGGGAGAGGGGGGACCCCCGGGCTGAGCGGGCAGCTCTGGGCTGTGGGAGGCAGGGGCACCGACTGCGAGAGGAGATGCCGTGACGCTGGGCAGCAGGAGCAGTGGTGCTGCGCACCCATGGGTGCTGCCTGCCCCCCGTGTGCAGTCCCACCCAAGGCAGACCTGTGGGGTAGGTGTGGGAAGGGCTGGCTCAAGGACCCTCAGAGCCTCCTCCTTGTCCCTTTGCAGTGAGGGGGACAGCCAGGCTACGCTGTGGTGTCGGGCAGCAGCTGAGGCCCCCCGCCTGCCAGCCCCCCGCCGACACCGGCCTGCCAGCTGCCAGGGCCGGCGGGGGAAGGGATCTGCCAGCGGGCGCCCGGCGGGAGGGCGGCAGGGGGCTTCTGCGAGGCTGCGCCGAGGGCACCTGTCATCCCAAAGCCAGGGGGTCACCGCGCCTTACAATCGGGCCTGTGTACGCATGACGAGGCCCCACAGCTGGGACAGCAATGACAGCTCCGCACGCTTGCCCCTGCGTCCCGTCCCCACCTGAGCCTTTGGTTCCCAGGGGCTTTAGGGCTGCATGGAGGAGCCGGGAGCCTGGGCTGGCAAGCCTTGAGGTACCCCCACCCCATGAGGGGCAGCTCAGCTCACAGGTAGCCAAGAGCTAAGTGCAAGTAGCCCACCTCCATGCAGCCCTGGGGCACCCCCAGAGGAGAGGGCAGCCTGGGGAGGTGGCTGGGGGGTTGCTTCCTCCTGCAGCCAAGGCACCTCAGCTCCCCTCCATGCTCTGAGCCAGCTCGGCTTGCCCTAGAGCTGGGTGCTGCTCTGCTGTGGGCAGATGGATCCCAGAGCGCTGGGCTGGCACAAAGGGCGCCCACCTGAGGGATTCTGAGATGCCAGAAGGGATGAGGTGCACATGGGTGCTCCTTTTCCAAACGCTGAGCACCCCTGGGGCCATCTGGGCCGTGATGCCCTTCTGGGGTGTCAGCAAGGGGCAGGATGCAGATGCTGACAGTGAGTCCTGCTCTGAGCCAGGCAGCGAGAAGCCCCAACACCCAGCCCTCCACTGTGGTTTTCCTGGAAGGATTTTGCCTCCAGCTATAACGTGCACAGCCTCCAAGGAAGCAGGGGAAAACATCAGCCTCCCACAGCGCCTGCCTATGGTCACATACCTCCTGTGGTCCCTTTCCAGGGTCCAGAGCTCCAGGCTACCCTCCTCTCCCACCCATGCCACAGTTAACTCCATCCTACCCAAGCACACCCTCTTTCCCGTCCCCAACCCCCCCAAGACACCTTTCTTTAAGAGCAGACCCCAGCTCTGCCACCAGCAGAGACCTTGACAAGGGGCTGGCCAGGGCAGCAAAGCATGACCAACATTAAGCCACCCCAGCACAAAGTCCACTGGGCCAAATCCAGTCTCACCAGCACTGGGCAGGCAGGGGAACGGTGAATTTAAACCACTCCAGCTGCTTGCATGGCAGAGGCACCCCGCACCTTGGGGTGGCTTTTGGGACACCGTGGCCAGACCCAGGGCTCCCCTAGCTGAGTCAGAGCACGGCTGCACCCACATCCCTGGGGCACAGGCTGGGGCGAAGCTGCTCTGGCCCCCCCATCCCATCCCAGCACTAACACACCCAACACAGGGAGCAAGCACCAGCTTCTCCTCCTCTTGGAAAGTCCCTAGGACAACTGAACAGCACTGCTAACAGCAGGCTGCTTGCTCTCACTTCGAAGAGCAGCGCTCCCTGGCACCTCTCCGACGTGGTGCTGCTGCTGTGTGTCGGCATTAAGACCCCCTTGCAAAGGAAGAGGCAAGTTTAGAAAATCCTAGGGGCTATGGCCCCCCCATCCCCAGAGCAAGACCTGTACCTGGTGGTGCTCCTCCACCTGTGGCCCAGGCTGGGCAAGCAGTGTGCCCTGGGCTTGGCTCCGCATCTCAGCCCCCCGCCCCCAGCCCCGGTCACGGTGAGCAGAGGGAGGATGCGACCCCCAAGTCACTGCCTGGGCCACACGTCCAAGAGATCTCATTTTATTCCCGGAGTGCACAGCGAGCGGAGTGAGGAAGCGGAGCTGCCGGGCAGGCAGCAGTGGTTATTGCTGCAGGCATGTCCTCCAGCGATGGCAGGGGCCTGGGGGAAGCAAACAGCCTGCCGACCTACCTCTGCAGGGCAAAGGATGGGCTGTCGCCCACTGCCAAGCTGGAGCCACCCCATTACCCGAGAAGGTGAGGGGAGTGGAGGAGCACAGAGAAGTGCAAATACGTTGGCACTGGAGCCCATCTGCACTGGGCAAAGGAGCCCAAGGGAAGAGGAGAGTCTAACAATGTGGGAGGGTGAGGGAAAGGGGGGGAAACAGCAACTATGTGCAAGAAAACACACCCCCCAAGCCACCATCCCCTCCTCTATGGGGGAAAGCATTACCTCTTGGGTGCTGCCCCCCCTTCAGCCCTGGTGCGGGCTGTAAGCAGGGGCAGCAGATGCCCCAGGAGTTCCCAGGGATGGGAAGGGAGACCAAGCCACTGTGACATTGGTGGCATTGCTGTGCCCATGTGGAAGAGAGGAGCTTCTGCTGTGCTACAGGGTGGCACATATTCACGTGGTGGGGAAGCCCGCAGACATTCAGTGCTTAATTTGCAGGGCTTGCCCCAGTGGTGGGGCAAAGGCGGGGGCATGGAGGTGGGAGGGATGTGTCAAAGGCCACGCAGAAAGAGCCGGTGGGCTCCATGCTTTGGTCGTACTTAGTGGTGATAAGTGTTGTGTAAGGGCTTGAAGAAGAAGAGTATGGCTCTTCCTCCTCCCAGAAGGCCACTCTGGCTCCCCAGGAACCCGCTGCCTTTGCCCAAGCAAGGCAGTTACTGCTGATGCTCCCAGGCGTGCAGAGACAGGCAACGCGTGCCCGCGGGGATGGGACAGCGCGAGAGCAAGGGATATGAGTCCCCCCCTTTCTTCCCCCTGCAGCTCCTGCCTCTCCCTGTTCCATAGTGGGCCCCCAGCCTGCTCCTTCATTCCTGCCAAGCCTGGTGCAGGTATGCACAGGTACCCCGTGCTGCTTGCTCTCCTCCTGTTCTGGGGCAGGGAGAGAGGAGGGGGGAGAGGAAAGAAGCCTAGCCCAGAAGAGGAGAAGGGCATCCCCTGCCTGCCTTGACCCCGGGCCCACCAGAGAGGGTGGCATGGAGCTTGCTGGGAGGCAGGGCTGGTGGCTCAGCGTGGGATGGAGTAAGGGGGAAAAGAGTATCCTGTGTCCACAGATCCAAGGGGAGGCACTTTGAGGGGGCCTGGCCCACCGGGGTGTCCCAGCCACAGCGGATCTGTCGTGGCTCCTAACCGCACATCGTCAGCAGCAGCCACTGTGAAGGAGAGGGAGAAGGGATGAGCAGGGGCTGGTGCATTTTTTACGTGCCCTCATGTCATCTCTGACAGCCTTCCAAGAAACACAGAACCTGCAGCAATCATGTTTTGTCATCTTGGTCTCTTACAGGTTCTTTCCCTGCCCAAGGGGTTGGAAGGCTTTCTACCCCCCACTCCGCGTGCCCCATTCACGCTAATGCCTTGTCCCCCCCGTCTCCCACCCCACCTCCCTCTGGACTGAGCTCTCACCTCGGAGAGGTTCATGACAGCAGTGCCAGTGCCTTCAGGGTCCATGCTGCGGAAGAACCCTGCAGGGGCACAAGGGCAAGGTGAGCAACGCGTCCCTCTGCCTCTGCCCTCCCTGCCCCAGAGCCACCACTCACTGAACATGGCCTCCAGCTTCACGAGACAGCAGACAAAGTTGTCAAAGTCCACACCCATGTCAGCATCTGCATAGCGAGCCACCACCACCTGATGCAGCTTGTTGTTCAGCTTGAAACCTGCAAGGCAGAGAGAGCAGTCAGCACCCCAGGGAGGCAGGAGAGGAGGGTGTAACTATGAAAGTCCATGCCCCCACCCGGAGGGGCCGCCAGCCTGCCCAAGGAAGGGCATCGTGTCCAGCCTCAGCAGGAAGAGGGGATGCTCTTCCCGGAGCCCTATGACTAGTTCGCTCACTGATCCACCCCAGGCCTCTGCTTCTCCAGGATGGGACCCTGCAGGTCAGAGGAGGATAGACGCTGTCACCACCTTGCATTGTGTCCCTAACTCTGAGGCTCCAGCACGTGGCACAGCTGGGATGGAGAGAGCCTAACACAGACATGGGCCACATCTCACTACCACGACAGGTTGGCTTCAAGCATGCAATATAGGCTGGTCTCACTCTTCTCCAGCTACTTGGGACAGGGCTCTAACAGACGGATCCCCCTCCCCAACCCCATCCTTCTTCAGACCTACCAGCTGACTCCAGAGCCATGCGCATCTCATAGGAGCTCATGGTGCCCGACTTATCCAGGTCGTGCTGGCGGAAGATCATCTGCAAAAACACCACAGAGGACGTGAAGGGCAGGCTCTCCTGTGGCCTCCAGCCTGGCTGTCCCCTCACCCTGCTGCACCAGCAGGAGTGCTACCCCTGTGCAGTGTGCCATGCCCCACGCTCCTCCTCACCAGCCAGCTCCGGATCTTGTTCCACAGGATCTGGAACTCTATCAGCCCGAGGCGGGCACTGCCATCTTTCTGGGGAGCAGAGGGTCAAGGAGAAAGCAGCCAGCAAAGGGGGTGGCCTAAGGCAAAGCCATCAGAACCCAGCCACCTGAGGCGAGCAAAGCCTGGCCACACCTGGCCTGCCCAATTTTCCCCTCAATTTCCCCTGTCCTGCAGCATTAGCAAGATCAGAACTTGCAACCCAGCAGGGAAAGTGCAACGCTTAAACTAGCTGCCATGCTGCTCCCCGGGAGCAGCTGTGCCGCTGCTTTAGGACGCACATCACTGTGGTGTCCTCAGAGCAAAACTGGGCTGGCCTGCAGCAAAAGGAGATGCTGCGGGGCCAGGCTGGAGAAGGGCTGGGAGGTGCTCCTCTGCCCTTGCCTGACCCTTCAGCCTGTCCTTGTGCAGGCAGAACACAGGCCATGGCTCCTGTCGCTTTATACCTCTCACCCTCAACTGCTGGACAGGATGGTTTGGGGGGAAAGAAGCCCAACAGCCCTTGATTCCTTCCAGGAGCACCTCCAAGACTGGGTGGCATCACAGCATGTCAGGCTGAGGAGCCTGCAGGGGAAGGGAATCACAGAGTGCTTCCTCCTGGAAGGGAAGGTTGAAGGTGCAAGCAGGGCTGGACTGAGGTTCTGGTGGTGGAGCCAGGGCCCAAAAGCAAGCAGGGGAACTGATGGCCCTTTCCAAAAAACCTGCTGCTAAAGCCCAGGGGTGTAGGGCAGGTGACTGAAGCTACAAGGACTCCTTCCTTCCCCTGGTTGAACAGCCTTGGCATGGCCAGAGAGCCAATCCCAGCTCCTATGGAGAAGTCTTGCTGCCGGCAGGCTGAGCACCAGGGCAGCTGGCCCCTGCCCACAGCACCAGGAGGATACATCCATCAGGTTGACCATGTTGCGGCAGGAGTCCAGGCTGAACCCATCCGTCTTCAGATCTTTGTCTGAGCAAGAAGGAGGAGGTTGAGCACGTGCATCAAAACGCAACCTGCTGAGCAGGCCTGGGGCAAGGCGCAGGAAGGGCAGCACTTACGTCTAGCGATGACTCTGTTCAGAATAGTCCGGAGCTCAAAGACACTGATTTCCATGTCCTGCAGCAAAGGCAGAGTTAGCAGCACCCCTTGCTTGCTCTCCACCCCACTTGTGGCCATTCCCCACCTCCTGCCTAAATGTCTCTGCCTTAGTCACAAAACATCAGGGCGCCGTTGCATTCCCTCCATGCCCAGAAGAGTTTGGGCCACAGCTAGATGCCCCTTCCCCAAATCTGCTCCTGTCACACCACCGCTGGGGCAAGTGGGCTGAGCCATGGCAGCGATGGACTTGTCTGCAAGACTCAACTGAGCAATCATGGGGTGGGCTGGAGCTCTCATGGCCAGGGGTCCCAACCTGTACCCTCCCCAGGCCAGGGCCCCCCAGAGCTCGGTGCAGCTGTACCCACCTCCCCTGCCAGCTGCTGGAACATGTTCTTGAAGCCATCCTCTATGTCATCCTCAGTTATTTCCTCCTGGGGTGATGCAGGCCAGAAAGAAGAGGTTAGTGGTCAAACCAGGTCTCTGCCCTGCCTCCCAGGCTCAGCAAACCCAAACTGGAAGGGAAGCTCTTCTTTGTTCTTCTCATCTTTGTTACTCCTCACATCTCCATCACCTCAGCCCTGCCAGCCCCTCCCCAGCCACAGTGACATCCCAAACCCAGGCAGCCATGTCCAGCCTGCAGCTCCCCTTCCCACGCCCCAGAGCCTCAGCACCAATGAAACCAAAGCTGCAGCTCCCACCTCATCTGCCAGATCTGCTGAGATCTCCTCATCCAGCTCCCTGTGGGCAGAAAGGAGGAAACCAAAGTGATGAGCAGGGTGCCCAGCAGGCAGGCTGCCTGCAGTGGGGAAATATCCCACTACTCACAGACACAGGGTGTCCCCTGGCCAGGAAGGGACTCACGCCGTGTCCGACTGCTTCTCGGTGAAGACTCGCAGGACGAAGTCAGCCTCCTTGTGCGGCTCGAAGGTGGAGGGCACAACGATGTACTCGCCGGGGGGCAGCCGGATCTGGTTGCTCACCTCCCGCAGGTTGATGAAGGTCTCAGACCGGGCCCGTGACTGGTTTCGCAGGAAGAAATCCTTCTTCAGGTGCACGTTCTGGCTGCCCTGGGCCTGGGGGAACAAACATCCTTGTGGATCACAGCTTGCAATGGAGTGGGGGGGACACCCACAGGGAGCGGTGGGACCAAAGCCACCACAGCCAGCTCTGTTGGGCAGGACATCCCTGCCCTGCCTGTCCCAGCAGAAGCCACCCCTCCTGCATGGAGGTGCCCAGCACCCATTAGCACCCTAGCCACTGCCAGCACAGCAGGAGCTCCTACACCACTGGGTGCACGTGCATGCATGGGGATTAACCCACTCCTGCCCACACTTGCGCTCCCCTCCAAGAGGGGGTAGGCTGCGGCAGCTCAGGACGTACCTCCTCAGGAACCTGCAGGGAGGAGACAAAAGAGGAGAAAGAAAAAAAAGAATCAGAATTCCAGTTCCTTCCCCCATCCCTTACAGTGCGAGGAACACGGGACGGGGGACATTAACCCACGGACCGTACAAAGCAGATGGGAAAGGTTTCCTTGAGAACTGGCATGCCAGGTCCAGGCAGGACTGGCCAGGCTGAGCTGGTCCCAAGGAAGCAGCACTGGGGCAGGGAGGAGTTACCTCATAGACAGCGAAGCCGATGGTGTGCATGTCACCCCCCACCCGCCGCTCCCGCCGCCGGTGCTTCTGCATCAGAGCCACCAGGAAGCTGCAGGCCACCTCATCGTCCCCGGGGTCATCATCCTCTTCCAGCAGCTTGATCTTAAACTGGGGATTGATCCAGAACGTGGCTGGAAGGAAGACACGTGGATGAGACACCCAGCTCAATCGCGCTGCCAAGAGCGGAGATACGGGAGGGAGAGGTACCTGGGTGATTCCTGCAGCCCCCAGCGGTGCTCCCCCGGCGCCATGTGCCCTCAAACACCTGCGTGTGCCACCTGCTGAGCTCGTCCTTGGTGAGGGCATCGGGGGTCAGGTTGCAGATCTCCAGCCTGGAGAACTCCCTCATGAAGTCCCGGAAAGACATCCTGCAGGAGGCAGGCGGAGGCTGAGGCCAGGGCACTGCTGAGGGTGGGTGGCAGGAGAGCACGAGCAGCTCCAGACCCAGCTAATGTTTTGGAAGAATTAAGTGACAGCAAGATCTTTTACCCCGAGCAGTTACAGCTCATTAAAAGCCCGCTGCTGGGTTTGGGGAAGAAGGGATGTTTACCCTTCCTACATGTTTATTTTGCATTTAGATGGGCTGAATTCCCTTCAAGGGAGGACAATTATTAACTAAATCAGACGAGAAAACACTAGCAGGCTCTCCGGTGCTGGAAACCCAGCTCATGGAGGCAGGTCATGCATTTCAGGTGAAGCAGGACTGCGGGAGCTCTCCCCAGCTCCTCTGCTCCTTCCCAGGATGGCTGCTGGAGAGGAGCAGCACTTTGCTCTGGCACTCACCAGAACTCTCCATCCTCCATCTTCAGCCGCAGCTCTTCCCTGTCATCAGGGTCAATGTTGTCCCACTCGGAAGAGCTGGAGTAGCAGGAGAGAGACAATTACATGAGGACTACTCAAGGTGAATCGAGAGACCTAAGAGCTGGCCCTCAACTGCCCCTGTCACCGATGTGATGAGCACTGCATGCTGTGAAGTTCCTCTCAGCAGTGCTGTGCACTCGATTGCTACGTGTGCAGTGCTCGCTGGCCTGCCAGAAGCAGGACTGAAGTCCTGTCTGTCCAACTCACCCATCGCTCCAGGCTCCAGTCCACTCCACCTGACCCCAGGGGTTCCTGATGCGGATGAGCTGTTCCTGCTGACCCCGGTAGTTCACCTGCCGGTCAGCAGACACAGGAGGTTGAGCCCATGGCACTGGCCAGGCTACTTTATTGCTAATAAAGTCTCACATAGCCAACTCACGTCTCTGAAGGCTGTCACAGAATAGGCATGGCCCTTCACTAACTTCTTGAAGGTCACTGCTTCCATATCAAAGGCACTTGTGATCTGAGGAGAACGTGCAAAGCTCAAGTGAATATGATTAAACTCATGTAGTCCTGTCCCTACCCCTTCCCTCTACCGCATGGAGAATTCCCCTTGCTTTGCACTGCTCCAGCCAAGAGGAGCAGCAGGTACATGCACCCTCTGCTCAAAGGCTGAGGACAATGTAAAGACAGTTTCCCAGCCAGAAGACCCTGAAGATGCATCAGGGAACTTCAGAAAGCAAGGAAAGGATTTAATGAGAGAGAACAGATGGAAAACCCCGCTCCAGATAATTCTCAGATGCTGATGTAAGACATGGCCAGAGCTATAGGCAGACCCTTGTTCAACAGCCCACGGTTGAGACGGACATTCCCACTCCACCCAGAAGAGCCCATTCCCAGTAGCTGGACTGCAGCCCCACTTGCTGTGCCCCAGGGCTGCCACGCTGGCTCTGGAAAGCGTTAAGAGGGGAAAGAAGTAACCTCCCACCCTGTGGCCCAGCAAGGGGACTGCTGACACAATCTCAGGCTGTGAGGCCTCACCTTGGCCATCGCTGGGGCAGAGCCCCTGGCTCATCGCGCTGCACCACTTACATCAATGGAGCAGCCCAGCAGGGACCCCCTCTCCAGCGCTTTGCGGATGATGTGGCCCATGTTGCGCGGTGGCCGCTTGAGGTCATACATCTCTGCCACGCCGCCAGTGAAGTCCTCAAAGCCCTCGGTGGTGCTGCCCCCTGAGAGCGCCTCATAGCAGCCATTCAGCCTGAGCACCGGCCGGCAAGAAGGGCACATGAGGTGACAAGAACATAGCACCCTGCTGCTCCGCTGGCACCCAGCACAAGCAGGGACGACAACAAAAGAGACCCCCCCTGCACAGTGAGGTGCCCTGTCCCCCACACGCCCACTTGCCCACCATGAGGGTACTCACTTGGCATAGGCCTTCTCCAGCAGAGCACTCCAGAACTCGGTGCACTCTGCTGAGTGCACGAACAGGAGCTCCCCATCCTTGGTGGGCAGCTGGTCATCCACCACCACGTCCACCCATTCACCAAACTGCCAGATCTGGGGGGTCAGAAGAGAGTGGGGTGAGCTCGGAGCATCACACAACTTCCTCATCCATACCCCAGAGGGACAGCTACAACCCACCGTCCTCCCTCTTGCCCCCAGCCATGGAAGGCCAAGATATTCCACCCCACCTGGAAGTGGAAGATGCCAGCATAGTCATCCTGGAAGCTCTGCCCATGGGGCACCACGCGGTGCAAGAGCTCCTCATTGAGCGTGAGGGAGCCGATGGCAGCCAGCAGCCAGCAGTCACCTGGGGAAGGAGAAGAAGCCAGTGTGAGCACCCATCTCCTCCCTAGCTGGGGAGTTGCTGGTGGATGTGTTGGAGCTCATGGTGTGCTCTCCTTGCAAATGTCTGGGGCTCCCCAGCTCAAAAAGCACATGGAGAAACCAGAGAGGGTCCAGCAGACAAATGGAGGTCAGGGAGCCAGGCTCATTCAGCCTGCCTCGTAGAGAACTATTAGCTCAAGGCAACAGAGAACAATTCTCCCTGACCCGGAGCCTGCGTCCAGACCACCACATAGAGTCAGCACCAGCAGCCCCTCCTGCAGCGGTTTATCTGGACCCTCATATGACTGCCCTCCACATCTCAGACAGTGAGTTCTGCAGCAGAATTACACTTCACATTTAAAAAACCATTTTATTAAGAGACAGGTTTAACGCTGCTGCCCCAGCTTCTCAAATTGTGAGCAACACCACCGCACTTTTCCTTCCAAGTGCTCTTAACCACAAGTGCTGCTCTGGGCCAACACTGCGCTTTGAATTCTTGGCCTTGGTCTCCCTTTCTCTTCTGCCTTTGAAGCCTGTCACACCTTAGCCTGGAGCTTGGATAACCTGTACCGGGCTGTGGTTTGACAAAATGGCATTTCAGACTTTTTAATGACCAGTTAAACACCACCGCAGTGCTCGGGGCTGTTATGTGCTCCAGCTACCACCTCAAGTTTGTTCTAATTACTGGATGCATTAAATGTGGTCAGCCCTGAAACTAGCATGCTATGTGTGCTAAGGTATACGGTACTCTCCATCAAGTGCCCAACTTGATCCAGATCAGGACGGAACTCTCGGTGGTACACAGATCTGGTTCCGATGACCACGAACTCCCAGTTGTCAGCCCTGCCAGCCTACCCAGCCCGTTAACACTGCTCTCCTTGTCTCAGTGCCTGTGCCTTGGATGACACCCCTGGAGAAATGACAAATCACTATGTGTACCCCATAGCTCTCCTCTCAGTTCCCTTTGGCCACACTGTGTTGCTTCACAAGCACCTTGTCATGATCAGCTCATCCTCACCTTAGTTTGTTATTGTCATCCAGCTGCCACCCCTCACCATTTACCAAAGCAGGGAGCTCCTTGGAGCAGCTCCTGGCGTTGTTGTCAGCATGTGTCAGGCATGGCTCCACCTGACATCCCCCCTGATCTTAGCATGGTCAGGCTGTGCACACACCAACCCATTTTCATGGAGCCTCAACCTAGAGCCACCAGGAGGCACAAGGTGTCCCCTGCCTTCCCATTTCCACTGCACTAAATGGGAAGGAAGTCTTTGGTACAGAGGTAGTTGTGCAGAGGCTGGCATGAAAATGCACTGCGCAGACCTGGGGAAAGATGCTGTGAAACTGTCCGACCCTCAACCTTACACAAACACCACTTCTCCAGCCACACCAACTCTCCCCCGCCACTGTTCTCCAGACCCAGGTCCCCAGACAGAGCTCCAGCACTCACCCAGAGCTCCCTGGCAGATGTCCGTCCGGGTTGCACCACCAACGACGAACTGAGGGTCATCCACTAATTGCTGCAGGAGGAGGAGAGAATCAGATGCTGGTGCTGGACCTCAGCAGGGCCTGGGTTTCTGGGAGGCTGGCACCTGCTGTAGCTCTGTCTTGGGAAGGAGGAAGAATATATGGTCCCCGGGAGATGCACCCCACCTGCCCTCTGCCAGGGAAATCTGCATGACTGCAACCCCAAGGCAGTCACAGTAAGGCAAGACAAGATCCTCTGCTGTAGCCATGGGAGGACACAGCTAGACAGACTAATGGTGTTCCCCTTGCACCCATAGCACCAGGGGATATACACCCCCAAAAGCCCCGGTCACCGAGGGTGACACATCCATGCCACGACACCTGGAAGCAATGTCGTAGCTCACCCAATTTAAAGCCCACGGTCTGCTGCCCAGAGGAAGCAGGGCCTGCTAGACATGATGCTAGTCTGAGCAGACACTCATGGGGCATTGCTCGAGGCCCTTGGGAAAGGCGGCCATGAAGCACTCGAGGGACTTTGAGCACCAAGAGGAGCAGGCCAGGGCCTGGCTGCAGCTTGGCAAACGCTGTCAGTGCGGACATTGCAGGGCAGGGACGCCAGCCCAGCCCGAGGAGAGCCAAGCCCAGGACTTACCGACGGACGCTTCCACTCCACCCCCCGCGTCTTGCTGGAGTGCGGCCCCAGCTCCTTGAAGCCAAGGGCAGAGGGGCCGGCTGGGAACTGGGGGTCCCTAAAGAGGGTGCCGCTCTCAATGCACTCCTGTTTGAGGGCCTCATAGTCCTGGTTGAGGTACTTGATGGCGTTGTTGTGTTGGCCAACCCCCTCGGCTCTCAGGCGGTCCCTCTGCAGCCGGGCAGCCATCCCACCAAAGGGCATCATGCCTGGGCACTGGCAGCACTGCCTTCAGCCCCACTCCCTGCAACGAGAGGGGCACGGCCGGGCTGAGGCAGGGCCCAGAACCCANCCGGGCGCAGAGGCCAGCCCCCCGGGCCCCCAGCACCCCACAGCAGGGCCCTTCACACGGGCAGCGCCCCGGGGCAGCGAGCAGAGCCGCTCCGGGGTGGGCCCGGGCACCGGCGGGGCCTCCCCAGCTCTGTCCCTGGCAGCAGCCCCGCTCCGGTTCCGAGCCACGGCCTCCCGCCCGGCCATGGCAGCCCAGCTGCCTTCAGAGGACACCGAGAGGCTCCGAGGGCCGGCTGGGAGGGGGCCGCCTGCCAGCGGCCAGGCCACGGCCCTCCCCTCCCTGCTGCGCAGCGAAGGCCGGCCCCGCAGGAGGCTCAGGCGCCCTCCGCCCCTGCCGACCGCTGCTCGGCGCAGCCTCCCCGGCCCTCCGCCCCTCCCAGCTCCTCCCTG
>VWZZ01005166.1:84122-105925 GCA_013399095.1 Psophia crepitans | reverse complement strand
TGAGCCAGCAACCCGCTCAGAGCGGCGGGCTAGGACGCCAGTGCTGGCCTGCTGCCTTCCCAGCACCTCGTCCCACGGGAGCGGGGTGCAGCCTGGCTCCAGAAAGGCGTCTCTCTGTCCTGAAGTGCTGTGGTAGCTAAGGGAAGGCAGACAGCAGCAAAAAAGGGTGCAAGCTCTTGGCACGTCCATAGGGCATAAACCTGGCTGCTAACCCAAGGGGCTGCTGTAAACAGAAGCTTTTCAGGAGGAAAATCTACTCCTCCCCATCGCTCTGCCTGCCCTGGGATGCTCTAAAACCACTCTCCTTCTTCAAGGCAGTGCCAGCCTTTCTCTCCTCTACAATGGCCCAGAATCTATGGAGCTCAACCCTTTTCCATCACCTCCCCCCTTCCGACTCCCGCTCTGCAGCCAGCGTCCTGGCAGCCCCCCAGCAGCAAGGCAATTCATTGCCTGCAGAGCCAGCAGGATGGCACCTCTGGTCCGAGCCCAGGGGGGTTGCGAGAGGAGGAATCCCAAACGCAGCCACCCACACAGCCTCTGGCTCCCACCTCACCACCTCCCCAGCACTCACACCACAGCCTGCCAAGGGCTGGGGAACTCTCCCTGCCCGCAGCCCCTGCTCCCTCTCCCACCCTGCCTACCAGCACTGGACATGGCCGCAGACATGGGGAGCTGTGTGCAGCCCAGACGCTGGCACCGTGTGAGTTATTCTTAGCTCTGTGGCTCAAAATACTCAGCAAGGTTGTGCTCGGTGGCAGACAGAGGTCACGCAAGCGCAGAGTGAAGAAAAACCTTTCAGCCCCCAGGATGGGACAGGAACCACGTGGGGCCTTAAGCAATGGGGTCAGTTGCTGACATCCCCCCCAGGCTGATGCTGATGGACCCTTTGGGTCCTCCATGGGAAGGAGGGGGGGAGGAAAGGGTGTGCAGAGACAAGACAAGCCCCCAGGGCAGTTTTCCACACCGGGCAATATCCAACCACAATATGATGCTTTCCAGTATTGGAGACACCTCTGATCCCTCCCAGGCGGGACCAGAAAGACACGCTAGTCCTTGCAGAGTCCCTGATACCTCAGTGCACCCTAGCACATACTGAAAAACCTCTGGACAGCATCATTGCTGAAGTTGGGCCAAAAATCTCTGCAGAACTCTGTTTCGTCAGCTGCTCCGGCAGATGGAAGGAGGGGGGAGCTCCCTTCCTTGAAACCAGCCAGGCCCAGCCCAGACACCGCATCCTGCCGCATACCCGGCTCGAGGCAAGGAGCCACAGCCGTCCGTAGGGTCCCACACCGCACAGGCAGGTTTCAGACCCTTCCCAGCCCTCCGGATAACACAAATCTTCATTTCCCACAAGCTCCCCTTTATGTCCCTGCATCCACCCGACGAGATGCGTCGTTGGCTTTGGGTCGGCATCGCAATCTCGGCTGGCCGCGGTACCCAGTTTGCTCGCCGCCCTGATTAGGAACCCTCTGGATCTCTACAGCAGCGTTATCTTCTGCAAAAGTCCCCGCGGACAGAAATGAGATGGGGGCGACAGGCAATTCTGGAGCAGCTCAGAGCCCGGGGAGAGCAGCCGAGAGGGTGGGGTGTCCTCGCCGCCGGGCGGGCAGGGCTCCTCCGCCGCGGGGGCCCCCCGGCACCCTCCCGCCCGGCGGCGAGGTTCCCCTCCCTTCCCCACGGTGGTAACCCTGTGCTGGGGGTCGGATAAGGAGGAGGATGGGGATGGGGGGAGGGTGGACTTACGGAAGCCGCTGCCGCTGCCGCCACCGCCCTGCCCGCTTCAGCCCAGCCCAGCCCTGCTCGGCTTGGCTCGGCACGGCCCCGCGGAAGGTGGGGTTTAGGATGGCAGGATGTGCGAGTAAAGCCGGGAAGGCGGTGGGAGGGGGAATTAAAGGAGCAGTGACCACTTACAGCTACCGAGAGGGGACTTACGGGGGGCGCCAGCGCGGTCCTGGCTGCTGTCACCTTCTCCCAGCTCCCGGGGATGGAGGGGTAGCGCCGGGCTGGGCGCGCTCCTTCCACCTTTGCTCCGAGCACAAGCACCCAGAAACCGGGGCTGGAGGGAGAAGAGGAAGTAACTGTCCCCTAGGAAGGGGTTTGGGGTGACACGGCACCGCCCCACGCTGCTGGTACCGCAGCTGAGCTGGGTGAAGTTCTGTGCTGCGCCTCATCCCAGTGCTTGTTGACCTTCTGGTGCCAGGGCTGAGCATGGTGGTCCCAGACGGGTGTCACACCCACCATGGGGTCCCTTCTCCTTCCCTTGTGCCTGGGGAGGCTGTGCCCGCACCACCTCGCTCCTGCAAGCCCTGGCAGTCCCGGCTGGCACCCGCCCCACCAGCTGCCCATCGCTGCTGGGTGCTGGGCCCACCCCGAGCACCTCCCGCTGCCCTGGAGCTCCCTGCAGCGGGGCTGCCTGTGCGTGCCCTCCGTGACTCACCGAGCGGCTATGCCGGGTGGTGCCGTGGCCAGCAGGCACTGCCGCACCGGGGCTGGGCCCTGCACCGGGCACTCTGCTGTGGCGTAACCTGGCTGTGCCTGGCATGGCCCAGTGCGGACTGGCACAGCTTGGTCTGATGTGCCTTAGCCCAGCATAGCTTGGCTTCTTGGCACGACCAGCTCAGCCCAGTGCCATTCGGCATGGCCCACCCCAGCCCCACTGTCATGGTTTAGACAGTTGGTTTTGGTGGTTTTTTGTTGTGGGTTTTTTTTTTTTTTTGTAAACTAGAAACAGATTTAATAAAAGAGTAAAAACCTTAATATCAGTACCAGTTGTGTCCCAGCAGAACCAGGACACCCACTTGCCCCAGCTCCAGGAAGCAGCTCTGTGCTTCCATCCTGCTGCTGCCTGGCTGAACGTGGTGATCCCAGTGGGTGCCACCAGCTGTGGGGTTCCTTCTCCCCCCTCACACCTGCCTGCAGCCGGGGAGGCTGTGCCCGTACGCCTCACGGCAGGAGCTGGTATCCGCCTGCTTCCCCTGGGCCTTCCCGGAGCGCCTGCTTTCTAACCCACCCCGCCTCGCCCCAGGGGCGAAAACTTGCTGAGCAGGGAGCAGGTTGGGGCCAGAGTCAGGAACTGTGTCCCTAGCCTGAGGGAAGGGCAACCAGAACATTCAAAACCAGCTGTACCACGGTCCTTGTCCTGGGTTTGCTGAGATAGAATCAGAACTAATTTTCTGCACAGAGAAGCTGCATTTTAGAGCAGACTTAATTCTGAGAGAACAAAGTTGATAGGACACTTTGACGTAGTTCATGGCCAGCCATGGAATGCAGGTTTCCACAGTGATCAAGGTCTGGAGCAGTTTTGAGACAGCCAGGTACAAAAGCTGGGAGAGGCGAAAGCCAGGGCACCTGACCCGCGCTGGCCAGCAGAAGCATTCCATACCATGAATGTCCCTATACGTCAGGAAACTGTCTGGGACGACCCTCTCTCTGTGATGGCTGCCATCCCTGGAGGGTCTCACCCGCCATCCCGTCCCTGAGCCCTGCTCTGTGCTCCCGAGACCGGCCCTGCCGGATGCGGCGACTGTCGCGTGTTCGCTGGAGCTGCGCTGCTCGCTGTGCGCGGCATCTGCACTCACTGCCGAGAGGGTGCAGTTCAGCATCGCTGTGTGGGCTGAGTATAACCTGTATTTTATACTACTGTTGGTATTAAGGTTTTTAATTCTTTTATTAAATCTGTTTCTGTTTAAAAAAAACCAAGAAATCCCCCAAAACCCCACAACTGTCTGAAAGTCCTACTGCCACACCCAGAAGAGACCACTCTGGCCCTGGCCAGGACCCACTGGAGCTGCCCTCTCCCCATCCCCACCGAGGAGAGCCCGCCACAGGCAGGCAAACCCTGGCACAGAAGTGGCTTTAGGGTACCCTGCTCTGGGGCACTGCAGTGGCCGCTTCGTCTTATCCTCAGCCCGAAGGTGGCTGTGTCATTGCCCGCAGGCTGGAAACATAGGGTTCCCCACTGGGGTCACCAGCCCGCTCTGCACTGAGCTGCTGGCAGCAGTGTGCTCTCAGACCTGAGATGCAAGGGCTTGTTCCTGCTTGTACCATGGCTCTGCCAGCTTTTCCTCAGGCTTTGACCACCACCGAGCACCCTGCCTGCTCAGATCCACCCAGGACAGTGCCCATCCTTGTTATGACCCTGTTTCTCCCGTTCATCTCTTATCTCATTACCCTTTGGTGGCCTTTAAAGCTGCTTTCATGGCTGACTATCCTGAGGTACAACAGAGCTCCTGCCTAATCCTGCCCCTTCTGCTTGGGAGCAGTTTCCGGCAAACGCCTGCAGAAATACCTGCACAATTTCCTCGTTCCCTTCCCTTCCCTCAAGCTTCCCTTTGCAGCAATGCCTGCAGGGACTTGGCAGCAGGCACTGTTCTTTTGGTCTTTGGTTCTCTTTGTCTGCACGCCCAGGCATTGCTTCTTCCCAGTCCTTTGGCCGCAGGCTGCCAGGGGAAGGAGAGCTTTTTGTCCCCTGCTCACACCGTGATGCTGGCACATGAAGTGGGGGGGGAGGAGGGGGGTGGCTGAGGTTATCTGAGAGACCCACCTTGCCTCTGTGTAAGCCACCACACAGATCAGTGAGCGTGCTCGGCTAGGGCCAGGGCAGCAGCTGCCCGGGAGCCACCCCTGCTCCAGCCTGCAGCCAGGAGCAGCCCTGCTTGCTGCCTCCCCCCATGCATCACACGGTCAGAAAGCACTCCCAGCCAAGCTGCGCTCCAGGGGTCAGGCACCCCTCACCCTTTTGCTGTGCACCCAAAGCCAGGCTAGGAGACTGGTTCCTGGATGGAGATGGCAGGAGCAGCCATACAAATTGCTGTTGGGACCGTAGGGTGGGCTGACATCTGCCAGCGAGACTACCAAAGCTCCCCTTCCGTTCCCGAAGCACCCTGGCCTCAGTGCACGCAGCTCCCATCCACCTGCTCCGAGCAGCAAAGCCTCCGATACCTCTGCAAGCCAGAGGGACAGCCTGCTTGGGCTGGGAGAGCCCCTGTTTCTCCCGTTCATTCCCAGGAGCAGGGCAGGGCTTGCACTCGCACAGGAGGAGCATGCAACGCCCCACTCCTCCTTTAGCACCACGCATGCTCCTGCATCCCTGCTGCAGCTGGGGTCCTCCCCTCCCAGGTTCAGCCCCCAACCCACTCCGCAGAGAAAAGACTGCAAGAACAACAGCTCATTTTTTTCCGTTTTTCTTTTGTACACAAATATATACAGGGTATTATACACATCTCTACACAGACAGTGCCACTCAGAACACACAGCTCTCGGGGCAGAGCCCCGACAGCCACAGAGACAGCCGGGGCCACCGCCGTACCTGCAGAGACTGGAGCATCCCAGCCCGCCTGCTGGACAGGGGGAAAGGCGGTAGGTGGGTGCAAGAACAGGGAAGCAGGATCAACATCCTCCTCACCCCAGGCTGGGAGCAGACCAGGAGCTCTCAGCTCACGTGTTCATTTCTTGCCCATCCCTGGAGGGGATGGGTGACACTCACCATGTCCCTCTTCACCCACATGAGCCCTGGGAGCCAGGGTGGCCTGCCCTCCCCATGCAACAAAGACCCATATCTCTTCCCCTCCATCCCTGGGATTCCTATAAAGAGGCGTACAGGAGAGTCAGCTATGTCCTCCCCAGAGCAGCCTCCTGCCTGCTCTGTGTCTCTGGCTCTCCTCCTCTAATGGGTGGGGGGGGCAAAGGAGAGAAAAGCTATGGGATGTGACCAGCCTTCCCCGGAGCAGAGCTGGGCAGGGCTGAGCTTCACTTGTTCAGGTCTATTAAAGTGCTTGGAGCTCCAGGGCTAGCACGGGTGATTGAAAATGTAAATGCTGTCCCCTTCCACCCAGCCCCCTCAGACCCTGAAAGGCACGGCCCCAGGGAGCCGGAGCAGCACCCACAGATGACCTGAAAAGGGAGGGTGGTAGTGTCTGCAATGAGCACCAAACGGGATGGCAGCAGAGGGTTGAGGGAAATAAATATAGCTCAGGAGCAGGGAGTTTTGTTTTTTTTTTTTTTCCTTTACATTTTACACAATGGGAGGAAGGAAGCAGTTGAGGGCAACTGATCCTGACCAGAAACCTCCGCACAAAGAGCCTTCAAACAGGGTCAGACCTCCCTGCACATGCCAGGGGTTCCAGTCCACCTCTCGCACCCATCCTGTCCCCTCACCGCCTCTGGAATTCAGCTATCACCAAGCAGGGGGCCAGGGCAGAGGTAGGGGAGGAACAGCCCCCACGCCCCCAGGTTTTGCCAGTAACCTACACCCAACCCAGTCAGGGTAGGTGAAGAAAGCCAGCACAGCCCCATGAGGCTTCTGTGCTCCTGCAGATGGACTTGCTTGGAGAAGGCTCGCTCTCCTAGGACTCCCTCCCTCTCCTGGACCTCACCTGGAGGAAGACCCTGTGGCAGCTCAGGGAAGGTAGCTCATGGGGCCCTATCGCAATCAGGCGGCATCAACCCCCGAGGGTGCTGAGGACCTGCAGTCCAGGACCCTTTCTCCCCTCTCCCTAGCACCCAGGAGAACCCCAGCACAGCCCCCTCATCCCCAGGCCTGACTGTTGTGCAGACACAGGGCAGCAAATGGGGTCATGGTACCAGGCTGGGGTCAGATTGATTTTTGTTTGAAAGGGGAGTAAAATGTGCAAAAAAAATGCCACTTAAAATGATACTGCAGTCCTGGGGGAAGAGGGGACAGGACCTGGGGGAGAGGCTGCCTGCGCCTCCCTCCTGCCCTTGAGAAATGCCCTCAGCACCCCTCAGCCTGCAAGGGGCTGCCCAGCTCATGCCAACCCCACGCCCCTTCCCCAGTATGATGCCACTCCTGACCATGGGACCAGGCTGTGGCCTTCCCTGTGGAGAGGGGGGAAAAGCCTCTGTCACCACCCCCTGTGCCTGGCCCCGCTCCTGGATGCTGCACGGGGTTGAGAAAGGGCACTGCGGGCACAGGGAGAAGGTACAACAAAAGTCACTCCCCTCCCTAAGTGGGGCTTCCAATACACTGACTAAAGCGTTTCGTTTATCACCTTCCTATAAATCTAATAAATTATTAGTGTTGCTTGCCAGGAGGACAGGGAACAGAGGGGCCTGCTGAGAAGACCCTAAAGGTTCCCCTTGTGCTCCTCCCCACAAAGCACCCAGCCTTCCTCCTCCCTGCAGGTCCAGAGCAGCACCGTGGGGGTCACAGTCCCCCTCCTCCCCAGCCCCCAGGGTTTTGGGGCCCAGGGACACATTAAAGAAGGTAGCTAGTAAAGAGCATGCCCACCAAGCTGCCAGGCCGGCGCGAGGGTGGAGGGGCAGGGAAATGGAGAGCTTGTGGCAGGGCCCCTGCCCTCACTGAAGGCAGCGGCCCAGGGTGGGGCAGGGGTGGAGCGGGCGAGGGCAGTGGCCAGCACCCTCCAGTGCCTCTCCCTAGGTCTCCGTGCGCACAGCCTGCCCCGCTCCTGGGCCTCCTTCCCCTCCTGCCCTCCGAGGTCCCTACTGGTGGATCTCATTCTCTATCAGGCTGTCCTCACACGACTGGAAATCCGTGTCATTCATGCCATCTGCGTTGATGAGCTCCTCGTCCTGCGACCCCTGCTCCTCCGACTCCGTCGCTTCGCCCTCCGGCGAGGAGTCCTGCAGCACTTGGGCGATGTACTTCTGCCGGGGCCAGGTGAGGGGTGGGGAGAGAGCAGAAACATACATGAGCCCAGGGGGGTTTCTCATGGCAGCAGAGGACAACATGCAAAGCACCATGCAAGAAGTTGAGCATAAGGATATGTTGGGATGGCAAGGAAGGGTCCAGACTCCATGGGATGTACCAGGACAGGGGGTAAAAGCAGGGTTGGCTTGTCCCTGCAACCCAAAGGATGTGCCAAACCCCAGCATCCTGGGAGAGGCAGCACCCCCAGAGCACCAGGGTTGGGAGAGTATGGGGCTTCTCGGCTCTCTGGAGCTCACATGCACTGTAAGACTGCGCTCCCTTTTTTGCCAGTGGAGGCAGGAGGCTCTGCTTTACCCCATCTCTGCATGTACCCCCAAACAGCTCTGCACAGACCCCAGCTAAAAAAAAAAACAAACCAAAAACCTCATGGTGGAAGGAAGCAGCTGGAATGAGCCAGTGAGCCAAGAAGTTCAGAAAACTGACTACGGGACCTATAGAGTTGGGCAGGGGAGGACAGAGTCCCCAGAGCACTCTCATGACCTTCAAGGCAATGCCCACGGAGATCCCTCTGCACTGGCACTAGGACCAGCCCTGTGGGTGACAGCCTTTGCTGACAGGCAAGCGTGCAGAGATGCAGAACGAGAAGGGAGACTGACCTAGCTGGATTCACTGTCCCAGCTGAGAGGGGGGCAAAAAATAAATGCACAGTGTCTGAGGAGCAGCAGGAAAGGGTTGTGTGTGCTTGGGGGAGGTGGGCTACACTTTACCCAGGTCAGGTGAGGGGCACAGCACCCAACACTTGCCTCCCACCCTCACTTGGAGGCTCTGGCTGCTGCCTTATTGGGGTGAGGAGTGAGGTGCTTGGACAGGGAGTTACCCCACCCCTGCCTTCCCAAACCTAGGTAAGGGGTGCACCAGGGCACAGAGGTGAGGACAGAGACTCACAGCTGACTTGGGAGCTGGCAGACTGGTGGCAGGTCTCCCATTCTGCCTGTTTTCTATGGTGTCCACCTCTGTATGGTCAATCTGGAGAAGAAAGGAGGAAGTGAGAGACTGCTGGGGCAACACGCTTGCTGTCCCACCACAGGAGCAGCATAAAGGCAGCAGGGACAGCCTTAGGACTGTCCCTTCCATGAAGGCAGGGTTGAGAGGTTCTGATGGGGAGCAGTCGGGAGCCCCCACTGTTCTGCTGTTGAGCTCTGCTCCTAAGGAGAAGGGTCCCACACCCTCGTCCAGCACTACGCCTCACCTTGTAGTTGTGCGCGCTGAGGTATTTGAAGTGCCCAAAGCAGACGTGACACAGACAGATCACAATGGTGATCACGAGGACCACAAAGGTGAACATGGAAGTGGGGGTCAGGAACCCTGGGGCAAAGGAAAACCAAAGTGGCCGTGTCAGAGGGACCATGACCGTGCTCTGCAGCTAGGGGCTGCCAGGGCCACAGCCTGACCCCGAAAGCAGCTCTGGAGAAGGCCAGGGGCTGGCATCCCAGCCTGGTGTTCACCTGTGCGCACGGTGGAGAAGAAGAGAAGCCAGAAGAGACAGAGGATGGGGGCTGCCACCACCTGGTTCACAGCCCCTGAATGGATCTTCTTGTCCAGCTTGGCAGGCAGGTAAGCATAATACAGGTTGTATCGGTCCACCAGGTGCTTAAGCAGCATGTACATGAGCCCTAGGAAAAGGGGGGATGCCAGCAGTGCGAGGAATCAGCGTCTTTCCCAGTACCTCCCCCACCGCACCCTTCTTGCCTCCCCAACTCGAGCCATCCCCAGCCTCTGACACAGGGAGGTGGAGAGGTAGCACTTACCAAAAGGGACGATGATGGGGCAGGTGATGCTGTATGTCATGACCACAGTGAAGACACACATCATCCAGGCATAAGCAGCCCCAAACTGGAACTCATAGGCCTGGTGCTGCAAGAGGGAACACAGACCCATTACCACAACCCTGGGAGCTGAGTGGCGGTGTGCAACACATCCAGATGTACAGACAGCATCAGGCAGGCCCCATTGGGGCCCCATGGCAGCGCTCCCATCCCTGGGTAGGGGCTACTCCAGCCCTGTTACCTACTCGTTTGACATTCCTCCGCTCGGCGGCCGAGCGGGCCAGGCAGAGGCGTATCATGTACATGAGCAAGCCAGGGATGCGCAGCAGGTCCATGGCGTTCCCAATGAAGGCAGAGGCAATGACATAGTTGACAAAGAAGGCCCCGTTGTCTGGCAGGAACACACATCTGGAGACAGGCAGGGAGAGCAGGCTGCAGGAGGTGCTCCCCCCTCACAGAGCCAGGAGCCCCCGGTACCTTTGGATGCCAACAAGAACCTCCCCCCACTGCAAAGAAGGGCATTCTGCCCAGCTCCACTTACTCAAATCGCACAGTGGCTTCGGCGAGGAATTTTTTGTCAAACAACCAGCGGAAAAACACATCCAAGCTGTGGGGGAAGGGGGGCAAGAAGAAAAGAGGAACAGTCAGAAGCAGTGACAGACAGACATGCACATGCAAATATGTGGAAGCTGCTCTAGAAGGACCCAGAGCTTTGACCATAGAGCGTTTTGTTCCGCGTTGGGATGTGTCACCAGCAATTATGTAAATCAGACACTGGGAAAAACAGTGCAGTACCCAAAAAGGGATGTAAAGCATCCCACCCTCTTGTGTGGTGCTCTCCCTTTGCCTTGATCCTATCAGTAAAGTATTTTCCTCACCCCTCTGTTTGGGTACAACGTCCATGCAAGGAACACGTGATTGACTTTACAGAAGAAACTAGTTAGGTTCGAGGTACTCTCCAATACACACATTAAAAAAAATCCCTTAGGAAAAACAAATCCCATTTTCTTAAATTCTGATTTTTTTTTTTTGATATAAAGCTTCTGGCACCTTGCATACTGGTGGAGTACAGAGCTCCAGAGGCAACAGTGGGGTGGACTGAGTTCTCAGAAGGAAGGACAGTCTGTTTAACGGTATCTAGTCAAAATGCAAACTGTCCAGCAGCATTCACCTGCCTCAGTCGTAAGGTTACACGCAACGAGGCGTGCTGCAGTCACTCATCCTTCTGCCTCTGTCAGAGGACGTGCCTATTCTCAGGAGCTGCCTCGACTTTGCCTGAGGGGCTGTATCCCAAATCCTGAGTTTAGAGGGGTGCAGATGCCCCAGCCTACAATGTGTAAGTAACTCCCTACCACAGTGAGGATCTCCCATCCCACTCCCACAGCCCACTTTTTCCTTCCTCGTGCTGTTTCCCCACTCAGCCATTGTTCAGTGCTGGGAGCCCGTGCCGATGGCTGGCAGTTGATGCACCGCTGTTTGCCACAGTGTGTTTCTATAACCCCTGCAGGAATATCTCGGGCTCAGATCCAAAGAGATGAGCATTGCTGCAGCCTACACATCACTATCCCACCCAGCCAAGCAGTGCAACCTACTCTGTTCTGCTCAAACTGGAAATTCACTAGTTTTGTGCAAAATTCGGAGTGCACACTGAGCACAGAGGTGGGGAGCACCTCCTTCACCAGCAGACCTCAAGCAGACTTTTCACATGTGTCCATCAACTGTGTCAATTTTTGCTGCATTATTTTTAACACCACAGCAGACGTCAACGCGTCTACAGATTGAATCCAATAAGCTCCCAGAGACCCCGCCAGGTATGGTCTGGCCTGTCCCCCCAGCCAGAACCAAATGCCACCTTCCCAAAGGGATAGTGGCAAGGGCACTTATGCGGCAGGGAAAGGGTACAGTGTAGGAGAACAGCCAGGGGTGCATCTCAAACCTCCTCATGCTCCAGGTCTCTGCACTTGCTTTCCTTTCTCATTACCCCTACCTGCTCAGGCCCAGCGATGGTAACAGCAAGACCATGAAGATGAGGAAGGTGTAACACTTGTGCATGGTTGTCCTGTTCTCTCCAGACCTGAGGGCAGAGAGGAGGATGTTAACATTTCACTATCACCCCACCAGCCCCAGAAGCAGTGCCCCCATCACTTTCTCATCAGGAAGCACTTCCTGGTGTCTAATCTGAAGCCCACTCTGTCCACTGCTGGTCCATGAGTATGTCTCCTTTCCCTCCAGTGTGTCTGAGGTCTGTCTCGAGACCCAGTTCCTTCCCCTTTGTCTCACAGGCCCTCCCAGCCTTTGTATCTTCACAGGACTCTCTACAATCATCTCCCTTGACTCCGGATCCTCAGAGCTGGTGACATCCTCCTTACCAGTCTTTGCGACACAGAGCAGAAACCAAAGCTTACATTGTATGTCCTGTGGGGAATGTGCCACAGCACATTTCTAGTGCTCTGCACTTCAGATGCCTTCCCTATGGCCAGAAGGCACCGCAGCTAAGGCAACTTTCCCTTGGAAAAGCTATGACACACACAGGCACACCGCCTCTGCCTGCTCACCTGAGCCAACACTTTCCTCACTACTAGCATTTCTCACAGCCCCAACTCCTCCCAGCTTTCTTCTTGTAGACCTATGTCAAGTTCCGCTCGAGACAGCCATGCTGCACAACAGCAGCTAACCGTTTGCAGAACAGCCGCTCACAGCAGACCCCAGGCGTCCAAGAGGTGCAATGTAACACCATGCTTGGAGTTGAAGACAGACATTTCAAGAAGAAGCATCGAGCCAGGAGCTTTATGTCAGCGAGAAGTGTCCAGCGGCCAGGCAGCACACTGGTATGACTAAGAACAGGCACTGGCTGCCCTTACCTGGTCCAGTGTGCTTCGAAGAAGGCAGAGTAATACACGATGGTGGGCAGCAGAGCAGAGAAGCACCACAGCAGCAGGGTGGGGAAGAACTGGGTGATGATGGGGTTCTACAAGGCAGGGAAGAGACCATGTGTTATATGGCATGGCAGCACTTGCAGCAGCCACAGGTACAGCTGCCTTTGCTGATGCTGAGTACCCAGCACTGGCCAGGCTCAGCACCTCCCCTCGCGGTCAGGCTGACAGGACGTGGGGAGCACTGAGGGGTCAGGCCCAAAGAGTTACGGTAAATGGGGTTACATCAGGCTGGCGGCCAGCGACTAGTGGGGTTCCCCAGGGCTCCATTTTAGGGCCAGTTCTTTTTAATGTTTTCACAAATGACTTGGATGTAGGACTAGAAGTTGTCATGAGCAAGTTTGCGGATGACACCCAATTGAGAGGAGCTGCCTTGCAGAGAGATCTGGACAGAGAACTGGGCAGTCACCAACCGCATGAAGTTTAACATGAGCAAGTGCTGGATTCTGCACCTGGGAAGGGGCAGCCCTGGCTGTACACACAGACTGGGGGTGAGATGCTGGAGACCACCCATGCTGAGAGAGACTCCCAAGTCTTGGCCAACAGCAAGTTGAACATGAGCCAACAGTGTGCCCAGGCTCCCAGGAAGGTCAAGCCGTGTCCTGGGGTGCATCAAGCACGGCATTGCCAGCCACTCCAGGGAAGCGATTGTCTCACTCTACACTGTGCTGGTGCAGCCTCACCTCAAGTGCTGTGTGCAGTTTTGGGTGCCACAGTACAAAAAGAACATAAAACTATTGGAGAGTGTCCAAAGGAGGGCAACAATGATGGTGAAGGGTCTAGAGGGGAAGACATATGAGGAGACGCTGAAGTCTCTTGGTTGTCTCAGCCTGGAAAAGAGGAGACTGAGGAGAGATCTAATCATGGCCTACAGCTTCCTCATGAGGAGGAGTGAAGGGGCAGGTGCTGATCTCCTCCCTCTGGTGACCAGCGATAGAACCAAGGGAACAGCATGAAGCTGCAACAGGAGGTTTAGATTGAAGATCAGGAAAAGGCTTTTCACCAAGAGGGTGGTCGGGCACTGGAACAGGCTCCCCAGGGAAGTGGTCACAGTGCCAAGCTTGGCTGAGTTCAAGTGTCTGAACAACGCTCTCAGTCATCTGCTCTGATTGGGCTGGTCCTGTGTGGAGCCAGGAGCTGGACTTGATGATCCTTATGGGTCCCTTCCAGCTCAGGATATTCTACGATTCTGACACTGACCACCTCTCTCCCTACCCCCTCCCTTGCAGGGGCTGCAGTGCCTCAGTGTGGTTCCATGCTACCCATCCTGCATCTGTCTCCACAGGCCTTACATTGAGGTACTCCACAGGCTTGGTAACATTGAACTTGTCCATAGTGGTAATGATGATAGCAGGGGTGGTGAGGAAGAAGAGAAGGATGAAGAGGACCACATTGATCACCAGGCAGCGGATCCACCAGATGAAACCCCGGATGGAGAGGTGTTCCCTAGGAGGGGGGAAGGAGAGCATCAGGATTGCTGCACGGGAGAGAAGGGCAAGTCTGGGGCTTCTCATTCACACCACAGCCCAGCCTGCATGGACAGCGCTTGGGGCACCGCCCAAGGCTTTCCCCCTCCAAGTCAGATCAGGCCTCGAGCTCATCTAGGCCAGGCTTCAGCAAGAACAACTCATTCAGTTACCAGAGGAGCAGATGGGGAGGGAGACGGGGAAGGAGCACCACTTTCCCCATCGGCAGGGTCCACCAAGTCCCACAGAGCTGCTCACCAGTAGATGTTCTGTGGGTCAGGGGCATAGCTGACGGTCCAGTTGGAGACATGGAGGGACTCACTGCAGGAGGAAGCCCTAGGCTCCCCACGGCATGCACAGCCCTGGCACTTACAAGCGTTGAAATCTTTGAGGATTCTGAAGAAGCAGAAAAAGAGGGAGATGCTGACACAGAGGGCTGGCAGGGACAAGCTCAGGGGGGTGCTTTAGTGCTGGCATTCCTCTGATTTAAGAGAAGAGCTGTGAAAGGTTACCTTCCTGGGGAGGACAGGACCTTTTGCACTCACATGGCTGTGATGGTCTCATTGTGGAAGGTGACAAAGGCCATCCCCAGAGGCTTTTCGTTCACCTTCTCCTTCTCCCGCTTATAGTCATCTTTGAGCTTCTCCTCCAGCTTGGTATAGTACTCAATGGCCTCCACCTGGGCAGGGGGACAGGAGTCAGAGCAGAGACCTGGGGACCCAGGCCCCCACGTACCCCTCCACCTAACATCACCAGCTCTCCCCCCACCTCCTCGCAGCCCCTGATGACACAGCAGCACAGGTGGCCACAAGGCTTGGGGTTGATCATGGATGGGGTGTTTTCCTTGCTCTGCAGGTTGGTGAAGTAGATTCGCCCACGCTCAGCTTTCTTCCTGAAAGAGGAGAGCAGAAGAAGAGGAAGGAAACAAAGAGAGTGGCTCAGAAAAGCTCCTGTGGCACCAGACTTGAGGGGGAGCCCACAGCCCTTGCCCTCTCTCCCAAACCAGGGGTTACCTCTCCGCATCGAGAAACATTAGCCGGGCCACGTCATAGCAGGGACGGGCCTCCAGGACGGTGCAGTTGGCGTAAGCTTCCCTGTGGGCAGAAAACACCAGCTCATCACACCCACCACCAAAGGCTGTACCCTCAAGCAAACCCCATTGCTTCTCTCCTGCCCTGGGCCAAGCGTCACGCCACATAGCAAGAGCTTGCTGGGGAGCCTACAGGCTCTGTCCTTTATAGCAGAAGCAACACATGGGGCAAACGCTACATCCTCTGGGCTCTGGCACAAGGACCCTCTTTCAACTTTTGCCCTGTGGCAGCAAGGAAACCCTCTGACCCCCACACCCCCTCTCTGCTTTCATAGGCTACAGGGCTTAGGGTTGGGAAGAGGCAGAAGGGTTTCCAAAGGGTAGAAAGCATTTCTCCTCTCCCCTTGGTGCTTCTAAACACGGCCCTAACAGTCTGTTGGGGTCCTGACAGAAGAGGAATTTAATTTTTTTTGTTAAAAACAAAAATGCACTTTTCTACAAGGACTGGGAACCGGGCAAATGCACAACATCGCAGAGTCAATGCTTGAGCACCTCCTGCCTACATCTCATCTCTGAACTTTGCTGCATCTCAGGACTTGCCCTGTCCACTGCTTACCACGCTGACCCCCGACAGCTCTGTGAGAGATAGCTGGGCATATTCCAAGGCACAAAAACAAGGACACTGCACATTCAGACAAAAATTTGTGCAGAAAAACCCCAGGGAGATACCCAAAATAAAAGTACTCACCAATTTTGACTAGCTTTCTGCTCTTAATATATTATTTCCATTCCAGATAACACTAGCACTACTCCAATAAAAACAGCCCTGTTACAAAGCAGGCTTTCAATTAGCAACAGTGAGACTCACTCAAAATGCTTCTTGATCTTCTCTGGCTCAGCATATTTTGAGATTCCATTGATGAAGAGAGTTCGCTTAACCTGGAAGGAAGGAAGAAAGGAGAAGGCAGATAGGTGTGGATAAGTGTGAAAGACCAGATTGCAGTAAAACCCCCCAAGGCCTGAGTCAGCGATGGGAAAGGGCAGTCCCATCACTTCTAGCACCCAGGGCTCCCCCTCTCCTACGCTTCCACCAGCTATTGGCATCCTGCTGTGCCACAGACTGACAGGCTAAGGGCTTACGCTTCAGCTGCCTGAACAGAAACACGGGGTACCCTTAAGAAATGAAGGCGGTAAAAACATCTAAAGCAACCTCTGAGGAAGACACAGGTTCCCTCACACATGTTCACCCTGTGCAGGCCTCTCCTGCTTCCCCACAAGCAATCAAGGCCACTGCTCTGGAGGAGATCTGCCTTTGGCCAGGAAGAATAAAAGAACAGCCGAAACAGGACAGCCCCAAATTGCTGCGGAAAGCGGGGTGCTCGGCATTCTCTCCAAGGCCACCTGACTTGACAGAAGGGCATGGGAAAATGTGCCTGGGAGAGCGGCCAGATCCTGCTCACCAAGTCATCCTCTTTGTAGCGCATCTTGGAGGTGTGCCGGCGCATGCTGTACACTGTCAGCAGCAGGTACAGGAAGGCGAAAGATGTGTGCAGCCACAGCAGGTTATTCCTGTCACAAGGGAGACCGCAAAGGTCAATGCAAGGTTGCCGCTACAAGCCTGGCCCTGAAGGTGCTGGGGCCAGGAGCAGTGTAACCGGCACGGCACCCACATGCCCTACAACCAACTTCCAGGAGCTCAGCCTGAAAACTGGAGCAGGGACAGCAGCCTCACAGCGAGGGTACAAATGCAACCTTCAAGGAAGCGAGGCTCTGCAACAAATGGACATTTACAAAATACCCCCCAGCGCCTCAGTTATCCATCCCACCCCTGCCCACACATACCCAGAATTCAGGTTAGCAATAGTTGTCCTCCCAAAGCTGTAGGCGTTGTTTTCTAGGGAGAGACAGACAGAAATAAGCATGTTCAGTTATACTGAGTGGCACAGAGCACCACTGGGGTGGCCTACAGCAGGAATCTCACCTGCAAACACCCCAAAACCCAAAATGCCCAGCATGACCCTCTGGACGCGCCACGCTCGAAGTGGAACAGCAGTCAAGTTTGTCTGTGTTAGTCCTGTCCTGCCCTCCACTGCTCCCCAGTGGCCTCGGGCAGGATGTTGAAAGCAGCTCTCCCAGCCCAGCCAAAGGCTCCCTGCTCTCACCTAGCAGGTCCCCTGAGAAGTTGACAGGTAACACGATGCCCACGGAGAGCACACCCACAGCCACCAGCAGCCCGATGATGTGCCTCTGGAAGGAGAGGTAGTGCACTGCGTCACCCCCGCACTTGTCTCTGATCTCATCGTCCCTGTCAAGGAGAGAAAAGGCTGTCAGGCAATCTTCCACATTCCCACAAGTGCTGGAGAAAAGCACAGGGTCATGGCTGTCCTCCTGGTCTGAGCCCGCACAGCACCCCCCGTTCTGCCCTACAGAGCTGTGGCCAGGCCCCAGGGCAGAGCGCCCAGGACCCAGACACATACAAACCCTTCTAGTGGGCCTTGCCACCCGTGCTGAGATACAGGATGGCTGACACTATCCCACAGTGCTCTGAAGCCCAGAACTGCTTAGTACACTACTCCTGAGCATCATCAGGCTGAGGAAAACTCCCTGCATCCTCCAGTCCACCCTCTGTAGCCATTGCTTGGACAGCAATGCCTCTAGCAGGAGTCCCAGGGAGAGGAGCACCTCTGCAGAGCAGCCAACAATTTTTCTGACATGGGACTGAGGCAGGGGAAACCTTGGCTGGGTGCTCTCCTCTGTCACAGGCTCACTATGTGACCTCAGTTTTGGCTTTAAGGACTCATCTAGTCTTGTCTTTGCTTGTCCTCTCCAGAGAACACACTTTGCTCTTGCTCTTCAGAGAAGGAGCTGCAGTGAGGGCAGCTGCTTCACAGAGTTCTACTGTGCTGGATGCCCCAAACGCCCTGCATGGCTTCTCCTTCTTTCCCATGTGGGTTCCCTGTGCAGGTCCTGGGGCACTTACTTTATCCTGAAGATGGCTGTCAGCCAGGAGCAGAAACCCTGTGCAGAAAGAAGACAGGAGAGTCTCACATCACTCTGTGTTCCCTTATCCATACTCCCTCCTTTCCAAAAGCTCAGGGGACCAGGCTAGTATCCCTGCACCTCCACAGACTTGGTTCAGGGTGGGACAGACCATGAACACCCAGATATGCAGAGCCATGGGTGGTCCAAGGTGAAGGAGATGACAGTGCTTCTCCATGGGGCGCAACACAGGCTGGACTCTGCCATGTGGCTGTCTCCTACCAACTGCCAGCTCAACCTCCCAGGTGACCCATGGGCTTCTGGCTAGCATGGAAACTGTCCACAGCCTAGGAACACTCAGAAAATTCACCATATAGATACTTTAGCCATCATCCCAGAACAACAGGAGCTCTCCAGGAACTGGGAAGGCAGGCTAGGGCAAGCCAGTGCTCCTCAAAGGACACTTGGGGGAGGACTGTTTCCTGGGAGCTTCAAACACCCATCCATCACACCCTGTTATGCTACTGAGCTGTGACCCCCCTTTAGAGCAGAAAACAGCAGTAGAGTTAAACAGTGGTGTGAGGAGGAGCTGGCAAGTATTGTTTGTAATGCTGAGATGATAGGTTGGACAGATGTCCGTTGAGCCACTGGGACGTACAGCCTGCCTACTTAAGCGCATGCCTGGAACCCATGTAGTTTTGTCTCCCTGGGCTCTACACCACGGTCACACACTGCAAGGTGTGGGACCCTAAGGCTGGGGATGGACAAATAGTGTTTCTTCTGAAGAGCCCTTGGTTCAGAGAAGCTGTGGAGCCCCCTGGCCACTCAAAGACAAGGTGTTTGACTCTTGCTGCTACTCACATTGTCCCTCTGGTCAAAGTCCACAGAGCTGGAGACTGAGGTGAGGCGCTCATAGCGGTCATGGTTGTCGGAATGCAGGGCAGAGGCTACGCTAAAATGACAAGCGGGAGGCGAGGGAAAAAGTTAGAAGACGCGAGGAGGCAGCCTGGCCAGGAACCAAGAGCACCCAGAAGATTAGAGATTAATTCAGGTCAGTTTGCCCCAGGAGAGAGGCGAGATCAGAGAGCAGAGGGTAGTAGTAAGCAAAGACCTCAGATGGTGTCGAGCCCAGCAGCCATCACATGCTCAACCATGGATGCTACTGCTCAGCACCTTCTGAGGGGCACTCGTGTTAAACAGCTTCCCCTGCGAGGAGGGGCTGGCAGCAGCTGCCACGGAGGAGAGATGAGGTCTCTTCAGCACAGGGTTTAGCCAGAGGAGAGGAGGTGGGAACCAGAGGGTGCTGCAGCCCCTCTGGCTCCGGTGTGGCCACAAGGCGGCAGCCCCGGTGCTCCGGAGAGGTGCTGGCAGCGGCTCCCATCCTGGAGGGCCCAACTTGCATTAGGGAGGAGGAAGGCTGGCAGCCTGGTGGGCCATATTCCCGCTACACCAGTCCTCCCCACCCTTCGTGCTTCAGTGCAGGGAAACCCAGGAGAAGGACTGCAGCTGAACCCCAGCGGCTGTGCTGCCCGGAGCCAGGCTCAGCCTGCTCCACAACCTCAGCTGGGCCTCCTGCCTGGAAATCCCTCCAGCAGGAGCAGGGCAGACAGCTAGAAGTGAACGACTTCAGGCTAAAGGATAGGAAAGCAAGAGATGAATATCCCAGACTGCTTTATTCCAGGCGGAGGCAGGTACCTAGGATGAAGAACCTGCAGCAGAAGCATCCAAGGCAGACAACAGCTCCCGCTATGAATGCAGGCAGAGGGCAGCTAGCAAAGGAGACAAGAAAAAGGACCAGAGACCTAAATTAAATAGCACTTGCAAGATGACAACAGCAGACCGGGACCTTGGAGGTGCAAGAAGAGATATGGCTGATCTGAAGGCTAGAAGCAAAGGAAAAAACAGATGAAAACATGGTCTCCCTGTAACCAGTACAGGCTCAAGGAGGATCAGATGGACAAGAACCTGGAGAAGCAGCTGAGAAACAAGTGTTGGAGATGAGGTGGATGACACTATGGAAATGAGAACAAGTAGAAGACCCTCGTGGCCCTGCTGATGAAAGGTGGATGGGACACACGGCCTCCCTCAGAGCACAGCTGAGTCCCTAGCTGGAAGCAACAGAGAGGGGAAATGAGATTAGCTGAAGGTCATGGGGACTACAGGAGCGCAGATTAGACAGCGGTGCGCAGCCTTGTAACTGTGCAGCCCAACACCCTGCTCTGCTGGAGGGACAGAGCAAGCTTTAACCACGCTCTCAGATCTCCAGCCCTTTAAAACCCCAGAGGCCGTGCAGTTGGGTGCAGGGAGCAAGGGTGAATTTCTGCTGTTAGCAGCTCCAAGGAGAGCCCAGCACAATGACACAGTATGCTTTTGGCTCCTTGGTACTGGAAAAGCAGAGGGCAGAGCAGCACTGGAGGGCCATGTTACGAGATGACCAGGCTAACTCAACTCTGTTCAGCTGGATGCAGAACTGATAATCAGACTGACTAGCAGGGCTGAGAAGACAGAGGTGGCCAAGCCTTGCCAAAGATGAGAACCTGAAGAGGGAGTTGCAATGGTGTCTGCACTGTGCTGGAAGCTTTTTTAAAGCAAAGCACTAACAAAGCCAGTGGGTGGAAGCAAGGTTGTGCTAAACCACGAGATGATTAAGGATGCAACCCAAGAGGTTTTCTCCATGCCCACTGCCCCACATTTAGTGCTGGCTCTGCCAGGGAGGGAGAAGGATGGGGTCAGAGGCCTCTCACCAAGGGAAACGCACGCTCTGGGAGGGGAGGCCAGGCATGCTGTGGAAGGGTCTTGCTGTGGTGTGAGGCAGGAGGTGACTGCGTGGGTGGCAAGCCCTGCAGGGCTCTGCGATCACTGCCCTTACAGAGGTGTGGGTAGGTTGCCACGACCTCCCAGGACAGACGAAGTCACCGACTGAGAATGCCGGTGGCTACCACATGGTGTGGCAAGGGGCAGGACAAAGACACTTGCAGGTTCTCAGGGAAAGGGACGTGACAGAGGAGGATGCCCTCCCACCCCAAGAGCAATGCTGTACATTCAAAGGCTGGGAGCACCAGGCAGCATACACACGTCCCTAACCCACTACCTGCCACTGCACCCCAGGCACAGAGAACAGCTGGGATGGGAAGGTGCAACCAGACTTGGAGGAGCACAGCCAGGACATTTCCTTGCTGAGGTCCACAGACTTCTGAAAGTTTCTGGCTATCAACACTGTCCCAGCTCAAGCAGTACGTTTGGAGGGGGTGCGGGATGTGGTGTGTCCGCAGAGAGCTCCAGGAAGCTGTAGCTCCCTGGAGAGAGACAAGCACTCATGAGGATAACCATGGTGGCCCCTCTGAAATGCCTCAGAGCATGACAGCTCTGCTACCTCTGCCTTACTCTCCCCACACACCCCCCCCCAAGGTGTTAGCAGCAAGACACCTGAAGCAGGATCAACCATTAGTGAAGCATGAGCAAGGGGTCCCCTCTGTGCTGCATACCACAGCTACCAGCACCTCTTTACACAACTCTAATTGCTATCCTCCTTTGGGGGCAAGGAGCACCACAAAAACAGGAGTATCCCCGTATCCTCTCAAGGCAGCAGCAGGCCACTGCTTTGCAAGTGATGGAGCTTGAGAACCAACGCTGCAGCTTGCTGCCGCAGCTTCAGATATGCATTAGTCTGGCTGGAGTAACCATACCAGCTGATCGTATCCTCTGCAGCGTACACCACCCATCCAATTGGCAAGGCATGGGAGATGCTCTTTTTTTAGGCATAAAAGCACCAAGAAAGAGGAAAAAGCAGAGCAGGAGGGTCCATGACAGCACTTAGGAATAGTGTGGCCAGCAGGAGCAGGGAGGTGATCATACCACTGTACCCAGCTCTGGTGCACCTTGAGTACTGTGTTCAGTTTTGGGCTCCTCACTACAAGAAAGACATCAAGGCCCTGGAGC
>VWZZ01005166.1:52187-84047 GCA_013399095.1 Psophia crepitans | reverse complement strand
AGGACAACGGGGAACGGCTGCAAGTTGCACCAGGGGAGGTTCAGGTTGGAGATGAGGAGAAATTTCTTCTCGGAAAGGGTGGTCGGGCATTGGAACAGGTTGCCCAGGGAGGCGGTGGAGTCACCGTCCCTGGGTGTGTTTAAAGAAAGGTTGGATGTGGTACGTAGGGATGTGGTTTAGTGGGTAATAGGTGGTGGGGTGACGGTTGGACTGGATGATCCCTGAGGTCTCTCCCAACCTTAATGAGTCTGTGATTAACAGACAATGCCTGGCCAAAGTGCCAGAGGATGCTCTCGGTAGTGCTGAGGCAGGAAGTTTGCTTCGGCAGGGGGAGAGAGAAAGGACAAAGGTGCTGCCTTGCTCAGAGTGCTGCCAGCCAAGCGTAGGCAGCAAGGGACAAGGGCCAACACTTGCCCTGGTCCTGGCAGCCTCATGGGGTGAAGAAAAAAAAGTCTTGCCATTGCCTGCCAGATCCCCTCCACGCACCCGCCTGCCCACGCAGCTGGCGTGGGAGCAGCCCTCGTGGCACCCTGGCACGAGAAGGATGGCAACGGAGGCTTCCCTGCACCAGGGTGACCCGAGTGTGCTGTGGGCTCAGGCAACCAGGCTTATTTTCTCCAACATATGTTGGGATAGCTGGACGCTGACAGGTAGAGCAGGGCATGTGACGTGGCACCCTCTGTCTCAGCAAGCATTTTAAGGGCCACTGGGGAAAACCAGAGTGCATCCAGCTGTGGTAGTAACTGACACAAAGGGGAGGGAATGAGAAGAGCACGAATCCACCGAGAGGTACAACTCCAAGCCCGAACTCCCAGCCACTGAGATTAGTTCAGAAGCAAGACACACAACTGTAAGAGAAAAGGAAAAAGAGCGCGCGCAAGCCAGGAGAAACGAGACCCTGAGAAAATGACATACTATTCCCGCTCCTCTCGTTCCGTCTGCCAGCGTCGGCGCCTGGGGGCATAGAAACAGAAAAGGAGAGGTTACAACCATGGGAGCAGGCGCTGGGTCTCCTCTGTTGTGGGGAGTTACGCACCCGACAGGGCTCCACACCATCCTGAGGAAGAGAAACTTGCCAATGGTCAGGCTGGAGAAGACCTTCCTTCCAGAGCCCAGTGCTGCCCCAAGCCACAACACCCTGAAGCCCTTGCTGGCCCAGGAGCAGAACACTTTACTGCCAGCTAAGGGGAAACTGGTTTTGCTGGCAAGGTGGCCAGGTTGCACACCATGGGCATTCCCAGGGAGCTCCTGAGGGTTGGGACCAGGCAGGACAGCACACCAGGGCTGCCCATGAGACATCCAAGCTCCTCTTCCATGCGTCTCCTCCCCACCCAGGCAGCGAACACACTTGCATTCCACCCTCCTGAAATGCTCATCCCAGCCCACAGATGGGCCAAGCAAAGGGGCTCCTCCCTGGGATCCTGGTCCTGGTGATCCACAGCCCTTACCACAGCCATGCTGCCCCTCTCCCTGCACTTACCAGCTCTCCCTCACCAAACAGCTGGCAACCCTCTGCCTTTCTGCCTACAGCCACTGCTCCCACTGCCTCACACCCAAGGTGCTCAAGCATCGCCTCCAAGAAGGGCCAGCCCTCTGACCCCACTGAAGGCCAGAGCTGTGCAGCTCCTGTGGCTACCAGCCACCACCTGTGTCCAGACAGCCTAACCCCAAGGAGCTGCTCCCTTCTCCCTGGGGAAGTACAGCTATTCCCTTCTCCTCGCTTCCCCCCAGTGGCCCTGCGCTGCCGATTTCCCCTGCCAGGCCAGGAAAGGAAGGGCAGAGGAGCCACAGGGACACAGTTGTTTATCTAATGCTGTCCAGGACCGCTTATCTAAACGAGAAGAGTTCCTGGTTCGGTGCTGGAAGAAAACAACTCTTACTCTTTCCACTGTTCTGCAGGGACCGCTCAGAGCGGCCTGCTTGAATCTGTATCAAAGGAACCAATGAGGCTGGAACTCAGCCCCATCTGAGCCTTCGGGTGTGATGAGCTCGTGAAGCTGATCAAGGGGAAGAGCCTACCACAGCCAGCCTTCAGAAGCCACACTTTGCCTCCAGCAGGTGACAAAGCACGATGGGCACAGCAAACCACCCCTGGGGAGAGGCAGACTACTCACACAACTCCTCTAGCTTAATCAAAGAGAGTTCCTTGTCCTTCCTGCTGCTGACAGCAAAAGTGAGAATAGCATCTTACTCCGCTGTCGTCCCCGACGGGCCCCAGCTTGCGCTGACAGACACTGTAGCCCATGAACGCATTGCGCAGGGAGGATCTAGACGGACTCATCAGCACTTGGGAGGTGAGCAGAACTTGCATTAGCACAGCAGTACTGCACCTGGAAACGCAGCCTACCGCTTTTCAAGTGCTCTTAACAAGAGCTGCATCCAGCAGAGCCACAAAGACACTTTCAAAGGTTTAACTAAGCCTTCACTGAGGCAGCCCTCACCCTTCCTGTGACCTCTTTTCCTCTTTCCTCCCTCCCCTCCACCTGCTGTTCCTCTGTAAGGACCTGCACACCTCTGTCACTGTAGGGACCATAAGTGATATGGTGCCAGCAGGGACCAATCCCTGTGTTGGGAGAAGGATACTGTAAGAAAAAGCTGATAAGCAGGATTTTTTTTTCTGTTCTTGGAGCTTAGGGGACACAACTGGCATGCTTGCCTCCTCTCCCCAGTTGCCCCTGGCACACGCAAGGGGATTTACCCGTTCCGCCCCGCAGCAAAGAAGGGTACCACTCATGCCTTGCTCTCCTGTCCCTCTGCCTTGCTTACCTGTCAGCATCAGTCACCAGGGCCAGGCGTCCGTAGTCCCAAGCAACTTTACGCAAAATTGAAAAGACGAAGAGCAGTGCCTGGAAGAGAGCAAAGCAAGAGCTGTGAGATGAGGCATCGTTCAGCTCTGTCTGCTGCATGCAGAGCGACAGGACCAGGGAGGGTAGGAGGGGGCAGAACTGCGTGGCTAACAACACACTGAGGGCACTGGACAGCACAAGGTCCCCAGGGCTGTTAAAACCAGACTAACTGGATGGCTGTGGGAGAAAGAGGTCCAGGACGCAACACACAGTAGCTAACCTAGCCACAGCATCAAAAGGCCCTCAGGTCCCAAGGAGGCAAGATTATAGCTACAACTTCTGTGGGCCTTCAGTTTCTAAAGAGGAACGAGTAGGTAAAGCTGGGTGGATTAAGCTGCAGGGACTTGGCACCATAAACAGGAGTTTTGGGATGCAGGACTAACCTAACCTGACTCACTTTCTTAGGAACATTTACAACCACCTTCCATGGGATCAGTGTGGAGGTATTGAAGTTCAGTCAATAGTGGCTAAGGGACACGATCAGGGCCATAAAGTCAGCCAGTAGCAAAGACTGGCATAGCATTTGGGGCCCTCAACTGTAACTGTGCAACCACAGTCCTCCCTTCACGGCTCACGAGGAGAGAACGTGCTGAAGCAATAGTAGGCAGACTTACAAGAAAGCACATAAAGTCGAGGGCCAGGACAGTGGGTACCCCACCGAAGGGGAGGCCCTGCAGCACAGTACTGCGGATGCGGGCGCTGTAGCAGTAGTCCTTGGTGCTGTTGTTGCATGTGGAGGATTTGCAGGCGGCCCCTGCTGAGCCCAGGGTGGCGATCACGTAGGGAAGCATCTCTACAGCTTCATCGTCTTCCCTGCGTAAAGGGGAGAAAAGCCTGGTTAGACACATGCTAGGTGGACGACAGCGTAGGCCCGTTAGAGTTAGGGGCCAACCTCACCCACCATCTCAGGCTCCTCTGCACTACAGGATTTCCCTGGGAACCAGTGTCTAGGGACAAGGCCATCTGGAAAAGCCTGCTGAGCTTGGGGGGTGCTGGACAAGCTGTGCTGCTTCTGCAGCTGAGGTCCCACCACGCACAGTCCCAGTGCCTCCTTCCTTGTTTCCCCACTCTCACACCATTTAGGTGCATCATTTTCTCACAGACTACTCCTTTTTCCCAAGGACATGGTGTCTCAGCCCCTTCCCTCGACAGGGAGAACATTTAGGTACAGGAAAGAACGAAAGGGTGGGGTGGTGGGGGCATGAAGTCACGTCTGGATGATAGAAACAAACTGCTGCGGGACAGTTGCCGCATCATGATCCCACAATTTCCTTTGCCTGGCTGCGTGCCATTAGCTTTACTAGGCTGAATCACCACCCTCAGCTCACTGCGGGCCTCAGCTCCCAGGGCACCCATGACGGCTGGTTACACCCCCTGCTTGTTTCCTCTCCTTCCTCTGACTTCAATGCATTTTAGATGCAACCACACAGAGGGCAGAGAGGTGGCTTAAGCTCTACTATTTAGCTGGTCAAATATTTTATTTATTTTGGTGCCCTTCCCAAATTCCTACAAGACCCACAGCTGGATTTGGGTCAGCATCGCTGCTTGGACACGGGGAGATCTTCCTCCTGTGTAGAGCAGCACCACAGGAAACACAGAGAAGACCATGCTAGCAATAGATAAATGCAAATTGAGCCATCACTGGAATTGTCTGGAAACAACAAATCAACAGCAAAAACACAACCACTTCATGAAACAGGGGAGAGAGAAGCCCATCAGCTGCAGAAGGAAGCAGCGATAACAGATGTGAATCCCCACCAATCCCTGAACCACCCCTCTTACCCAGCACCCAAATCCTTCACTATCACTGCGCACCATGCAGCAGGGCTGGCTGGCACGCACAGCGCCACTGCTGGGCAATGCTCAGGGGCTGCTTACCCCAGCCCAGAAACGCTGTCCTGGTGGCCTGGGCATAAAAGCAGCCACTCACGGAAAGCCCAAGAAAGCCCCCACCACTGCCCTGTGCAGGTTTTGGCCTCTTGTCCCAGAGATGTCCCGGGCCACCAGCCCTGCCCTTCTAGCTCTGTGCTGGACGGTGACACCAGCAGAGAGGGCGCAGAGCCCTCCCCTCCAGCTCAGGGGTATATCCTGGCAATCTCCTGCCTGGCTGCAGGCATTTATCAGCATCGCAGCGCAATGCTGGCTGGATAACGACCACCAAACCATTTGCTATGGTGTCCAAGAGAGCTGAGCTGGTATGGATGCACAGTGGCAAACCATCTGAAGCACCAACAACAAAGTGCACTGTGATGAGCAGAAGCCAGCTGGGTACCAGCACTGAGGGGGTCAGCCAACCTGAAAAAGCCACCAAGCAGCCTGTTCGGAGTGATTCACAGGTACAGAGCTGGAGCAGAGCTGCCAGGGGCAGAACAGCAGAAGGCGGCCAAGCCACAAGATCACAGTTTGGAACACAGTTGGATAATTCACCCTGACTGAATTAACGAGAGACTCGGAAGATCCAGGGGAGGGATGGGAAGAAATTATGGGCTAAGACTCACAAAAGAAAAGTGACACACTGTGGAGCATGAATGGTTACACCCCTGTTTTTACCTCCAAAGCGCCAGCCTAGATGGACTCATTGCAAAGAGAAATGCCTCTCACTCCTCTTTTTGGGAACCTTGTAAACTTTTAGGTTGTAAATGGTATCTTGCAACAAGTTCCAGATGTTGAGTAAAAGACTACTATCCCACTGCAACTCCACAGCCTTCAGCTCTTTGAGCAGTGAGAAAAGGCAGAGAATAAAAGCCTCTGCTTTTTCAAGACCTACTAAGCTCACACCTGTTAAGTGCCCTCTCCTTCCCATGACACAAGGTGTCTTCCAGCTCTGACCACTCTCACTGCACATCCCAGATATAACCTCTCTTTTGACCCTATGGAACAGTGACCAGAACCACAGACGATATCCTGGGCAGGGAAATGACCTTGACTGCCAGAACAGCATCCTGATGCTCTCCGCTTCTCTCCTTACACTACCCCTCGTGCAGCTGAGCTTGATTTACTTCTCTTGCATCCTCGTGTATTGAGGAAAAGCGTCCCAGTAACTGGCCTGCAGTGATGCTGCCCTGAGTATCCACAGCAGTTTAGAAGCCAGCCATGTCCCAGAACAAACCATTCCTTTCAATACACTGGGCTACACGCTTCTTGGTACCCGCTTTCTCCTCACCTTTCACCACTCTGCCTCACATGGTATCACCTTGGAGTCACTTCAGCTTGACAAATCTGAACAACTCCAGGGTATCCAAAGGTTTTGGGTACCGCACTGCACATCTGGGTCATCAACAGGAAAGGACCTCACCACTCTGCTCTTCACACTGAAATTGCTCATTCACTCCTGTGCTTTGTTTATGGACCCCTGGCCAAGTTTTGGCCCAGGACTCGGTCTCCTCCGACAGACAGTTTTCTTAAGAGTGTTTTGTGAGGAATTTCAGAGGTTTTCTGACCACCCAAGCAAATCACACAAGCTGGCTGCGTATCATCTATTATTTTACTCAAGTCCTGAAAGACTTGAAACAGATCAAGGAAGTACGATTTTCCTCTGCAGAGACCAAACTGTTTACCTCATTCCTGCATATTTTATAGCTCCATTTTGCAGTCACCTTTTAAAAGAAACGAGGCTCATATGCTCACATCACCAATGACCCTACCATAATCATTATTTATACAAACCATTACATGTTCAAGACAAACTTTGCAAGTCTATGTGTAATTTAAGCCACATTTCACAGAGACAGGTCTCAGATGTATTTATTTTTCTAAAGCCTAGATGATGGACTGGAAGGGAATGGGGATAAGCCTTCCCAGCCTCTCCAGTAACCTAGCCAGAACATCCAGTAATGGAAAAGCTGCAGCGTATGCCCAAGGGTAACAGTGCCTTTCCATCAGTCCAGCCAGGATGTGCAGCAGCAGTCAGCACCATCCCTAGGGTATGCAACCGCCTGTCTGGCTGGTGAGTACAAGAAGGGGCTCCCCATGGAGACAGAGGTGCTTCAGGTGTGTGGGAAGGCTGGGAGAGCTTGCAGGGATGTCCTGAGTACTTCTGCCCTCTCAGCTCCCCCTGCTGCAGCCAGAACCGGCAGCATGGTAGAGGTGACCTGCCATCACATCACTTCAGGTCAGACCTGCTAAGGTGCCCAGCTGCTCCTGGGGTTACAACACAAAGTAGGCAACTAAGGGAAAGCTCAGTGACCATCTCTGCAGGCTTGACTGATAGTGCCTACCTAGCATTCTTCACCCAAAGGCCTTCCCCAGCAGCCAATCTACTGAGCAGGAGGCTGGCTGGTCTTGCCAGGCACAGTGCCACCCATGGGCCCGGCAACAGCTCTGTCCTCACACTCAGTCTGCACCGTGGTCTCTATGGCCACCCCAGGGGACCCTCGACCAGGCAGGACACACAGCAATGCGTGCTGCAAGGTGCAGGGCTGGTCCTGGAGGCAGCCAACGTCGGGTGCAGCGCTGTAAGCAAAGCACGGGTGAGGAGGAAAGCCGGCACTTGCAGCAAGCACAGTCCTGTAGCACAGCAGCATGCTTCCCAATTACGGGAAGGAATTCCCTTCCAGCAGCGTAGGAGGGAGAAGGGGACTTCTCCAGCAACTGCTGCCCCCCTCCCCAAACACACACCTGATGCCCTGCCTCCACCCACAGCAGAGATGGTTTTGCAAAGCTTTCTGTTCAGATACCACTGCCTGCCTCTGGGGAAGGGCCCTGGCAGCACAGGTATAAGGAGGACTGACAGCAGGTGAAAGACCCCTCTGTGATCATTCATGCAGGCCACACTGTACTGGGAGTGGGACACTGTTAAAGATGCCTCTCCTGGTCCCTCCTTCCCCTCAGGGGCTGTAGGACACGGCGAGCTTGGCTCTGCCCGGGCTCTGATACTAACATCAGCATGAGCTCCAGCTCATCAAGACAGCCAGAGCCCTGGGAGTTGGTGCTAAGCCATCGGGAGGGCTGGGGTGGTGGGAACCAGCCGGAGGGATCTAAGCCCTTTCCTAACCATAGGCATGTCTTTCCACCACAGTACACAGCAGGTCCAAGGAGGTAGTAAGAGCAGGACACCAAACAAGGTCCCACACAAGCCCCAGAGCCTTCCTGTCCTATACTCTGCACATTTAATGCTGACTTCCCCAAAACAGCAAGGACAGCATAGAAAGACTTGCCAAAAGACATTTTTGGCTCTTGTTCAGCAATACTGGGCTCCGTCCCCTTCCCTATGAGCAGCAGGGAATAGGGAGGGAGGAATGGCAGTCCCCTTGCTTCCCCCATCCCCAGAGAAGCTTGCTCCCTGCCCTGCACCACAGCCTCTATGTCCCCAGCAGGACCAGCGTGCCTACACTGCCCCACATTTTTACCCCCATACATGAGGGGCAGAGGCATCCCACTTCCTAGCTGAAGGCCCTAAAGCACATCCCACTGGGTGTCGCAGCGCACACAGCCTCCAGCCCAACCCTGGGAACTGCTGCTCTTGAGGACTTGGCAGACCCAGCAGGGCAGCGGCTCTCCTCCCCCACGCCATTGTCCTTGGCCTGCAGGTCAGCACAGCTCATTGGGTTTTCCTCTTGAAGGAGCACCCATGCAGGAGCCAAGCAAGCCTCCATGCTCCCATGTGTCCATTGCAGAGGGAATGAAGGAAGAAGGCGGCACGAGGCTGGGAAGGTCAGGATGACATGCCTTAGCCCTTGCAGCCCAAGAGTTTCCATGGAGAGTGTGCATTAAGATGCTCAGACTCATCCCGCAGTCTGGGCTGGGGGTGACACCCAGCAGAGCAGCCCCGAGGGACCCTTGCAGGGCAAGGGACCAGGAGGCGCCCATTAAGGCCACTGCCTGCTCCACGCTGAACTCTGCCACAGCACAACATGGTCCAGGCGTACAACAAAAATAGTGCTGCAGGCCCTCCCAAGTGGAGCATTTCCCCATCCTTCTCATCAGCTTATCCAGAATTCTCTGCCCCTCACACCCAGCACTCACATCCTCTGCCAAAACCCTGGCACCAGGAGAAAAGGGGAAAGCTCTCCAGGGACTTGGGCAGGAGTGATGCAGAAGCTGGACAGCTGGCTTACAGGCACAGACACAGAGAAGCATCTATCTGTGTTCCTCCAGCCACACCGCTGATGTCAGCCAGACATGAAGAAGTGGCCTGACAAACACTTGCAGAAAAATATAAAACAATAAAGCATAAGCCTGCACTTGCAGCCAGAATGACGTAAGCACACAAGCTACATTTGTTTTCTCACCAGTAAATGTTAATAAACCCATCTGTAATTAGAACAGCAAGATTGTGCTCTGGTAGAGACGCATTTGTTTATGGAAGTGTGACAGTGTCACCAGGCTGGGGGCATGGAGACAGGCAGCTGGATACCAGCAGCTCTGGGGTTAGGAGACAGTAGATTTCCAGTTAAAAAAAAAACTATAACCCCCCCTCCTCCCAAAAAAACCCCAAACTAACCCCAAATTTGCTAAATCTGTTTGACACAACGTTCAGGGAGGTGAGGTGTGTTTTGGTTCCTGGCCCCAGAGGGCACTGAGGGTATGGCCTGTACCTTGAAGACCTGCTCCTCTGGGGTGCCCTTGGTCTTCCAAGCACCATGGGTGATCCATGCCATGAGATGCCAGGGACCTGAGCCAGGAGGACGTGCCACCCCAAGTCCCTGCCTGCCAGGACAGCACAGACCCTCTTGCGACCCTCAGGCAGCAGCTGACACCCAAGGCTGAGGGAGCCTTTTCACCCCCCCCCCAAACAGCTAAGTTACCTGCACCTCAACGGCAAAGCACAGAGCTCTGTGCAAACCACTCGCGGTCACAAGCAGACCGTGGGAAGAACAGTTTGATTCTTGGTGAGCAAGCAGCGAAAAGCCTCAGGAGAGGCGGGGAAGAGGGGTTGTGAACTAGCTGAAAGCCTTTCCCAGAGTACAGCTGCAAAGAAAAGGGGTAAATGGCACTCCTGGTGCAGACAGCGTGGTGGGAAAGCTGTCTCACACCATGCTTCAAACTCGGTATGGGCAGCTAAGGGCCTGAGAAATGCTGACGCTCTGGGTGCGGTGACAAGGAACACAATCTGCAGGCCAAGGGAAAAAGCATCAAGAAACAAATGTGCTACCAGTGCATTTGAAACACGCCTGGGCAAAGCAGCGAACAGCATACAATAGGGCCCAGTCCTGTATCACCAGGAAGGAGAAGGGCCTGCCAAAACTCTGCACCTCTCTGCCTCTTCTCCATCTCCTCCAGTCAAACAAAGCTCCCTGCATGCTTCATCGTCTGCATGGGCCAGTTGAACAGACACTGACCTCCAAAGCTTTGATCTGGCAGGCTTGGCTTCTTCAAAGCAAAAGCGCACCCTTGCCCTGGGTCTGAAGTCCTTCCAGCTGGCTTTGCATTAGGCTTCAAATATCTACCAAAGGGCATCACACCTTCCTTTGTGCACCAGCTCTCAGCCCTGCCACTGGCAGGTACCACTGCCACGGCAAGCCGCTGGCCCCACGCTGCTCAGAGCATCGCTTTGCTGTGGCTTGTGTACTGCTGGTTGCACAGATGCCCCGGCTCGGGAACCCCCAGTGCTGCTCCCGGCACAGCCGTAAGCACAGCCAGCCACACGAGTGACCCCCGCACCCGGACGGTGCCCGGCAGGGATGGAAGCACACTGCAGCAGCGAGGAACCTTCGGATCCATGAAAAACTTGTGTTTGATTTTCTCTTAAAGGCAAGACAGTTAGTTACACAGCTGACTTCATGAACAAAATGGGAAGGAAGCATGGCCTCCCCACCCAAAAGGAAGAGAGGAATTCCTCCCCACGTTCTGTCCTGAACCTGTTGGAGGGAATCCTGAAGGGACACAGATGTTTTGGGGGCCCCTGCTTACCTCCTGGGGCTCAGTACTCAGCTGCTACTTGGTTTCAAAAGCTTGAAACAGGGTTGTTTGAAGAACTCTGCCCTGTCCCCCCCCCCCAGAAAAAAACACTTTGCAAGACAGGGAATCTCAGCATCAGGGAAATCTTCAGGTTTCAGGTGAAACCAAGTCATTTTATTTCTACAGCTTCATCTGTACAGTCCTCCCTTGACCAGACCGCATAAACCCTCTTTTTTTCTTGGGGGTTATTTTCTCATCCATGATCTTCAATAAGGAGAAGAGATTTTAGGTGCTACCTTCCATGAAGGTCAGGGAACCTATTTCATGACTCTGTCCTTTTCAAGATCACCCAGGACAGTCAATCACAAAACCTTGCCTTAGACATCAGCAAAACCCTTCACGCTGCCTTCGCCCACTGCAAACTGCCTGCCTTGCCAAGCAGTACGGATTTAGCTCCAGACAGCTAGGTCCTGTTTATGCTTTTCTCTTACAGGAACTCCCTCCAATCTGCTGGTAGCGCTTTCAAGTGGGATGGTGCCCTGAACATAACGTGCCGTGCCAAGAGGGGCTGTACCGCAGCTCAAAACCCTGGTATGCTATGGTTCATACTCGGCTCAGCTGGTGAATCTGTCTTCAGCCTAAAGGCTCTTTAGCTTCTCCAGCTCTGCATCTTACTCCCATGTCACGTCTTGCTGCCCTCCTGCTTCAGTTTTCATACTCCACATCCCTTTGGACTGGGTGCTTCTGGGCAAGAGGTGTCTGTCCCTGCCTGGCCATCAGGGAAGAGCTGATGGTGTCCCCATCCCCTCCAGGGAGGTTTGGTGGAACAGTGTCACCCACACAACACCATGCCGTGACTGGTGCCAGCAAGGCAGCCCAAGTGCCTCCATCTGGCTACAATGAACCAACACAGTCACAGCACCCAGAACTTCTGCACCCCTAAGGAGAGGTCCCCAGACAAACACTGTGGAGTCTCAATGCCACCTGGACACCCCCAGTGTCTCATCAAAATGTCCCACCCTAGTCCACAGCAAGGGCCCATCTCCTCCTCTGCCATCAAGAGGAAGCCCAAACCTATCCAACAGTTCTCCACATCAATTAGCTCTCAGTCTGCATGGTAGAGCCACAGTCAACCTGATTTGCATTAAATTTTGAGTGTTAGATTTCATGAGTCACCGAATCAAACACTTTAGTTCCAAATATATCTACCTGTCACTTTCCCTTCAAGCTCCTGGGCTGTAGATCTATCAGAAAGAAATCAAGTTTGTCTGCCAGGTTGTACTTCACAAAGAAATACAGCTTACTGTTTGGCTTCCCTTGTTTCCTGTACGCATATGCTGGTAGTGATACAGCAAATGCAACACAAATAAGTTGAGTGGCGAGACTGACGAAGCGCTGGACTTCATGTTGTACATTCTGCAGAGCAGTGGCCATATGGCAACCAAGTCCTGGTTGGGAGTAAGTCCCAGATAACAACAGGGCTTCCTCATCTATCACTTAACACCTCAACAGTGGCAACTCTATCAATTTCCAGTGGAAATTTACTAAACCCAAGGATGGAAACTCCACCAGTGCTTTTAAGCTTCTGGTTTAGGGATCCCAGTAGCATGGACTGCTCCTCAGGGGCTGCCCTCTTGGTTGTCTCCTGCATGTCTATCATCAGCACTTACACTACTTGCACATGGTCTGCACTTCCCTTGCAAAATATCTGTGCGCCTGCCCCAGGTTGGTTCTCCCATACTTCATTCTTCAGGAGAGAGTGACGATTCATGCAGGATCTTTTCTGCACAAATAGCAGTGCTTGAAAGCTGAAGTGATAAGGAGAACTGTTCAGGTGCATGACATCTGGCTTGGCCGAAACACAGACCAGTCTCCCTGGTGGTCCCTTATTTACTCTGAATTTTTCCACGTTCTCCTCCATTCCTTAAGTGAACACCTTGCCCATTTTGCACAAATACACATTTTCAGCAGGAGCTTTGCACCTCTCCCAGCTCTCATCCCTTTTCCCTTTGTTTATCAGTAAGCTCACCTCACTCAGAGCTTCTTGTTTATCTCTGGTCTTAATCCTCTTGTGCACAGGGGAGTATTAACATACTTGCCTTTCTTCATGCCCCGTATCTGTCCTCTACCAGTCATCACGGACCGGGTATTCTCATCAGCACCCGGCTCGTCCTCTTAAGAGGAGCATATGCGTCTCATAAAACCAGGTTTTTGAGCTAATGTCTCAAGGTCACATTGACTGTTTCCTCCTCCTCACTTCTGTGAGACAGGAGTCTACTTCCTTGCAGCACAGTGCTCAAACACGCAGGAATTTTGTCCACTGGGCATGATTATAAAGACCTAGACAGTGTGGCCAGCACTTTCCACCAAGGAAACCTTTGGTGATGCAAGTCACCAAGCAGTGGCAAGGAGCATCTCTCCAAGTTGTCCAAGCCACCTCTTACAGCTCCACAGCTGGTTCCTCACCAGGGGCTGGTAGGATACCCTACTGTGTCAGCCCTGGGAGCATCCCTACTCCTTGCTCTGCAGCATGCAATTTGCTCACTCAAAGGTTGCTGGGGGTAAGCTTCTCTTGCCCTGTCCTCCTGCCCTAAACACTGACAAACACCACACTCAGCAGACATGTGGTTGAGGCAGTATCTCTGTTGAATGGTACTGCAGAAAGGCTTCATGTCCCTGCTTTTAGCAATTGCTCCAGAGCCACCCAGAAAATTGAAACTCTGTGTCAATTCAGGAACAGTGGCAAAGCAAGTACATGGGCTTAGAGCAGCAAACCTGGAGATGATGCTCAGTGGCACACAGAAAACCCCTCCTTCACATCAGGTGAGCTTGGCACTAGCAAGGAAGGGCCCACCAGCCTGGCTCGCTCATCCAGGAGGAAAAACACAGGATGTAAAACTAGGAAGCCTGGAGGGAAACCCCTTCACTTGTGGGCACTGTGGGGCAAGCAGCCAGGATGCTGCATGACCTGCAATAGGAACAACTTCTCAGTGTTGCTCCTACAACAGGAACACCTACTCCAAACCCTGGCACCTGCACCCTTCCTGTAACAAGTAAAGGTTGATCCTTTTCAAATGGCCCTAAGCAGACAGCAGCTGCTTGCATTTTGCAGGCTAGGTATATTCTTGCCTTTTTTTCCCCCCCTATCTTCCTTGCAGCACTCCTAGGGTAGTGCTTAGCCTTGTGGGGTTGGTCTGCAAAGGACCCAAGGCACAGGCAAGCAACAAAGGCCAACATAACCACAGCCCTGCAGCCAGAAGAACAGAGCTCCCTGTACGACTCCATGCTGAGAAGAGATTTGGCAGCCACAGCAGGAGGAGGAAAAGTCAATTGCTCCTCAGTGACAGCGGATATCATTAAAGGGCTCTTACAGCAGGAGGTCTGGATGTGGCCAGCAAGCTAGGACAGTTATAGGAGAATATCTAGGAACCAGCATTCTGCATCTGCTGGCGAAAGCATGACAGCGCTGCCAGAGCTTCAGCAACAGCAGCACAGCCCAACTTGTGGCACAGCACCATGGTGCTACGCACAGGGCTGGCACAGCACCCAGTACAACCAAGAGCAGCAGGGCAACCTTGGCCACAAGGATGTCCAGACTAGGACACACCGATGCTGGAAAAACCTTGAAGCTTTATGACACACCATTCCCCTTGCATACTCTGTCCCAGCAGCTACTGAATTCCAACAAAGGAGGCAGAGGCTGAGAGAGATCAATTTTGACCTCCTGCTGACCACTGCATAAATAACAAAGGTCACAGCAGAGCGAGATGGACATTTAACACACCCTTAAGACTGTCTTTGTCCCAAACTCTCGTCTATACCAGAAAGAACCACTAGACCCCACTTAGTTTATCAGTGCCCGAAGATGTCTTAATTCCTCTTCTGCAGGTAGTTTGCTCTGATGCTGCCAGAGGGATCTAGTCTAGAGACAGTTCCCCAATAACCTTTACCTGCTGGGAAGAATGAGGGTTCAGCATCTCGTTTTGAGTTTTCAGGGCAGCTCTGCCTGCCTTTGACTGCCAGGGCTGGGGTCTGCAGCCAGGAGACACTCACACGCTCCAGCCTGGGGATGCCAGGCTCTCAGCCTGCACCAGCACTTGAGAGATGCTGACCGGGCTCCTCTGTTCAATGGTCGGTCTCTCCATCCCACAGGGCTTGGCAAGAAGAGCTGGGCCCGACTTGGGAACACAGAGAACAAAGCGCCGGTTCGGCACTGGGCAGAAAGACGATGGCATCCAGCCGAGACCAGGAACACTGAAGTGGCACTTCAAGGCAAGCAGCCTGGCTCCCAGGCCCACAGATAAAGGTGTGCAAGATAAAGTGGCTGCTTGGACTCTGAGAAAGGCACTGAATTTTCGGTAAGACACAGCAGCGCAAGCCTCATGTCATCCAGACTCCTATCTCAATGTTAGGACAAACAAAGAAATCGTACTTTAACGGGGCAAAGCTGCTCTGAGTCATTGTTTAACCGTGGAGCACAGCTCCACAAGAGCAAATATCGAGCCTATGAAAGTCCACTAAAGACTTGCAGTTGGCAACCTCTTGCCTGCAGCCACAGCTGAAGCCAGGGTGCTCGTATCCACTAAGAACACTGAAATCCTGACCTGACATGAAGGAGATGGCTTAGAAGTCACCCCAGAAGCAATGTGGAACACACTGAATATTGTGCACTAAGGGCTGCCGGAGGTGAAGTCAGGAAGAGCCTTCCTGTGCAGACAGACCAGCACCCCACAGAACTACAACTGGGCACTTGGGAGCCCCCTCACATGTGCATCTCCTGGGCTCTGCTACTCCAGGCTGTGGGATCGAGAGGAAAATAGCAGTGGGTGCCTTGCCACAGGCTTGAGCCTGAAGAACACCCAGGGGCAGCTAAGCGTCATGGCCCTGAGCTGCTATAAGGCAGCCTGTGCACCTGGACGCTGTTTTCCAGGGAAAGCACTGTCCTAAGCAGAGTGCAAATCAGTGAGGAACTGCCTGATCGGAGCTGCAGCGGCAGCCCCGAGAGGGGCCGTGCTCAGAACTGCACTGCTCCCATCCCACCTCTGCTGCCAGGCTCAAATCCTTCAGCCTTGATTCTTACGTGTCAGTGGGAGCCAAGACTCATCGCTTATTCTAGCCACGTTTCCCCAGACCACCTGTCCCCTCCCAAAGCGCTCCCTTGTACGTTGTGCTTCCAGACAGCTTCTGATGCTGAAAGAAAACAGCGTGACAGCACTGATTGCTGGGGTCCAGGTGCTCCAAGCCTAGGGGCAATCTCATCTCTGACCTTGTGCCTCCATCCTTGCATGAAATCTTGAAGTTTGAAGGTCAACCTTCCCTGGACACAGGTACCAGTACACAGCATAACACTGGCAGGATGCACCAAAGCACACCATAGGTTTCCTCCAAGAAATGACCTCTCCTGAGCGTTCCCTTTGCATGGAAGGGGCACCTGGCTGTATGGACCGATGGAAAACGCAGCATCACAGAGCTGTACAGGAGGAGCAGTACACCCAAATAAAAAGGAGCTAGTAGACCCCAAAGACAATCAGGGTACCTGCAGACAACATAACTGCTCTTTGCTGGTTCACGTGCTGGAGAGGGTGAACATGCTGTTGCAGACCTCCTTTCTGGATCAGGACAACATATCACATGCATTGCATGCAAAGACAAATCACTCATTAAAGCAGTGGCTGAGGCCTCCAATACAAGGCAACAGAACAGCAACCAATTCCTCTGGAACTGCCTTCCCAAACATCACAGAGGCAGGAATATAAAAACAATTATTAGATTACGGCATTGCAATATTAATTACTAATTAATAACCCAGATTAAGTTAATGCTTAGTATTTCTTCCAAAGCAAATCCAGCTTTGGCAGCTGCATGGGCTAACGCTTAATATATTTCTCCAAAGGTCTTCATGCAAAAGAAATCACGCCTGCTCAGGAAAGCGCCTAAGTACATACTTATTTTGAAACACTCTCACTGAAGCTATCACAACTGAAGTACATGGATAAATTAAAGTGTTTACCTAAAAGGGGACAGACTTCTGTGCTCTGCTTCAAGCACCAGATGTTTTCCAAGACCATTCTCTGAACTCCAGCTATGTGCACTGGTTATCAACCCAGCCCCAGTTGAGCATCTCAAGGGAGAGGCAGCAAAGATCAAGCAGCTTAACCAGACTTTTTCTTTGATGCTGAGAAATAGGTTCCTGCAGTATACTTCATAGTGACTGGTTAAATAAATGATCCCAGACCAGAAAGCTTTCTTCTCTTCATGGGGAAATGGTTCTGGCAGGCTTGAAAGGCATGCCATTCCCAGTGATTCTGTTTCCAAATTTCATTACTTGTGCTTTTGGCTGCTCCTCCAAAAACACTGCTTCCCCTTCTCAGCGGGGGGACTGAAGATCCCTTACTGTCACTTGCCTCTGCTCTCCTTAAGCTGGCATCTTTCCAAGCACACCTTTCCAGCTTCTATTTCCACAACTGATGTCTCTACACGTGGTCAGCATCTTTCTAGCCTTATTGTGTCCGAATGTCCCAAGCATAGACATGGTCAGAGCCAGACTGAGAACAGTACTGCTGCCTCCTTGCTTTGTAGCACAAATCCTTAGCATTCATAGCCTGAGAGGCCAAAGTCACATCATGGCCAAATATCTAAACCCTTGTACCCTGTCATCCTAGCTTGTCCTCTCACTTCCCATTTCCTTCCAGCACAACCGCCTCCCATGGCACCCAAACCACCACAGCAGAAGGGGAAAGCAAGCACAGCAAGCTTTGTTTTATTTTTAAACACACACAGTAGTCTGACAGGTATCAACTGTTACATAGTAAACTTCACTTTTCCCATTTAAATCAACAAACATCCAAACATCCTAGTTGTCCCCTTTTTACATAGTGGAATGCACCTGAACCCTGCTGCCAGTCTTGCTACCAATCATCTGCATTAGGGCCAGGACTTACCTGGCTCCAGGCAAACACTGCCGCGTAACAAACACAGCCTTTGCCTCTCCATCACTATTACAGAGTATTTTGAAAAGGGTCTCCTGCACTAAGTTACGAGAGTACCTCAGAGCTTCCCCAAGCAGCTGTACGACCTAGGGTCTCCTGCACTCCTGCCAGGGCAGATGATCTACAGATGCCAAGGGTAGAGGTGAACTCCATTAATGCATGATGGAGGAGAGGCTTCCTAACATTTGCTTTTAAAATCATGGTGTGGAAAGACATGTGCAATACACTGGAGATAAGGCAGGAGCCTCTTACATGGCATTTTGCTTTTTATCAATGCAAAACGTGCAGCCACACTGCCTCATCTCCACATGCCGGTCAGGGTGCTCCTGGGATGCTTTTTGCCTGGCTCTGCCAACTCCTTCCAGCCAGCTCAGAGGAGCTGGCCCTGTACTTCACAGGAAAGCACTAGGCAGCATTAGGTTTACACGGCTTAAAACACATCCAGGACAACACAGTAGTAAGGCCAGACAACACTGCTGTACTGGAGCACCGGACAGAGCAAAGCCTCCACTCCTCAAACCGGAGAGCTTTCAGATACAGTTTGCACTTTGCAAGGCACCACCGCCCAAGTCCAGTTGTTTCTTCCCCTTCTTTCACTCTCTTGTTTGATAGTGGGGAAGGCTGCAAAGTCAGTGGTCCCCTGCCTAAACATCACCCTAGGGGGATGTATATCCCAGGCACACCAACTTGCAGCTTCTGGCGGTGAAGACATCCCCTCTCCACCCCATGCTGCTGGGGCTGGGAGGGCATCTCCCAGGCCAGCCTCCAGAGGAGAAGATGTTGGGCTGTCCCCACAGCAAACCTGGCAGCCACCCTCAGTTCCTCCAGGGCCTGAAGTGGGTAAATACAAGGATGTGGGAGGGCAGCAGCTCCTCCAGCCTCTCCTCCTAGGTAGCCAGAACCGCCGCTGCCACCCTGCTTATGCCCGAGGCCTGCCATTGCAATCCTGCCACAGCGCCGTAAGTGAGCAGGGAGGCTGGAATTTCACCCCTGGCACCCTGCCCTCTGCTTACACCACCTGACCGGCACCCCGGTCACAGCCCCTGAGGAATCCCCACGTACGGAAGTTAGGCCCCCGCCAAGGCTGCAGTGCCAGCCGCCAGGCACGGCTGCCGGGTCTGGTGGCAGGAAGACACACCAGGGTCAACAACAGGACCTCTGAGATCAACCATATCGCACAGAGCTCTGCCGGGCTCCATGTCACACACACAGGGGGGCTGACTCACTCACTGCATGCAGCTCACCAGAAATCCACAGCCCCAGCAATGCTTTAGGGTCAACGCTTGCTCTCCAAGTGGCACATGCGCAGGGACATGCATGTGTGTGACCAGGACACAATCAGAGAGAGATCCCTCACTTGGTGCCTCCTATCCAGCACCCTCTTATCCAGCAGGGCACTTTGCACCTGCAAAGCAGCCCGGGGTAGTCACCCACTCACCTTCAGAGTCCTGCCCAGATGTTGGCCACATGCCTTCTTCCAAGGCAGGGACCACTTCAACAGGAGGAAGCTGACGGCAACTCTGCCCCAAGTTTTACCCCATTGCTGCCAGCCACAGTACCTTTGTTCCTACATAACTGCAGCCCAACGCAGCCATGTGTATCTCACTCCTTCCTCCTGAATTCTAGCTGCTTTCAAGGCTCCTCTCCAATGCCCCCATGCACGTGTTGGTACAGGTGGGAGGCTGTGGACAGTTTCCTCCCCAGGGCTAGAGGGGCAGAGCTAGTCCTCAGGCAGCTTTCCCCCAGCCATGCCCACAGCAGCCGCTTAATGGAGGGTCACCAGTGCCACCACGTGCCTGCCAGCCAAGCACACAGCTTCCATACCCAGGAAGAGCTCACCAGCACAGAAAACTCCTCCCAGTATAGCATCAGTTGCCTATTTATAACATGCTGTTTACCAACACCAAGCAGTCTCTCATTGGAAGTGGAAGATGAGATGAGTCAAGGGAGCATGAGCAAGGGACCTTTCTCCTCTCATGAGGAGACGAGGGGACTGTGGGAGGATTACTTGGAGCTGGGTGCTGCAGCATGGCTGATCACCTGCAGCTCCCTCAACAACGCAAGCAGACTTGAGAGCACATTCCTTATTTTTTTACATCAGGCCCTTAAGCTCTGGGAAGAGCTTCCTGTGGAAGGGTGAGATTAGGTCCAGCACACAGGAGTGAGCCAGCATCCCCATGTAGCCGGCTTCAGGCTTGGGAAGCACCAAGTGCCAGCAGGTGTTGAAAACCAGATTTAACATAAGGTCTCCAAAAGCCTCCGGACAGCTCATGGGACTCTGTGGTGCATTCCAGCAAGCAGGGCTGCTGGTTCCTCCAGTGCTTCGATAGGGGTTCTTCAGGCAGTGTACATCCCCAAGGGGAGCCCAACCCTGTCAGCCAGCAGTCCTCTGGCAGGCCCCAGGGCTTACCCTCACCCAGCCTCCCTTCTGGACAGTCACTCTGTTATTGCATTTGCTCAGGACCCCTGGGAAGAGTTAGATTTGGGGGGCTGTATAAAACAAGGACATCCAATTGCTGAAGCAAGCTACGGGTCTCAAATCAGGGTTGTGGGGGGAATAGGATTACAATCCCAGGCTCCCGCAGCAGTATCCCACGTTTGGGTACTGTCCAGGAACATGCTCCTGAGCAACATAAGGCAAGAAATTACTAACTCCTAAGGCTTCTTAAATTTTGCAGACTTTTTCCAGTGTCCAAGCTCTAACCCCTCCTGGGTGGCTGGAAACAGGCCCTGCATGATGTTATCGAACTGCACACCCATATGGTGGCAGATTAGTCTTGAAGCCCATGCAGGCGAAATAACTGGTGCCAGCCCCTGGCTCCTCCCAGACCCACCACCACATTCTCCATTCCACCTTCCTGACTGAACCCAGCCATCTCCTGATGCCAGGATCATTTTTAGAGCCTCACATTTTCCTGTCTTTGAGAAAGTTACGGCTATTTGAGGGCAGGAAAGCAAACATCTCTTCCACCCTACCAAACTGTTAATGGACCTCTTGGCTCTGTTCCCCTCCACCATTTCCCAGATCCACTTCCTATGCCATTGCAGTCACCAGCCCCGAACAGGCTGGCAAGGATGCGCACTTACATTAAGAGGCTGGATCAATTTTTGAGTTTTTAACCTTTCCTAATGGGCACAGGGAGGGCTGTCTTGGGGGCTTTACCAGAAAGCCTCCTGTGGGGCTTGGTGCACATTCATCCAAGGCTTGGAGTCCAGAGGTGCGCCTGAAGCATACCACCTTAAGCAGCAGGAACACAGGAACCTATTGTCACACGCAGGGCCCAGGAACTGTTGGTCAACCACCCAACAAGTTTCAGCTATAAGCTACTGCTCAGCTCACCCTCATGTGCCGCCACGGATGTAGGCGCCAGCGGTGCTGCCCATGTCCAGAATGATCCTTCACTCTCTTCATCCTCCTGGCTCACCCCAACACCCACTTCTGGGCCTCCACTCTCTACCAGCTTCCCATTCCACTCATCCACATGGCAGCTCTCGGCCATTCCCACCCACACCCTGGCCCACTTATTCCTCCCGGCACCGACTCACCCACCCCCGGTGCTGACTCACTCCCCGCTGCTCATAACCACACATCCAGCTCGCCTCCGGCCTCCCCGAGTCACAGCGTGTCAGCACTCTGTTTTAGAGAGCAGCAGCAAAGCAGTGTGGACCTGCGACACAGGACAGCCTGGCTCCACTCTCTAGATTCCACGACAGCTGGCTGTGCGACCACCAGCATGCTGCTGACAGACCCCGTGTCTCTGCTTTTGTCCATCAGAATCACATACACACCCCCCTCCCCCAAGGAAGATCATGTAGGTAATTCACAGACATTAGAAAGACACCCCATTTTCCAGATTAGACGTACCAGCAGCACACAAGTATTCCCTGCTGCTTGCACTCCCACCTACAGTCAGCCAAAATCCCTGTTGAGTTACTAGGAGTGAAGACTACATCCTGGAGCTATGGGTCCTCTGCTCCCATCAGTAAGGTCCAGGGAAGTGGCAGGAGGCTGTCACTGCCCTGCTGCCCCTTCCTTCACCAGGGCTTTTGGATTTACTCCTCTCCTGGGTGAGCGACACCTGTCCTGTCCCTGCTTGAGAGCATCACCAGCCACAGGATTAAAACCAGAGATGTTTTTGGATGGTTTCCCAGCTGCTTGCTGGGGTAACTGCAAGAGCACAAACTTCACGCTGCCTCTGCCAGCTCAGATCAGCTCCAAGCAGCCAGGGAGATGCCCAGGCGGGCAGCAGTGCACCTTATGAAGTTTTGCCACTGCTAGGTTATTCTTCCATCCAAGGTTCTTCAGGACCTGGTATGTTCCCTGCCCTCAAGGGAGGGGGCAGCAGCATTAAGCAGCAAGTTTTTCTCAAGGTGTGAGAAAGAAGGAAAAAAACCAACTCCCTGTCCATCTGTGGCCTGAGTCGTAAGACTACTCCCCACGTTTTGGTGCTACAGCACTGGGGAAGGAGCGTGAGGTTCCTCCTTTGGCACAGCAGACAGTCACATACGCCAGTAGGGCCTCCTCCTAAACCTTCTCGCCTGCTGGGTTACCGAGGAATGGGGCAGAAGTCCTGTCCCACTATCCCCAAAGCATACGCTTTAAGAAGTGTAAGTAGTTAGAAAATCCAAGAAACAAGCAACCAAAAACCCCAAACCACCCCGCTCAGCTGTATTTGAGTCTCAAACCCTCATTGATACTGAAATCTGCTCGGCATGAGGTTCCTGCAGGCAAAACAGGGCACTAAAACATACACACCTCTAAGTGGGGAGGCAGAGCTGGAATAACAAGGCAGCTGAGCTGGGTGCTGGGGTAGGAGGAGGGTGTTGCCCCAGAGCTCTGCTTGGAGGCTCCGCGCCAGCTCCACAAGGAGGGGTAGGTGGGAAGGGCAGGCTTCATAGTTAGTAACACATTGCAAGTCAAGGGATGCTCTGAAGTACTGAGGTGGGTTGGGAGGCAATTAGAGGTTGATTAGGATTATTGAAAGGCTGGAAATGGCCAGGGAGGGGAGCAGAAGGGTGGGCAGACATGCTTGCTGTGGACCAAAGAAGCTCAACCCCCTGCAGTAGCTTCTCAGGGCTAAGCTGGGGCTTTCCAGTCCGTGTATCCATTTGGCCACAAGGCACAGCTCTCCATGCACCACTGCTTGGATGGGCTGAAGTCTACCTTCACTAAATGGGTTTAAAAATCCTTTTTCTTGCTTGAAGAAATGCAGTGCAAGCAAGAGACAGAGCATATGTGCTGCAGTCCAAATAGCAAAGCCCCCTCTCCCCAAGCTGACTAAAACCTGCTTTGTTCTCTATTTACCAGCTATGCACTTCCAGCACTGCTTTCCTACCCATACATCAGTCACACCCATATATTTTGAAAGCAGGCTCATTAAGGCTGCACACCTCCTCTACTTTGATTGCCCCATCCGTTCTCTTCCCTAGATTTCTGAGCTCCAACTAGAAGTCCTACTATTTGATCTTTCACACCCAGCCAACCCCAGAGACACCTGTGAGCACAGCTGTTAGACACAAAGACCCAAGCGATCAACGTGTCTCCACAAGCAAAAGTCTGCTGATGGAGGTGTAGTTTTACTGGCAGAACTGCTTCTTGGTGTCTTGAGGTGGTGGAATCAGCCAGGCTGAGAAGCACGAGCATTTTTTTTTCCAGCATGATATATCAAGACAGCAATAAAAACAGGCAGTCCTACATATCAAGCAGGCCAGAAGCTGTAGGTGTTTTGAAGGAGGCACCTAATGCACCACACAGACATGCCTCAGACCGCACTCAAAAACTGCTACCATACCGTGGTTTTATGCTTTTGATTTGTAAACGTGCATCCCTCATCCCATACTCACCAGAGGAGAGCTGAGCTATGGCTGCTACTCCACAAGACTCTTCTGGAGCAACTCAGGCTGTTCCACCCCGTAGCACTCAACTCCCCAGAAGACACAAACGCTTACCACGGTTATTTGCTACAAACCAAAGCTTTGCTACAATTAAATGGAACAAAGCTCAAGAGAACAAAATAAAGGAGTGAAACACTGAGGTTTTTTCCCCCCTTCTTCCTTAAAACACATGAAAACATTTGCTTTCCCCTGACTCGCAACCATAGTCAGAAGCCATCTACTACCTTTGAAATTCCCCTCCCACCACAGGCAATAATAAAACATGAAGATACGAGCGTGAGATTCCAGGAGCTCTAGGCAGCAGGGATTTACAAGGGGATACATCCTGTCAGGCACACTGGATCATCTTTATTTTTAACAGCATTACAGCGTTAGTGGGTGAAAGGGAAGTCGTGGATGTAGCAAGATTTTAGCGAGCCATCTGCTGCCGCATCTCACCCAATCTCCCTCTTAAAGTTTGTTCATTGGGCTAAGGCAAAAACATTGCCTCGTGGACTGAAAGCGGGTGTAATGACCCTAAATAATAATGACCCTGTGATTAAATAAACCAGCAGCTGTGAGTGACAGAGCACTGGCCTGCCGGCTGGCAGGAACCAGAGGTGAGGGTGACACTTGTTTCGTTCATCAATTTCACCGACCCAGGCACTGAGTTTGGAGAGGTGCTGGCTGCTCCCAGGCAGCCGCGTGCCACGTGGGAAGGGATGCTATAAATCACTTGGAGGCGAACGACGGGCTGCGGCAATGAGAGGCAGGGAGCAATTTCGGAGGCACATGCATGGAGAGTGGGCGTAGGTTTGTCAGGGCATCACCCTACACGAGCTGGGGCCAGGCTAGTGCTTTCTTTTACTGGAGATGCCTCCTCAAAAGGCAGGGGAGTCTCAAGGAAAGGGCTTAGATACCAAGGCAGGAGCAACAAAAAAAAGAGGGCTTTGAAACCCAGAGAACAGAGGTGCACTGAGAGAGCAGTAGAAGATGAAGAGGGTGACCTCCACCTGTGCAAGAGAAGGGAGAGCTGGCTGCACAGCTCTGAAGGTGACCACAGCCCCAGCACCTCACCATGGGTTCTTACCATTCTGCACGGCCTGGCATTTCTACCCTACCAGGCTAATGATACACAGTCATAAGATATGTTATGCTTATGCAGGATAACCAAGTCCCACCTTAATCTTTTCCTTGATTAGATAAACAGATTGATTTCCTTATGTTTCTCACCATAAAGCTTTCTCTCCAGCCCTCAGATTATTTTGTAACTCTTCTGCATTCTCTTCAATTTTTCAACATCCTTTTCTGAGCACTGACACTGTATTTAGACAGAATATTTTAGTTCCAGTCTCCCCAGCACCTCCTACAGCAGTAAAATCTCATTCCTAGGGCTACCCTCTGCTGCCTTTCCAGGTGTCAAACACTTCACATAACTGCCAGGCTTGAAAGGGCCTTAATAGGTCATCTGGCAAGATTCTTTGCTTCAGGCACAGCCAGCTGCAACTCATCCATACCTACAGACTTTTGTCTAATTTGTTCTAAAACAAACCATACATACCCCCCAACCCCCATATAAACCCTTTCGAGATAGCCTCCTGTTCAGCTCCATCATCCCAACTAACATTACGGAAAACCATAAAGTCTGAACTCCCTCATTACAGTTAAAGTGACTTCCTGCCCTGCCTTCACCATAACTATGGTCTTTTAGAAGTACATTGCCGTACATCTTTGAAGACCATAAAGTTCTCTGTCTTTTCTTCCTCAGGCTACACAGTCCTAATTCTTCTCATCCTTCCTCCCACACCGTATTTCTAAAGACCTTAATTTCTGTTGCTTTCCTGGATACTCTTCTTGCACACATCCTTCACCAAGGGTTGCATCTACACCTATGCCTGGTCCTTCAACAACCCCTCATCTCTGTCAAGAAGAGCACTAATTGCTTCCTGTACCTTAGAGATGTCACTCCTCCTACAGCCTGGCACCAGGTTTGCCTGATGTTTTTCTCCTCTCCAGTAGGGCACTAACTCATCCTGCTCACAAACCCTGATAACAGCAACATTTCTCCCTGCTCTGCTTAGCCAGGGTCTCCTTATCAGACAGGGACCCTTTGAGTGCAGCATTTCAATCGGTTTTGGGTCCACCTGAGGGATGCTTCCTATCTCCCACCCCTTGACTGTTTGTTTACGAGGCCAGCACTTGGGTCAGTGACACAGACTGACTTAAGTAAAGACTTGTCACATCCATCGCCCCCGCTCAGCCAGTAGGCAAGGGCATTGACTGACTTGACATGGTACATTCCAGACAAATGCAAGCTGATGGATTTTTAATCAGCATATTCTCCCACCTCCTTAACAGGATAAACACTAACTGCTTAACTGTTTATTCCCATTTATTTAGATAGGCTGGTTGTAGTCCCATTCTTTCTCCCTGTATTTCAAGGGGTCAAACCGTGGGATCTCCCTCCACAAGATGTTCTCTAAGGTGGCTACTCACCCTGTGAAAGTTGCCCTATTCTTCAAGTATTTTCAGTGACATTTCATAAGGCTTTGCCCACACCTAATTTACCTAACTAGTCTTGCCACCTGTTCTGACTTGCACTTGGATTCACTTTTTAAAATTAACTCCTTTAAGTATCTTGTCACCCTGACCTTCTTTGCAAGGTGAAGGCAGAGTTCTTACTGTCACATTTTATTTATTCCTCTTTTCTATGCAGCCAGGAGCCAATTCCTCCTTCTATCCAATAGCTGCATCAGCTCCTTCTGCCCTAGCTGGGAGCTCACACTGAGTTTCACATCCACCGCAAATCCAGTTCCTTCCTCCCAGATTTATAACTTTGAGACTCATGCCAACGCAAGCTGCCTTTTCTGTGTTGTGAGTAATAACGAGCCCCTGGGCAGCTACCGCAGTTCAGCAGACACACAATAATTCATTTCCAGGTTTATGCCTCAATCATAGACAAGAGCCCAGCAAAACCACATCACCAACTTCGATACGCAGTCATCCTGGGGAAGATGTCAGCTTTACCAGCATCACCTGAGAGCCTCCAGAGTCCAGTGGTTTCACACAAAGGGAGTCTGGATCATATGCACAGGGAGTCAAGGGATGAATCCCTTTTAAGATCCTCTTTGGGACCCAAAGGCACTAATTTTTTTTTGCATAAGAGTCTAAGTATCCTAAGGGCAGCTGCAGAGATGTCCCCAGCCTTTGTCGCTGACAGGCCTTCTCTGACCTCCAAGCAGGAGACATCAGATCTTGATAATTATTTCAAACAGGAGAAAAGGCCTGCTGCCACCTGAGTTTCCTCTAAGTAAAAGATCATGCCAAGGTTGTCTCACTCCCGGCACTGAAGGGACCTGAGACAGCCTACTAAAGGCCTCTATTTAATTAGCAAAAGTAGGGCCAAGCCAACACACAACTCTCCCACTAAATGCACTCTCATAAGTAATTCCACTAAAGAGTAGCACCCTCCGCCCAACCTATGTCGGCAATACAACAGGAGGCAGTGGGATGCTCTTAAGGGAGCTGCTCTTCCATGCAGGTCAACAGGAAAGAGCAAAACACCTCCCCACAATCACCACCACGTGGCCTCCTTGTTGGCATGACAGAGGCAGAGGTCACATCGCTGGTGACATCTTGCGCTCTGCAGAGTGATGCTCTGCACTGAGCCAGGAGAGGCCTGCACAGACCCAGCGGGAGCATCCCTATGGAAAAGGGAAGGGGTATCAAAGCAAGCAACTGCTCTGCACACAGAATTACAGAAGGGGGCAAAAGGGATGAGCACACCCAATGCAGGGACTCCCAAGAGTAGCTCTGGGGACAGACAGTCTTTCTAGGGAGCAACAAGCAACGGTCAGACAGGAAAGACCCACAGGAGTTGCTCTTCCAGCCAGAGAAAGGCAGAGAGGTTCTCCAGCTTGCGGCTCAGATACAGCACAGTCGTGGTGGTCGAGGAAAGAAATTGCAGAACACACTGAAAACAGGCAGACACGAATCCCGCCTGCAGCTGCTTTCTCCTGGTGCTGATGCAATGTGCCACCTTTTGAATAGACAATCCCTTGGGAGATCCAGCCCCTTTCTCTAATGCAATAGCACAAACATCTTCCCAGATCAGGCCACACAAATGGGAATCTTCAAAACGTTGCTGCGAGCCAGACCCATACTATCAACCGCCAGTTTCCCTAGGGAAAAACAGCATGCATAAAACAAGACCTCTCTCTCTTCCCAGCACAGTAACTACATGAGCAGAAGCTGCTGGCATCGACAATTAGACCAAAGCACATCAAGAACAGGAGACCTTGCTCAAAAGATGCAGTAGGTTATGTCAGTGGGATTCCCATCTTGCCCATATAAGCTGTGTAGCCACTATAAGAGCGCCCTGTAGGGAGAGCACTGGGACACTGGGAAAGCATTCCCACTTCCCCACCCGCTTTATGAGGGATGAGGAGGAAGAGACTTGAAAGAAGAAGGGGGGGGAATGGCAGGTAGGCAGTATCAACATGCAAGGGCCACGGAGAGAACGGAATTATTTCCAGCACTGCTTAGCAATCCAGTGCAGGGAACATGTAACAAGCATGCAAAGATAACCCTGCAAAAGGCAGCAAGTGCTGCACACAGAGAAGCATGGAGCACAATATTCTGCATCTCACGCTTAGCAAGAGACTTGGGCTTCCTGCAGCTAATCCGTATTTGGAGCAGAGGGCAGACACCCAGCCCCACGCTGGAAGGACATGAAGTGAGAAGGCAGTGCCAACCACAGGCCTGCAGGCTCACAGAAAAGCCATTTCATACTGCAAGCCTTTCCTCTACAAGCTTGGCACCAGCTTGATGAATCTCACCCTCTCTCTGTTGCACAGTGCGTACACACATGCACATTTATTTTTATTCCTTGATTTTCTTCTCATTTTAACTAACTTCCCAGCCAATGCATCAGGCCTGCCCCCACAGCTCACTCCCCAGAGCGTGCCACAGAGCTGCGGGCAGGACAATGGCTGCAGGCAGAGAGGTGTCTCCTGTGAGGGCCGTGCCCAAGGCAGTTCCTGCACACACCAACTCCCCGTACGGCTGGCGAGACGAGGTGTCCTTCCCAGCAGGAGCCTGAGCTGCACAGGAGAGAGACCACGGGCTGCAGTTCCAGACAGCAGGCACTCCTATGATGATGCCGAGCTGCCCTCAGAGAAGCAGGCTGCCCCACACTGTGGTCCTCCAAAGCTAGAGCATCAGGACCAGCAACACAGTTGCTAAGATCAAAGCGGCAGAGGGACACAGAGACTCCCTTCCCTCTCTCCCTGCCCAGAAACCTGCATTTCTGTTTCCAGCTCAACCTGCAAGCAAGCTCCAAGCTCCTCAGGCTCGTTTCCAGAGCCAGGAGGAACAGCAGACAGCTGTGCTGAGACCAGACACAGGCAAACCTTCCTCTGACTCACACAGCATCCCAGAGGCCACGGCCCATTCAAGGCTCCACTGCTCCCCCCCAGTGCCTCCTGAGCCATCAGGCAAGATCTGGGACCCTGCAGAGCCAGTTCAGGCAGTAGCAAACCTGCTCCTTTGCTTCAGGCTCCAATGGGGGCCTCAGCCTCCCTGTGCGAGAGGCAGTACAGAGAGCAGGCAGTGGGCTGGCACACTGGCCACTCGCCGCAGGAGCCGCTGGCTGGGGCTGCTGGTGGCAACACAGCAGGCTGCAGGGCAAGCTCTCACTGGCAGGAAGGAGGTAGGGCAGGAGCAGCCCGAGGGACTGCCACCAAGGATTGCACCCCGCTCCCTGGTTCCCACCCCCTGGAAAGCAGCAGCTCGATTAAAAATAAAGGCTTTACGGTGCTGATATTCAAGGACATGGAAACGATCTCCATTTTCCAAACATTCCCATCATCTTGTCTCATATCTGCACCACAAAAAGCCCCGGGGAAGATCCAGCCCCAGCCTCCAGCAAGCCCTATCATCCCTGCCTCCCTTACCCACCGCTGAGCTCTCAGACGCTTTGATATGCAAATCAGCCACAGGATCCATAACCAGCACTGTCTGCAGTTAGCAGCGCACCGAGCATCCTATGCCCAGGACCTCCTCCTCCGGCGTGAAGCAGGCACCCCACGGCTGCGCAGGTTTCACGTCAGACGGCGCAGGTTCCGGCTGTCTTTCCTGGGAGCAGGAGGTGCTTTCGTAGAGCCCTTGGCTCCCCAGCGTACAGCCTCACCCTGGCTGCCAGGATGGAGACAGGGTGCTCACGGAAAGGATGCACGCTGGGGTTGCACCTCACTATGGGTGGGAAGGGTGGCAGAGGAGCTGCCAGCAGAACGCTGCAGGGCTCCCCGTGACCCAAGGCACTCCAGTTACTCTGGGCTCGAGGAAAGCTTAATTAGAAATGGACAAAAAGCAGCCCCTCGGCACTGCCAGCTCTCAAGCTTTTATTGCAAATCTCACGCTACCTGGGATTTTCTTGAAGTCCTAGTTCCCAGAATGAAGTGATTTCATGAGGTTATTTTTAGGTAAAAAAATTATCAAAAACCCCCATGCTAGTTCCTAGCCCATTTTATTGCTGAAGGAAGCTAAAACATATGATCAAAGATACTTTAAAAACCCAGAAGAAAACAACCCCCCCAAAATTCAAACAAGCAGCAAAGCACTCAGTATTTTTCTTTTTTTGGCTCAGTTCACAGCTTCAGGACATTTCGGGATAGTTGCACCGTGCTCTGGTCAAAGGGGGAGAAAATGGAGCATTGCAAAGCCTCACTGCAATGCCTTCTTGAGAAGAAAACCGACACCCTCAGAAAATACAGTAGCTTTAGCTCCTTCCAAGGTTACCGAAGACAGGAACAGACAAAAATAGAGCAAACTTAGTGCAACAAAACATCCTCATGAGCCAAACCAGAGTCTCTTCCCCACCCCCTCAAAGGCATCTTCTTTCATGTTTATCTCGCTCCTACGGTATCCAGGTGAAGACTGCAGAAAAGACTTCTCTCCCCCCGTAAAGACAGCATATTCATAGCACTAAGAAGCTTGAGATAAAAAAGGTCTTTCCTAGGTAGATACCAGCTAATTGCAGTCATTAGAAGCAAAAATAGCAGAATGCTTTGCTATTTCTGGTTTGAACAGAGTTCTCCTGGAGTCAGTTATAAGCTGAGTGGTTAGCTTTCCACTCTCTCAGAAGCATTAAGAGAATAAGAGGCTATTAGGGATCGTACAGCACCCGTGGTTTGGAAGAAAAGGGTACCGGTCCCTACAATGCTCTTGTGAAGGCTTTGTCCCACGCCTGGGTGGGGCATCTGCAGGACCATCCAAGAGGCACCTATGCCACACAACCCTTCAGTGGCTTTGTGACTGCTGATAACGGGACGATCCTGCCACGCAGCCCGCAGCTTTCCGTGCGTGCTTGCTTCAGAGGATGACACGATGGAGGCAGGGCACTTCCAGAGTAACAAATACATGGGGAGGCTCCTCGTGGACTATGCACAATTAAATTTGCACACCCTCATCAGCCTCTTGCTTCCAACTGCTGCTATTGAGGGAAAGGCGAGGAAGGGAGGTGCCCAGAATCCCAAATTCCCCAAACACCTGGTCTCCATCCAGCTGAGAGCTGTCAGCCCTGCTAGGGGCACCAGGCTGACTGCAGCCACGTCACATATTTTTGGCGTGATGCCTCCAGCAGGTAGCTACGTACAGACATCCAGCGCACACTCCAGGGCAGGAGGAAAAAACATGGCTTGCTGATTTGGAGAGGCTAGTAATCAATACAAGGGCAGGAAGGAATTGCTTGGCTGTAAGACCATGGACACCAGCCCCATCTAACAGCTCTTTGCTAAGTCCCCCAGGGCAGGAGAGGCAGGGCAAGACCAGAAATTTACCTGCTGCTCCCTCCCCTGAAACACTGCTCCTGCCTCCCTGCTGCTCTCCCTCACAGCGGTGCCTGCAGGAGAGAGGCCGGCAGGACGGGCAGCTCTCCCAGGACCGAGCACACACAAAGGCAGCCTCAGCACCTCCGGCGGCGCCCGCAGGTGAAACGGGACCCGGACCCCCCCCGCCGAAACGGGTCTGCCGCCCCCCAGGGGTGCAGCACCCACGTTACCCAGCAGCGGCCGAGCCGAGGGATGGCGCACCGGGAGACGGCAAAGGACGGGCGCCTGGGAAGCGGGTGAGACGCTTCGGAGCCCCGAGCCACCACGCTTCTACGCGGCCCCAACGGGCCTTTGGGGAGGTGGGGGGCGAGGGACAGGGACGTCGGACGGACCGGGCCGCTCCGCGGGCGCCGCACCCGGGCGAGCCCCCCACCCCGCTCCGCGCCGCCCCAAGATGGCAGGCGGCGCCCCTCGCCCTAGGCC
>VWZZ01005166.1:28136-51512 GCA_013399095.1 Psophia crepitans | reverse complement strand
GAGGGCGGGCGGCAGTGTGTGTGCGGCAGCCCTGCTCGGGGGTGGGCCCCGCGGCGCCTGGGCCGTGCGGGCCCGCCCTGCCCCCGGGGGCTGGCCCTGCTGCCTGTCCCTCGGGGGGAGCCGTGTGTCCCAGGCGTGGCACATGCCCAGTGCGTGGGCGTTAGGTGCCTAAGCCCTGAGCGCGGGTTCCCGCTCTGAAAAGAGAGCGGCGTTGGCCCCCAGGATGGCGTGTGGGCTGAGCGGCGCGCAGCGGGGCACAGGGGTGTGACACCTCATGGCAGAGCCTGGGCTGCGGGGCCGGGAGGCTGCGTGCTGCCTGCGTGCGGGGCGCTGCAGGTAGCGCGGCTGGCAGCATGCTGCCTCTGACAGGCAGCACCCTCTGCTCCTGCCGGGCCGCAGTCTGTGCCCTCGCAGTCTGCCCTGCGCAAGGAGGAGAACACAGCATCTGTTCTGATGCTCTTGCACGTGTTTCCTTCCGAGTGTTTCTTGCTTCAGAATTCGTGTGGGTTAGTGCTGCCAGGACTAGGCCTGTGAGGGTATGAGTAGTCATGCAGCAAAGTTGGACCGAAATTCCTGTGTCCTGACAAGGGTGGCATTTATTCGTGTGTGTCATGAGGACTCGGGAAGTGTGGGTCTAGCCTGCACTTTGCTGGTTATTCTCCAAAAAATCTCCTTTGGAGGTCCGGTGAGTAAGGGGAGGCAATTTGGGGAAGAAGACAGCGTGACAGGTTTCTTGTAAGTGTTGAAAGACTTACTTTTTGTAGTAAAAGCAGACAGGCAGGCAGCCAGCCCTTGTAAAACCAGGACACAGATACTCATCTGAGCTGTGTTCACTTGCCTGGTTTGAAAGTTCCCCAAGCTTACCTGGGAGGTCTTGGAAGGAGAGAAACTGAATTAAGGGATGTTTTTTGAGTGAGAAGCATGGCTTATTACAGCAAAGCTGCAGGTGGCTCCGTGCTGCCTTGCAGCATGGGTATGCCTTTGCCTCCAGGCTAGGTTTCTCTTAAGGCTGAATTCTGACTATATTAGGCACGTTTTTCTGGTGTAGCTTCATCAGCAAGGCCTGTACCCACTATCGTTCTTTGTTCAGTGAACAACTAGCCTAGGTCGGGGATTCCTGACTGTCATGGTTTTAACCCAGCTGGCAGCTATACCGAAAGCCCATCGATACCCTTTTGGGTCCTTAAAATACCCTCTCTGGAGATAGTCTATGCCAAGGATGCGTGGGGCCTCTGGGCCAGTCACAATGGGGTGCTTTTGCCACTCATTCCCAGTTAGGCTCACTTCAGCCTCCAATAAAGTCAACTGTTGGGATCCCCCTGTCACTCCAGAAATACAGATTTGTTTTGTTTTGTTTTTCTGGTGGAGCCACAGCTCCCCAGCTTCTCTTCCTCCTTGTGGTGTCTTCCCTGCCACAGCTCCTCCCAGCGTGGTTACTGCTGTCTGGTTTGTGATCACACCTTGCTGGTTGGGACCTGGTCACCCAGGTCAGGGCTGGGGCCAGAATCTGGTCTTGTGGCTTGCCACCTGTTGTCCTGTTCTGAGACCTCAGTGCTTTTAGAAGTAGTGAAGATACATTTGAGTGGTGATAGCAGCGTTAAGTTACAGGAGTGTGGGCAGTTCTCTGAGTTCACATGTAATTCCAGAAGGCAGAGACAGGGAGGGACCTTGCTAGGCTTTACCTCCAACCCCACAGACCATACCAGAGCAGAGCTTCTGGGGTTAGGTGCCTGTTCTACCGCTCCTTTCTTTGACCTCACACAGGAAGTTGTCCTTTCTGTAGCTTAATTTCCTGCTGGTGCACTGGGAATAATCCCTTCCTATTTTAGTACAGTGCTGTGAATATGAATATGTAGAATGGTTAAAGGTGCTTGGATGGTAGAACAGTAACAGCTTAGAGCTAGGACTTCTGGATACTTAAAATGTCAAAAGTAGGTTTTCCATTAAAGGTATTCAGCTCTTTTTTTATCTGCCTTTCCTGATTGTGATCTGGAAAATGAGGTTACTGTGTTTTGCTTCAAAATTAACAGATGTACCTGTAATGAGTTTCTGTTGGTAACTTGGATCAATAAATACCCTGTTTAATAGCTAATCCTATTCATAAATGGAATTCAAAAAGACTTAATTCCTCTTTGTGAATCCTGGCCTTTCTGGCTGTCATTTATGTAAAACTAATTATGTCTTGGTAATTAATATCTTGTGTATTTTTAACACACACAAGCCCTTAATCACATCATTTCCTTTATGAGGAGAGCTGTGAATGGATTGAGTCCCGTAGCTCACAGTTGGTTCTTGTAGCTCACCCTGGCAGACGGTCTATAAATAAACCGTCAGTGGCAGGGTAGGGGTTTAGGTATTTGCATCGCGCATGTTGTCTTGGATGTTTCGTGCCTTTTAACGATGGATGACAGATGCAGTTCAAACCTTTGTGGTGCCTGGAGCATGTCTGTTTTGGTCTCTTAGAAGGATAAAGGGGATGTTAGCCCCCACTGTTTGGCTGTGCAGATCAGGTTATTGTTACTGAAGTGAAGAGTATTTTTCCCTCTTTTATTTTGTGTGTTTGACAGCAGGCTTTGGGTAGTAGCCTCAGCATTTGCTTGGCAACGTACAGTGGTTTTCCCTGGGGCCTGTTTATATGGGTGAGTTACTAGCAGAAAGAAGGAAAAGAAATAGCTGAATGGTTGTGGAACTACAGGTCTTGGGGGTATAGGGAGCAGGTGTCATTTCCAAAACTTGTGATTAAAAAGGAAAGTAACACTGAACCGCTAGGTAATAGCACTGTTCAATACTGTAGGATGCAGGCAGAGTAAGAATGGCACCTTGACTGGTTGTTAGGTTACACACCACTGAGAAAAACTTGATCAGAGCCGTGGCACTAGCCTCTTGAGTGTTCAGACACAGACCTTTTTAGTGCTCCCATGGCTGTGTTAATAATGCAGATTGATGCAGACCATTCTCATGAGGCACATCGGTATTTTTGCTGAAACAGAAAAAATCCTTTTCCTATCCCCGGAGAGACTGTCAAGATGTAAGTCTGGGTTGGCAGTGAGAGTAGGAGCCCCAGTCTTGTGTTTTACCATATTTCCTCGTACAGCCGCAGGATGAGTTGGATCAGGGGACTGATCTCACTGAAAACTGTGACTGATCGACATGAATGCAAGGGCCAGCGTAAGCATGGTGACGGAAGTGTGTGTTGGGGGGACACAGGGCTTCCTTTCTTGGTACTGTGTGCCCTGGCGTTGGTTGAACTTGAGTATGTAATCCTGTCCTCCTTATCTGGAAGATGTCCTTGCTTTGTAGCAGCTCCTAGAGATGGTCTGCTCACATGCTTGCATGCGTTTGATTAAAATATTGTATGTGGCCCTCTTTTGTTAGCTGGGATGAAATTTTCCAGAACTCCTCCATTCAAAAACCACTCAGAACTGCAGTAAATATAAGTTAGTTCTTTAATCTCAAGGGAAAACGGTGAAGGTGGTAGCTTTAGTGTGACACTTGAAAGTGGTGCAGTGGGTAAATAACTTCCAGAGGTCTGTAACTGATGAAGAGTTCCTTTGTTGTTCGGTGTTGGAATTTGGTGTTGGTATGTTGCATTGAATGGGGTACGGCTGAAGGGCCCTCGAGAAGGGAGCGTTTGCTGCAGCAGGTTATTGCCTGCTCATACTTATTCTGTGAAGTAGAAGTTGGGTCATTTTAGTGAATATTTGATTAACAGACTCCTTTACCCTTTCTGAATCTTATTCTGAACTCAGTGAGGTCTGTGCTATCTTTTCACTGATGTGTGGAGCAGAGAGAAGCAAAGTGTCTCTATGATTCTGGTTTTAAGAAATTAGTCCCTCTAACTGTGAGATGGAGGTAGAATTTAGGGGCAAGCAGGGTAGGAGCTGGGAGAGAGGTTGCTCTACATGGTCTTTGTCACTGCTTTGGTGCAGCTACGTGTGGCCTACACTATATCAATAGTTATCTTTGTGTTGGGCCTTTCATTTCAGGGTAGTGCTGTTTAAATACTGCTCTTGCCCAGCATGAACAACTTGGAAATTAATCCTGCTTGAGTGGGAGATCGGACTAGATGACCTCCAAAAGTCCCTTCTAAGATAATTCCTTGGCTAGGAGTGTATTAGTGACTAAGTACTAAGCAGCAGTGGTGTTTTGCCCATCCAGGGTATTGTAAGGTGCACTCTGTCAGCTGGGCGATAGCGGTGGCAGACTTCTGGGAATTCCTGCGGTTTTTCCTGTGCTTGAGGGTTATGGGCGTACTCTTCCCATACAACTCTGAGCACTGAAACCTGGTCAGAGAGAGCAGTGGGAGAGCCACTGAGCAAACTCAGGACATGTGTGTTCCCTGTGCCTGTGCAAAGTGCAGCCTCCTCTGAGCTTTTTTAAGGCCTGCGGTGTGAGGCAACATCCATGCTGGGAAGGAGAGAGGTGCCGGGGGCGCTGGGATTGATGGCTGTCATTGCATTATAGTGGCTCTTCAGCTTCAGCACCGACGCGGGGCATTCCGGCACGGCACAGTGAGTGGCTTCTGGGCCCTTTGGAGTTCAGTAATTAGCCACTCTGCCGAGGGGGAAACCGAGGGCAGAGGAGATGAACTGCCCAGTTCGCAGCCCGGCAGGAGCACATCAGGACTGGGCCTGGTCAAGAAGTGCCTGGAGATAAACCCAAACTACTGGCTGTTTGTTTCTAGAAGGGCAGCTGATGTGTTATGATAGCCGAAAACATGATTCATGAACCCACTTGCACCCTTGCATGCTGTACTCCATGCCACGGGTGCATTCTTCTCTTCACCCTGAACCTTCCTGCTGATCGGAAGTGTCACCTCTGTTTACTCCGTTCCTAAGAGGGTGCTTCATACCAAATAATCAATCATACGAAGTTTCTTAGCTCATGACACATCTTAATGTGCTGAGGAATAATTCTTAGCAAAGAAGGGGGTACTGAGTCATCTGGAAAAATAAACAGTCCTTGGACACTTAATGCTGTTGATGCTTCTGCTGGTGGTTTTGTAACTTCAAACCTTCACTGCTGCCAGAGGGTAGAAACAAATGGTGACTCCTCCCAGGAGTGGGACGTGAGTTCAGAGTTTAGGCAGCGCTTTAGGACTCTGACATGTGGCCTTGAGCAAGTCTAGTTGTGCTGGTCCTGACGTTGCGTGCAGAGCGTGCACCTGCCCTGCCACGAGCCGGCAAACCTCTCCTATCGGTCTTACGTAGTGGTGCGGATGAGCAGGCCCATCCTTTCCCACCACCAAGGCCATCATGCCTGCCAGGGGAATAGAGCGGGATTCCCCTGGGAAGCATCTGGCGGAGACAACAGAGAGGCTGACTTGCTGCTGCTGTTGCTTGTTTGGCTTTCCTAGAGGAATGCAAACCCTCGGTGTGGTTCTGGAGGAAGTGGGAGCTATATTACCTACCGGGTTTGAATTTCACACGAGGAAACCGTACACCCAAGCGCAGAATGGGATGCAGGCTGTTCTCCCTGCCAACGCAGAGTGTGGGCTTACAGCGCGGCAGTGTAGTTGAACTGGCTTCAAAATCCTAGCAGCAGCAAGACCCAGGTGGTGGGACCTTGATTGCCAGCAGAACTGTAAATCGTGCAGGGCCTTGTTTTGGTTAGGAGCACACAGCTCAGTAAGGAGCTGTGGCTAAAACCCAGCCTTCTTGGAGTCTCTTTTCAGAGAGGCGACAGTGGAGGTGGGCTCTGAAGAGAAGCTCTGAACTCTTTGGAGATCTTCTACCTCACTGAAAAGTGGTATTGTTTAGCAAATAAATGTAAGCTTTGGCTGTTGCTGATCCCTTCCAAACCTGCCTGTAGGACAGGCAAGATGGTTTGCTGCGTATGGTGTGCTTTGCTCAGGGAGCGCTGCTACAAAATCGCCGTGGTGCACATCTCCAGTGCTTCTTATCTTGCTGTCAGGTAATGAATGCTTGCTCTTTAGGACAACCACAAACTCTGAAAGTTACATACATCTCCAAGTAAGCAAACACGCTGGGGAAAAATAAAACCAATAAAGAGATGTCTGGCGAAGTGATCTGGGTTCAGATAAGGCTTTGCAGTTGTGCATGCAAGCTGGTCCCCATCAGTCTGACAGAATGAGGTTAGGGAACTGCCAGAGATGTAGTCAGGGAGGAGGGTGTGGTCAACTCAGAGGTTAACCTTGCAACCCAGCTCTGCTGCAGTCGGGGGGTGGTGTTTCGGCTTGGGTTGAGCAAGCACCATGAAGTTAGGGGGAACTGTTTCATCTGGGCAGCCGTGGCCGGGCAAGATTGGCAGAGGTGTGATTGTGGGCTGCTGAACACCTTGCGTGCACTGAGAGGGAGCGTGCCCTCACCGGCGGGTTCTGCCCTTGCCTGGCAGATTGCTTCTTGAAGCTCTGATGCTGGTGTGCAGAGTATCTCTGGCTTTTTGCTTGGTTTTATAGTTAACACTGGTAGTTTTTACAAGTAACTGTGGTAGCTTTTACTGGTCACTGCGGCCTCTAAATTGGTTCCCACCCAAAATTCTCAGACCTGCTTGTTACATGGTTCATAGTGCATGCGGAAGGGCCTTACCTCTGCGTGCAGGAAGCGGCAGTGCAGTGATGCTGAGTTCAGCTCTGTGGTGTACGCATCTGAATTAGATTGTCTGTTAAATTCAGGCAGGGGTGGTTGATCCGCTTTGTAACCTGCTGCGGATGCTGTTACTGCTCTGTGTGCTGTGGATTGCAGCTTCTGAAGAGGTGCTGAGACTCTAGTGTGTGACTCACATAAGGCAAAGGAAGCAAAACAAATTCTGTTCACTTTCCAGAGCTCAAAATTCTCTTATTTCTTACACAGGGTGGGTTACCAGAAGCCAAATGGCGCTCTCGAATACACGATTGGGTTTATCCTTAACCTATCTAAGCAGCACAGTGATCCAGCGACACTTCAGGTAATTTTCAAATCATGCTTCTGTTTTCTTGGGAGAATTTCCCAATTGAAAGAGATGCTGTTAAGTAGGTCAAACATAAGATACAAAATTTCTAATTCCAAAAGGATAATATCATAAAACAAAATCTCTCAGTTGTCTCTTCACAGGTTGTAAAGTGAGCCCGAACACAACAACAGACGCAGGTTCCTGTCAGTCTGAGTGTAGTCTGAACTCTGTGTTTTTGTATGTGTGTAAGGAGGCTTTTAAGCCTTTGATGGCAATGCAGAAGTCTGCAATCAGAAGTTGAAAGTGCCTGTGTTTCTCAGCCAAGTCCAAAAAAAAAAAGACAGCCCCTGCTGATGTAAAGCCAATTACATGTTTAAAATTATTCCAGAGTTCATAATTTCAGATACTTGGAACACAAGTAACCTGCAAAATTAATGCCTTGTACCTTAACAGTGTCCATATTGTTATTTTTCTTTAGGTTCTAATTCCATGTTCGAGGCATTGAAGCTGCTTATATTTATGGGCTTCCTGTTCTGCAGTGCCTTGCACAAAGCTTAGAGCCTGCTCCCGTAGTAGACTCGGTGCGGGTATGGGGAATCTCCAGCATATACCTCTTTGAAGGGTCAGGGCTTCAGTTTATGGGGTGAGGCTAGTCATTCCTTGGACTGGTCTAGAGAGAGGATTAAGACAATGCTGAGGGCTAGGTTGTCTGATAGTCCCAGGACCTATCTTGAGGAGATATCTAAGTCTTACTGGCTTTCTCTGTACATGGGCTGCATGAGAGCATTGGCCAGTAGACATTTAAAGGAGATACATGTATGTTGACAGTGAGAGGGAGGCTGAGTCCACAGAGGTGAGCAGTGCTGCAGGACGTCAGCAGTCTTAACGGGCAGACCTTTCCTTTGTGATGCACCTCCTTTGGATGTGGTGGGGGTTTGCTCCAAGACTGGCAGAAATGAAGAAAGTAGGGGAAAGAAAAAGTCCTCCTTGTGCACTTAGTCTTGTCTAATGGTACCTGTGCAATCACGCTTAAGTAGTTTGCTACTGCTGCGTTGTGGACTTGATCCCACCTCAGTTTCTCCTTCCTGTGACAATGCTCTTGACGCTTTCTAGCTTCCTCCCTTCCGCCTTCCCTGCTGTGCAGCCACAGCCTGGCAAGTGGAGGATAGAGAGTGGGGTATACCACAGTCCCTGCCAGGGCATGGCATGGGGTGGGATGGGAGAGGGTGGCTGTTTGCAGGGGTGAGTGACTTCTCGGAGAGAGGAGAGGTGTCTGCTTATGGAGGAAAGCTGGGGTAGGCCTCTGCTGCGGGAAACAAATCTTGAAAGGTGGCGCTGGACCTCTGGAGCAGTTAAACTAATGCAGTGACCCCGCTGGCCTTCCCTGGCTGCATGTAAAAACATCTGCTTCAACTGATGTCCATCTACGCCGTGTTTCATACACAGCGGATAGCGAGCTTTTCTTCTAGGCAGCATTGCACGTGCAGGCCCTTTGTCTTCAAGAAGGGGGTAGTGGTCCCCATAGGTCTTTGTTTACTGTGCATGCTTCTGCTCTGCAAAACAAGGTGAACAGTTAGGTTGATTCCATATGCTGTCTGTTTGAGTAATTCTGCTGACAGCAGTTTGGATTCCTGCAGGTGTCTGGCCAGCGTATTTCTAGTACCTTCCTGTAAAGCAGTTGTTTAGCAGTAGAAAGGATCTTCCTGCTTTTCCGATGATCTGTGTTTGGGCATCCTTTGAGAATAAGGAACAAACCACTTGACTTTGAGCTTACTGGATAAAAGAATAGCCATTCCTGAAAGGGAGATTGAATTATTTCTCAGTTTATTCCTGTTGTTCCCAAGCATATTCAGAGTCAGATCTAACAACTTAGTATCATGCAGTTTATTTCTGTTGTTTCTTACTCCTGACAATCCCACAGAGCAAAGAGATAAAGGAAGAGACTGTGTCTCTCTGGGTTCCTCCCATGTGAGGAAAGTGGTGATCTGTTAGATTCTAGTTGGTGGCGGCTTAGCACAGGCACAGCAGGACCTCAGAGCTCTCACTGAGAGCAGAGTAAGATGGGAGACCTGCATAGACTTCACTGAAAAGAAGGCTGGTCAGAAAAATCCTTATTGCTGGGAACTGTGTACAAGATTGAAAGAGCCTGGCTTGAGTCTTAGCTTCCTGTAGGCTGTTTGTGGCAGAAGCAAGCACGTTTTTTCCCTTGTAAATTGAAGTTGAATGGAATCATGCGCAGTTGCCCGGTAAATGCAAGCCACTCTTCACACCATCTTTTAGTCGTGTTTCAGCGTAGAATGGTCGTTTTATGTTTGACATTCAGTAAAGAGTGTGCAAAGCCCAAAGTAGCATCTGGCTTTCAAAGAGCACATTGAATACAGTCACTGTGTCACCCATATGGTACGTATTTGTTGCTGGCGCCTTCCGAGTGGTTTCTGCTGGGCTTGCCCTTGCTCCCCAAGGGTTATTGAGGAGGTCTGTTTCTCATTCTTTCCTGTCTTTTGCCAGTATCACTGGAGCATGCCGAGCAATACAGAAACTCACCCGCGTGCGAGTGGTGGACAACAGTGCCTTGGGGAACACGCCATACCACCGGCCACCAAAATGTATCCACGTGTATAACAAGACCGGAGTTGGCAAAGTAGGAGATAAGATCCTTCTGGCTATCAAAGGGGAAAAGAAGAAGGCTTTGATTGTAGGCCACAAGATGCCTGGCCCACACATGACGCCAAGATTTGATTCCAACAATGTGGTACTCATAGAAGACAACGGCAATCCAATCGGGACCAGAATAAAAACACCAATACCCTATATCCTGCGACAGAGAGAAGGAGAGTTCTCCAAAGTACTGGCCATTGCCCGCAACTTTGTGTGAAAGCTAAGAAAGGTTCCTGGCAATCCCGTTTATACCCTTTCACACGGTAGTGGTTCCTTGGCCCTTTTCTAGAAAATAGTGAAATGTGAAAAAGTTGAGTCATCAAGTCTCACTTCTGTTTAAGAATTACAAACTACTAGTTTAAATACTGAAATACCTTGTTTTCTTCCAAAATATGGTTGATTTGGTTTGCAGAACTTGTGCAGTGTGTTGGGGAAGTGCTCCTTCCCTCATACTGCTCTGGTGCTGTTAATTTGGTCCCTAACATTAAAATGAGAACATGAAAATCTTTCTTGTTTTGTACTGCTTATGGTCTCTGCTGTTTCAGCCTTTCCCAGTTCCCCTGGAGCAAGACACAAAGCGCGGTCCCTGGCCCAGTGACACGCCTCTACAAAATGGGTTCACATCTCGTAGAGTAGGAGAGATACATAATGAACTGTTGGTGCCTTGGGCACATTCAGTGAAAGGATCAGTTTCTACGTCTTTGCCTAAGAGAAGCCTTTAGGAGGAATCAGAACTGGGAGAGCACGATGGCCTACACCTTTGGTGGTGCGTGATTGAGCAGGGTATGCCAGGGATGGGGGAGCGGAGGTGGGAAGGGGAGGTGAAAGGGGTGGGCTTGAGATGCAGCCTGTGCTCTCCACCTGACCAACCTCAGGAAATTGTGTTCTCCAAGTAGTGTAAGGGCTGGGTTCAGATGGACAGGTCCACAGAAGGAAATTTCCTTTTGGATTGCTTTTCAGGACCACATCAGACATTACCTGTTGTCAATAGGCAGCGTGTGCCGGTTGGTGAGACCAGCTGTTGTCCAGCCGTGCTTCCTAAGCTTGGGCACGGTAGTGGGTAAATGCTGCTGTATTGCTTTCAGGGCCATCTGCGGTCCTGGGGCCAAACAGCTGCCTTTACGTGGCGCTGGGCGGAGAGACTTGGTGCTTGTGGCAGGCAAAGGGACATCGGGACAGAGCACACCTGCAGATAGCGGTGAAGAGGGTTCAGGGGAGGCAGCTGGTGGGAGTCTGGCCAGCTTCAGGCCCCTGAGCTGACTCCCCGCAGGTCCGGTGGCAGTGGCAACGCCTTGGCCTCCCACCTTCCCCCCCTGTCGTGCTGGGAAAGTTCCCCACCTCGGCCCTGCGTTGCCCCGTGTGAAGATCTGAGGACTGCCGTGCTGAGCTATGCCACGCTTTAACTAGTTAGTCCTGGCAGATGTATGTGCCCCGTGCTCCCCGCTGTGGAGTCCACATCGCCCATGGGAAGGGTGAGCCCTGGATCCCCTCGTACTCCATTACTCCAGGTAACGCAAGTAAGATGGTACCTCAAATTTAAATTTGGCCTTGACCTTTAAGTGAGGGCACCATCCCCCTTAGTTAGACTTCCCTGTGACCGGGAGGGACCCAGCCTGTGTGCTGCCCGGTTCAGTGGGAAGGCGGAATGGGCCGCTGCTGGCAGCGTGTCCCTTTGCTTGTGGTTGTCCATGGGCCAGTGAGCCAGTGGGCCTGCTGTTGCATTTAGCGCCCCAGGCTGCTGGCTTCATAGGTGTCTGCCTGCAGACGCAGCAGCGGAGCGGATCCTCCCCAGGCGGATGTCAGTCTGTCCAGTCTCTCTGAGTGCGGTTGACCTCCAGGAGGAGCTTTCCGTGCTCGGAGGTAATGTTTGTGCCACTTTGCTAAGCGGGCCAGCGAACAAGCCGTGTGTGCTGGTCACAGCCATGAGCGTGCCTGTCCCCCCTCCCTGGGGCGGGCTTTGCCTCCGTGGTGCTGGGGCACTGCCCGGCCTGCCTGCTGGGGCATGGCTCACCGGTNTTGCCTTTTTTTTTTTTTTTCCCGTGGGATGAGCACTGTCCTACGAGTGCCCCTTGGCGTGCTCGGTGCCAGCCCTGCGGCGCACCGCTGCCGGGAGCGGCCGGCCCCGGCTCCGCCCGGCNAGCGGGGCCGGGGCCCGCCGGGGCTGTGCCCGAGGTCGGGGGTGCCGGGAGCGCCGGGCGCGGGGGGGGGATCCTGGCGGCGGGGCAGCGCTGTGCGGGGCGCGCCAGGGCTGGGAGAGCCAGCGCTGTGCGCTGCTGTTAGCGGGCAACTCTTCACAGCCCGGTTTAGGTGTGCTTTTTCAGCCTTTTCGAAGCTCATCCCGGTAGCAGGCTGGAGCATTTCAAGTGGAAAAAAGGGTGTATGTTTTTATGTCTATTCAGGGAAAGTGTTTACACCACTTAGCAGCTCTGCACTCTTCCTTTAGAAAACATTGCCCAGCCTTTGAAACACCCCCAACCCCGATAAACACATAAACAAATACTTTTACAGGTTTTTTAATAAACAAATCATAAACCAGTTGACATGTCTGTCATGCCCCTCCCTGCAGACAGAAGGAGCTCAGACTTCCTCAATGCAAATCCTTTTGAGAACAGAAGGGGAAGATGGTTTCCACTAATACAGGGATGGAAAATATACTTTCAGTGTCACTTGTATGGGGTAACTAATGTCCGTTCGAAGGCTGTGGGTGCAGTGGAAGTGAGGTCCATCCCAAGCTGCAGGACCTCAGTCCCAGCTAGCCTGGTTTATAACTCTAATCCAAAGGGCTGCTTTGCTGTGGGCTTTTTGCTTGGCAACAACTCCAGCCTCAAAGGGTCTCCCAGTAGGACCTGGGGGCCTGCGAACAATCCTTGTTTTTCTTGTCCTGACCATAAGGGCTAGGAGTCCCTCACGGGATGCATAGATCCTGCTGTTTGGATATTAAATATTTCACAGAATATTTGCTAATAACTTTCTAGCATTTTGCTGGGGAAGAGGTCGTGGGGAGAGGGCGCGAGAGGAAGCGGGCAAGACAATGCAGCATACTTGAGATTAAAATGAGAAGCGATGCTTTATTTCTAAGTAAACTGATATGTGGAACTAAATCCTTAACCTCGGAGCTTAATAAGCAGACATGCAGACAGCTAAGCTAAGCATATCCCGTAGAGTGTCTCCTGCAGTTTTTACCCATCTTTCCCTATCGAGGAACGTGGCCTCAGCAGAAATCCTCCGCCCATGGTGACAGCTCTGTGCTTGGCAAATTCCAGGCGCTGCCTGTAGCAGCATCTCTCGGAGGGGAAAGGGCCTGGCTCCTGGGTGAGCCCTTGGCTTGCTCCCACCTGTCCTGCTGAATCTGCCTCCGCTGTGGCTGCGGGATGGTCAGATCCTGACTGACTGCCCCGGCGCTGCTCCGGCAGCGGAGCCCGCACAGGCAGGAGCAGATGGATGGCACCGTGCCAGCAGCCCAGGCTGGTGTAGGGTCTCCAGGCTCTCTCTCTCTCTTTTCCTTCGAACAGGACCCATATTCCAGGTCCTCTCTTTTATTTCAGCACAGGGGATGATGCCTGCTTGTTCTCACTTCAGGCTGGCTACCACCTCTTCCGGACGCACCAGAGCCTTCTGAGCAGCGAGGCGGTGGCGTCCTGGGGACGGCTGCCGGGTTTCCTGGGCTCTGGCTTGAGGGATCTGTCTCTGGAATCCATTTGAGAATGTGCTCTCTCCAAATGGGAGGCTTTTCCTCCTGCATCCATCCCGCTAGGCAATCAGATGTGATTTCCTTTGTGGGCAGCAATTCTTGTAGGTCCTGTTCTTGAAGGATGACTGCAGGCTGGTGGGATGACTCCATCAGGGGAGGGAAGAGAAACCAAAACACCACCTACTTCAGCTGTTGCCAGAAGGTCATTCTCTCCCCTGCTCCCTATTTATGTTTATTATTCTGCCATTAATACGATTGTGTGTGGTAAATGGGAAAATTTCCCAGTGTGAGACAGTGCTTAGCAGGGCTGCTCTCATCTCCTGAGCAGCCTCTGCGGGAGCTGCCACCCAGTGCAGAGGGAAGGGGAAGCCAAAAGCAGAGTCCTCCCAGGGTCGTCTTGCCCTGTTAGAAATATGGTTCCCTGCTCAGCTCCAACTGGGTCCCTGGGTCAGTGTCCGTTCCTGTGCATTTGCATGTGGGGTTCGCATCAGATTAAGCTCCCGAGAGGGTGCCTATTCTGCTGCCGACAGCCAGGACTTCATGCCCAGACATTCTTCCATGGGAATTGGGGGAGAGGGCCCTTTTTTTTAGGGCATCCTGCATAGATAGGGTTAGATGGTCTTTGGGGAGATGCCTGCCCAGAAGAGACATGTGACAGGGCTCTCCAGCGAGGACTGGGGTCTGGAAAGAGACAGGCAAGCACTGGGGATTAGCTGGCCGTGAGAAGGGGTGTCCCCGAAAGGAAGCGGGGGAGACAGATTATCGCGGAGGGATGCAGTGGGGAGCTGATGTCTTCCATCTGCTTGGAGACCAAGGCTGGAAGACAGGCGGCCCCGTCTCGTGGCCCTGCGCCAGCAGGGTGGATGAACCACAGAGCTGGGGGAGGCAGCTAGTGACTTTGGGGGCTGGGAGAAGGGGGAGACAGCCGAAAGCCTGGCTGAACTGGGAGCAGTGCAGGCAGAGGCTGGACTTTGATCCAAAGCTAGCATTGCTGGGTTGTCGGGGGTGAAGGTGGTGAGCTGCACATCCCAGAGCAGGAGGCTAGATGGCAATGTGGGCGTGATGGTGTGCCCGGCAGCCTGCCCCCACAGCCCCCCGCGCCACTCGGCGGGCCCCTAAGCCTGACTGACATGCCAGAGCCAAAATCTCTCTCCGTCAGCACGTTCCCCAGCCGCTGGCCCGCAGTGGGACAGCGGAGCCACGGCCGCCGAGAAGGAAGATGGAGACTTTGGGGTGACCAAGCCTCACCTTGGGTCTTTCCAAGCCTGACCTTGGGGAAAGACCCACGGAGAGCCAGGGAGCTCTGACCAGGGCTGAGCCCTGTCTCCACGGAGGGGGTTGGCAGGGTCACACCTAACCCCTGTGCTGTTTTGGCGAGAGCGAACTGGGCTAGAGAAGTCAATGGAAAGATGGGTCTGTGAGCAGTGCCCTGACTCCCATGGGGCCGGTAGCTGCTCGTGGTGGAGAGAGGAGGGACATGATGCCCTGCCCAGCAGCAGGATGATGGCTCATGGATGGCAGGAGGCTGCAAGGCAGGGGGCAGGGGTGGACAGCAGGGAGACGCAACCTGGGTCTCTTGGGAAGCCCAGAGCTGGATACAAAACATCCCCTCAAAATGCGTTGGAACCCGCTGCCGGGACCTTTCACCGAGAGGCAGATGCCAAATCCTTTCCCTGAGGGAGAGGCTTGCCAAACCTGAGGGTGGTTTGCAGCCTGAGCAGCATTTTCTACCTGGCAGCTGGCGGGCAGGCAGCGGGAGGACCCCGCTAAGCCCTTCTCATGAGGTTTGTCATTTTTTTCCTGTTTGCTTCTCTTCTGGAGGTGGCTGTGCTGTTTGTGTTCCACATGACCCAGGGAGAGCAAAGAGGACCGGGAAACGGCTGGACCCAGGGCCTCGCTTGTTTATATCCTGCACCTACTGTCCGAGATAGACAAGGTCAGGGGGGAGCGTGCATCAGGGAGATGGTGTGGGCTGGGCACTCGTACTGGGAAACCCAGAGGGCCTGGAGAGGGGGAAGAGCTGGGAAGTGAGGGGAGGAGGCTGAGGCTGGTACTGCTGCCAGCGCAGAGCCGTAAGGTTAAAGCTTGTGTGGTTGCTGCCCAAGGGACTCCTACTCTCCTGTGCGTGAGTTAGCACCGACCGCAGCCTTGTCAACCTGTTTTCTAAGTAGTTTCTGCTGTTCTCCAACAGAAGAAATGGGGTCGTGAACGATACTGAATCTATTCTTAATAAATCTCCATAAATCAGTGGTGGAGCCTCAAGTGAGCTTGTGCATGCTGGGCTGGTCAGCTTATCTCAGAAGCTGTCAGGGATAGAGGATGGGAATTTTCCTAGGCCTCTTGCAGATCCACCCTCTAACAAGAAAATGGAATTGGAAAGCTCAGGAGTGTCTAGCCTGGGGAGAAGGAAGATTAATGAAGGCTCACGATGGAAGGATAAAAAGAAGGATGTGGAGAAAGCGCATCAGGCACGTCCATTCACCCTGGCTGAGAGTGTGCAATAGAGGCGGCGTTCAATCAAACAGTCTGGCAGAGGAAATAAAATTAGCTTTTTTTCATTTTTTTCCTTTCACCCAAAGCACGGGTTGGCCCATGGAATTCATTGCTCCAGAGCACCAGCAAACTTCACTCCTTAATACAGCTCAAAATGACCCTGGACGCTCAACTCTGTGCCAGCCAGAGTGAGTATGCTCAGCATGAAACATAGAAACATAGAAACATTAAGGTTGGAAGAGACCTCAAGGATCACCTAGTCCAACCGACCCCCCACACACACCTATTACCCACTAAACCATGTGCTTCAGTGCTCCATCTAACCTTTCCTTAAATACCCGCAGGTACGGTGACTCCACCACCTCCCTGGGCAACCCGTTCCAATGCCCGACCACCCTTTCCGAGAAGAAATTTCTCCTCATCTCCAACCTGAACCTCCCCTGGCGCAACTTGCAGCCGTTCCCCCTAGTCCTGTCACTAGTTATCTGTGAGAAGAGGCCGACCCCCAGCTCACCACAACTCCCTTTCAGGTAGTTGTAGAGGGCAATAAGGTCTCCCCTGAGCCTCCTCCTCTCCAGACTAAACAGTCCCAGTTCCTTCAGCCGCTCCTCATCAGACCTGTGCTCCAGCCCCTTCACCAGCTTCGTTCCCCTTCTCTGGACATGCCCCAGGGCCTCGATGTCTTTCTTGTGGTGAGAGGCCCAAAACTGGACACAGTACTCGAGGTGCGGCCTCACCAGGGCTGAGTACAGGGGGACGATCACCTCCCTGCTCCTGCTGGCCACACTATTCCTGATACAGGCCAGGATGCCGTTGGCCTTCTTGGCCACGTGGGCACACTGGAACAGTACGTACACCCTCCCCGGGAGGCTGGGAGGTGATGTGCCCAGTTATTGTGACATGGACACCAAAGACAGGCTGTCACTTGGGCATCTGAAGTAGGAGCTTGCTTTGAAAATGGCTGAAGGCTGTAAACTCCATGAACCTAATGTGTGTTTTCAAAAACAAACACGCGAGCCCCAAGACACACCATGGACCAAGGCAGAGCCTGTGTAACAAATCCAGGGTCATTCGGTGTAAGATTGTACCCCAGACCCTTCTCTCTTCAGCTCAAATGAGCTGCTTTTCATAGTTATGGCCTTGGGTGCGGAGCTCAGGGGTGCGCTGGTGAGTATTGCCCAGGGCCAAGGCCAGGACATGGTGATCCTGCGGCTCCTGCACGGTGAGGCTCTGCTTGCCTGGAGGCATGGCAAGGTGAGCTCTGCTGGTGTCCTGGCCTGCCAGAGGACTGCAGCTCTGGAAATGGCTCGATGGGCATCCTGTACTGGGTACCGGGGTGCTTCCAGTAGCGACCTACAGCACCTGCACCCCAGGCTGTCTGGGGCTCCCACCCCAGGCGTGGGAAGAGGAGGTGAAGTTGCATTCAGGGCCCACCAGCTGCTGTTTCTGCCAGGATCTACCAGGGCAGGAAAAGGAAGGAGCCAGGGTTGGGATACCCCAAGGAAATTCTCATTTCCTAACCCTTATATAGCAATCCCCCCAGTTGGGGCTGTCCTCAAACCAAAACCAGGGGCAATGCTTTGATGGGCTTCCTGCTGCTCTAACTGCCCACTGTGAATGTGGGTGGTGACTGATGGTCAGCCCTTGAGAGCTGAAACCTTCCAGGTGTGGTAACATCACCCCGTGACATCCACCCCTAGCCAAGGACAACCATCACGGATCTCACAACCATGGCCATGTGGCCCAGACTCTGAACCAAACCTCCTCCTCTGATGGACCCCGGTTGTGGCCATGTCATTCCCATGTGGTTTCCCGTATTAGATGCATCTCTTGGGATTAAAGGATTTGTGGCTTTGGCTGGGAGACTAGGGACTGACCCTGGGTGACATCAAAATAAACCTTCCTCCCATTTCTGGGAAGATATGATGCAGGGATTAGGAGTCATGGTGGTGCCTTCTCGGCTCTGAAACAAGGAATGTTTTGTGGATTGGGAGAGCAGCAGTTGAGCACAGGAGGCAGCATGTCCTGCTGGGGAGCATGTTCCACTGCCTGCATCTGGACATAGGAATTGTTGAGGGGTTCCCTGACATCCTGGTCCTGTCAAGCCTGGTCCTGCTAACTCAAACAGGCACCCTATGCTGGGACAGAGATTGGGCAGATACAGAGGAGTGAGCGATGCCCAAGCCATGCTGCTGGCCCACCAGCAGCTCCCTGGAGGCACTGATGACAGCAGACCTCTCTTGGTTCACCGGGGCTGGCAAAAGCTGAACAGGCCAGAGTATGTTTCTTACCACCCGTGCTTCAGGCCATCCCTAAGGGCCATCTGCCTGGGACCCTCTGGGTGCTGTTTTGTCCTGACTTTCACACTTTGCTCCATGGTCTTGTCCAAGCTGTCTGAGATGCACAGGGGGCTTCGGAAGGTGGTATCCGTCTCCAGCGCAGGACGGGCTATTGCTTCTGCACGATGAACCTTTGGGCTTTTCCATTTGTGCGTGCCTGGAGCAAAGAAAATGGTGTGTGCTGCCCAGCCACCTCAGCTTTGCTCCTGACCATGTTTACATTCCTCTTCAAAACGAGGCCTAAGATCCCCCATGTGTGTCTGGGGGGTGGTGGGAAAGGCTCCAGTTCACTGATAGCACAAAACGCTTTGCTCGGAGGAGTAGATAAAGTGAAGAGAGGAGGTGGTAGGATGGTAGATGTTATCTTTGCCCTTGTTTCCTGAGGTTGGTGCTCTGCTCTTGGCCCTTCCCAGGAGGCCCTAGACAGCTCTAGAAAGCCTTGAATCTGCATTTCATGACGCTGACAGCAGTAAATAGCTGGTTTAACTGGCTTCTCAAGTCTGCCGCTTTGCCCTTGATGTGCTTCACTCTGCCTTGCGGAGGAGGGTCAGGTCCCCAGGAGGCCTCATCTGCAGCGGGGTGAGATGAGGACACAGAAACCTCCAGCCATCAAACCCAGACCTGTGGAGGCAGTTCCTTCCCGGAGGCTTGGAGGCTTGGGCTCTGGGGCAGGGGGGAGAGGGCAGCCAGGCCGGCCTGGTGCCTGCCAGAGAGGGTCCCTAAACACCCATTGGGCTCTGCAGGGCAGGACCTGTCTTTCCTCTGCTCCCTGGGCTCCCTTCACTGCTGGTGCCTCCACTCAATGTGCTCACAGCAGCCTGCGTGGCTTGCTGGGAAACCCAGTGGCAAAAGGCTCCGGCAGCGCGGAGTGGTGGCTGGCAGGTGGTATCTTGTGTTTCTGCAGAAGGTTGAGCAAACTTTAAGACTTTTAAGAATGAGGAAATGCAGAGTTGATGGGCTGTCCCATGCAAATTTTGGGCCATCTGAGTCTGGCCTGAGCTCGCTTCTACAGCCTCCAGCTCCTCCTGTGCAGGGTGGTTGGAGGATGGGGAAGAGCCCTGCGAGAACCTTGCCCGATGGCATCACACAAGTGGGAGAGAGGCTGTAGGGAGGGACGTTGCAAGTCAAGAGCGAAGCTGCAGCATAACCTGGGAGGCACCTCCTGTGGTTTTAGGGCAGGTGTAGGTCGATAGGACACTGCACAAAGGCTGGGTGCTGCTGATAAATAGAGAGGCAGGGGGTCAACTCAAGATACACATGGGCTGGTGCGTGAGCTCTGTGTTTCCTGCACTTCGCAAGCTGAGGTTTTGCTGGCTGAGAGCATAGCAGATCCCACCTGAATTCTGCCATAGCTCTGCTGTTTCCTACATGGGCTAGGGGATGTAGGGATACGTGGATAGGGAATGTTTATCCGGGGAATCGTAGTTACGTGGTTTACAGTAGGGATGCTATTGTGACGTTTTAAACTGTGCTGTGCAGAACTAGACCAAGGATTTGTGTGGTCCTTGGTGAATGTCTGAAGTGCAGGCATGTTAAGAGAGGTGGAGATCAAAACCAGGCTGGATTTATGGCTCCACAATCTGCCACTTTGTTATGGGGTGGTTAATGCATTTTAGCATATGAGTGAGGCCTGGCGTTTGCCTTTCTTTCTCCATCCCTTTGCCCACCTCCCCCCAGTTGTTCTCTTGTGCCCATCCCATTCAGCAATGAACACACTCAAACCAGGCTCAGGTGCTGGTGGGACAAGCAGCCTGTGTGATTAACCAGTCCTTCCCATACATCCCTGTCGCCCCTGCTTTCTCCAGGCTGTGCCTCAAGCCCGCCCCATTCTCTCTCCCTCCAAATCAATTGCATCTAAGGGACCGTTCAGGTAAATAAGCCAAGTCTGATGGGTCCTATGACCTCATCCTGAGATGCACTGAATTTCAAGACCATCTGAGGAAGGGGTACATAGCAGAGGAAGCTAAAGCATATAGGTTAACCATGGGCTTTCAGGTCCCAGGGAGGGCAGGGGGAGTGCTGTGCTGCGGTTCATGACTCCGCTGGTGTTGCAGACCTGGAGCAAGGTTCGCAGGGCTTAGCTGGCTCAGTTTCATACACGCCTGACACTGAGCATGTGGGGTGGATAACTTAGGTGGGGCCAGCAATCTTCTTAGCCTTGGGGCTGATTTTGTTGGCCCGGTATCTGTAAGGTCAAGTGCTTACCCAGTGGTGCTAATGCAGCACCACCTTGCTGACAACACAGCTCCCAGCCCTGCCCAGGCTCTGCCTCTGGGCACTACTCACTGGCCTGTCTTTTTAATTAAGAGGCGTTATCCCCATCCAGGTGTTTGAATGGGCTTTGGGTTGACTTTCTGCCAAGTGTCATCCTGGCTTGGGTGCTGGCCACATCAGTGCTGAGATCCGGTGGGGCTGCGGCAGCTGGTGGCTCAGTCGCACTGAGACATCAAACCCACGCCGAAAGCCCCTGGTGCCATGCAGAAGGGTTAACAGTCCGCTCGCTCCCTCTGCGCTTCGGGGAGCTTTGTTCATTGGAGTATTAAATTCCACAGCTGTAAATAATCTGCAGCAGGAGAGATTATCAAGACCTTGGGAAGAAGCAGCTTTTATTAATAAGATCAGTTCTCCCTGCGAAGCATCACGTAGTCGCTCTCCACCCTTTCCTCGCTGCCTCGCCAGGCATTCCCCAGGACCAGCAGTGTAGCTTCCCCACCTCCATCCCGTGCCACCCATCCCCTTGCCACGCTCCCTCCATCTCCTGGGTGCTGATCAGCACATACGGCTCTTCACAGCGACCGGCAGCGTGGGCTAGAAATGCTCTCTGGACTGCTTGAAATATAACTGGTCTCACACGGCCGGGCTGCCACTCGCTGAGGCGGGGAGGTGGCGGGACACAGCCTCGCTGGGACAGGAGTGTGGCACCGCTCACCATCCGGCACCTGCCTCTGCGGGCTGGAGGCTGCTCCAGCTCTGGCTGCTGCAGGGCACGGGCTGCTGCAGGGCATGGGCTGCTGCAGGGCACGGGCTGCAGCCAGGCGTGGCGTGGAGGGCCTGCCTGCCGCTACCACAGATGTCCCACGAGCTGAAAACAGGCCTGGAAGATGCTTGGAGGGAGATACATTCCTGGTGATTCAGAGCCACATGTTTTGGTGTCTGGGAACTTTTCAAGCCTCCTGGTCCCTGGGGATGGCATGCTTCTATATGAGGAAAAATCCCCGTGCCTAATTCCTCCTCAAACCCTACTCCCCCTTACAGTCTGTTTCTTGTCATCTTAGCATGGCCCCGGCAGAGAGGGATCCCCTCTGCTGCCCGAGCTGTCAGCACAGCAGTGACTTTGTGGCTCACCGGGACGGACATCAGACCTGGTGGTCACTCCCAGCTCCGGGAAGTGGCTGTGTCTGCAGTGACTCCCCACCATCCTGCTATAACCCCCTGCTGCAGGGCCCTCCTGAGCTTTTAAATTTCTTTTCTGGCAGAGGTGGAGAGCCAGTACGAGGCCCCTGTAGCCCCAAACATCCATAAGCAGCACACAGACATCCTCCTTCTCTGCCAGGAGAGGGATTGGTATCCGGGAGCAGCAAATGCTTTGAACTTGGGAGTAGGGAGTCCCCCAGTTTGCACTGGGCTTTCAGGGCATTGTATGCATTGCCGGGAGCACCAGCCCCGTGACGCGACTGGGAAGCGAGCACCAGCACCGCTTCCCTTGTGAGCCCAGAGCTAACCCTGAGCAGGCACACCTTCCCCCCGCATCACTCGCCCAGCTCACTCCTCCTCCCCGTATCCCGAAGGAAGCCTGTGCCCCGCTGACCAGAGCATCTCCTTTAATTAAAATGGTTCCCCTGCGATGTGCCGTCTGAATGTCTCCGGTTCTCCCCACTGGGCTCAGGCCAGAGGGGCGTGCTGGGGCAGAATATCACATCAAAATCTCTGTGCATCGCAGCCAGGTTGGAGAAACTGAAGTGGGAGCAGGGAAAGCAGCTGATAGCCACACTGTCCCTCTGCCAGTGGGCTCTACAGCGACTGCGAGCTCTGCCCCAAGCTCTGAGAAATGGGGAGCCTTGGCTGGCCACCCAGGAGGAGGCCTGGGAATGAGAACCGGTCCCTCTCCCTGTGGTGGCATGTAGAGCTAGGGATGCCTGGGGGAGGCTGTGAAGTCTGCGAGCAGTATGACAGGGTTAGGGGTCACGGGCTCCCCAGGCACGGCTGATGTACCTGCAGGAGAACCAAGCTGGTGACCGTCAGATGCTCAGGGCTTGGTGGGATTTGGAGGTCTCTCCCTGCTGCCCCAGAAGGAGTGAGGGTGGGACATCCATTGGGGTTTGTAAAATAGAGAAGGGAGTCAGTTAAGTTAGGGTATGCAAAGGATCATCTCCTAAATGAAGATAAGCTTTTCCATGAAGGTTGCAGGGCTTCCCCTGGGTATCTGGGCAAGCACCTGGAGCAAGTGCTGCCTGATCCAAGGTGGTTTGGCTCTCAAAACCCCCTCAGCAAACATGTCCACCTTGCCCTGCCTCCAACAACCCAGCAGCTTTTCCAGGGATGGGGACGGACCTCAGCTGTCCCTGCAGGAGGGGATGCTGAGGGTCAGTGTCTCCCCTGGAGCACCAGGTGGAGTGGTGCCTCCTGATGCCCTGGGAAGGACAAGTGCCATCCCCATCCCCAGCTGCTGCTGGAACTTTCCTGGGGTGGGGTTCTGCAGTGTTGTAGCTGCTGCTGCCTCAGACACGCCTCAAGCAGTGGAGATTGCTGGGGTGTCTTGACTCTTGCAGGAGTGTGTGACACTTGGCACAGGCACCACGTGCCATGCAGGGCCACTGTGACCCTCACACCCTCCCAGATGAGCAGCTTTTATTCCTGCGCAGCCTCTACAGGGACCCCAGCTTTTGTGCTTTGGAGGTGGAAATTCAGCCTCCTGCCAGGAGGTGAGCAGAACTGTGGAAAGGCAGGGGAAAGGCCCTGCTGGGCAACGTGGAGGACTCTGAGGAGCTTGAAACCCCTCTGGATGTTCTCGGGGGCCTCTCCTCTACGGAGGTATTATGAGAGCAGCCCCCCGCTGTCACATGCAGGGCACAGAGCAAGAGGTCTCGTGCGCGCTCACGTGAGCCTGGGGCATCAGCTAGCAGTGAATTGAAATTCTTTTCCTTCTGGACGTGCTGGGCTGGATCCATGGGCACCTATGGAGACTGCCGGGACGTGTGTGCCGGTCCATTGAAGTATGGGGCATCTCACCCCTGGATGGCGGGCGGCAGGGACCAGGCGTGCGAGCCGGTCAGCTTTGCCCTGCTGAGAGCTGGCTTGCCCCCC
>VWZZ01005166.1:10976-25674 GCA_013399095.1 Psophia crepitans | reverse complement strand
CCCCAGGGAGGCTCTGCACACCCCGAGAGCTCTCGTCTGCCCCGGGGCCAGGGCGCTGGGCCGGCAGGGGGTGCGGGGTGTGTGTCTGGGAGCAGGCTGGGCTTTGGGGGGCACAGCGGCCTTTGGCTGTCCACAAGCTCCCTTCTCCCCGCTGCCCATTTCCATGCCCGGCCTCGCAAAGCTGTGCTGGGGCATCCTCCTCCCCTGCAGCTCCTTTGTGCCCTGGGGGATGCTCACAGCACCCCATGCCGCTCTCCCATGACCTCCCGCTTGCACCGGAGGTCCCCTTTGGTGGGGAAAGAGGGCAGAAGCAGCTAAGTAACTCCATGCCGTGTGCTGGCAGAGAAGGTGGGGCTGATGAGTGCTCTGTGCTCTGAGAGAAGGAGGAAAAGCTTTTTTGTTTGTTGCTTTTGGGGCCTCTGAGGTATGACCTGGGACTGCATGTGTTGGTCGCTTCCAGCTGCAGCTAAGGCTTCCCACCGTAGGGACCGGGACATCAGCGTTGCTGGCACAGCTGTGGGGTGGGTGGCCGAGCAGCAGAAGCGACTGTGCGCAGCCCCAAAGCCTTCCCTCAAAGGCCCAGGCGGGTGCGGGTGGTGCCTGCGGTGCAGCACGGACGGCCCTTGCTGCTCCCGGGAGGCAGTGGGCTGGGGGAGTCGCTGCTTTCCCATCCCCTGCCCGCTCTGCCGCATGGGGGACAGAGTTTCCTCCAGAGGCGGCTTTGGTGTCGGTGAGGCTCCACTTCCGCGGAGTGCCGTAGGTGCAGAGATGCTCAGGGAGCTTTGGAGGAGACCCCTGAGGGCAGCGCTTCTCTGGGAGGGGAATTCTAATGTGGTTTTTCCAAACAGCACGCTGATCTGGTTCCTGCTGGGGGTGCCTACCCTTGTGCCACCCCTGTGCCACAGTGCAGAGGCAGAGCCATCCTGCGGCGTGGGACCCCGCGGAAAGCCCCGGCATGGCGCTTGCAGCAGCTGGGCCCTGTTTTTCAGCAGTGCCCACGTTGAGGGATGGACAAGGCTGGTGCTGCAGTGCTCCCCCCCACAGCACGGGCAGCTGTGCCTCAGGGGTGGCATCCTGCAGGTCTGGTGATGCCTTTGGCACCAGTTCCTGACTGCTGGTCCCACTCTAGCCTGGGTGATCCCACCTGCCCGACCTAAATCTGACAGTGGTTTCAGCAGGACAGAGGGCTTTTTGTCACCTCTTGTCTGAACCAGTTAGGTAGGATTGCTGTGTGCTGGGAGGTGGTTACTGTGTGCCACCCGAAAGGAGTGAGTCCATGCTTCTGCGGCATCCTGGGTCCTGCAGGATCCTTCATGCAGAGGGCAGGCAAGAGGAGACTCTCCAGCCAGTGGGGTGAGGTGCTCCCAGGAGTGGGAGCTGATGCAGGAGGAGGACAGGAGAGGCTGCAGAAGGGTCGGTTCTTCCAACCATGAGGTTGGTCTCAATCATGGTCTTCCAACCAGGTCCCTGCATGGCCCAGCACCTTGTGACACCCTGAAGCCACCAGCAGCACAGGCTTGATGGGGCTCAAGCCTAGGGAGGATTGGGGCACACCTTGCCACCCCATGTAAGCCTGGCTTGAGCAAAGGAGAGCAGCTAACCCGAGCGAGTATGAAGCAGAGCCCAGCCCAGGCTGCTCGGCTGGGCCTGCAGTTTCTCACCCCCACCCTGTGACCAGCGTTGGCTGTCACTGCTCAGCTGCCACAGCCCCCCCGCACCCTGCACGTTTGCCAAGAACTCGGATGGTCCCTTGCTTGGAAGAGCTGACAATTCAGGGATTTTTGTTTGCATATGAAACCAGCTAAGTATTCAGAATCGTCTCCAGCTACCACTGTGGAGAAAGCAGCTCCAAGGTACATAGTTCCCTGCCAAACCTGCCTGCGCTACCTCTGAGGCAGCGGTGCTGCTGCCCTGCGATGCTGCGGGGGTGGGCGCGTGGCAGGGCTCCGACCCGCCAGCCAGCGCTCACACAGCGTCCGGCCGAGCTCGCGGGAGAGCACCTCTCTGCAAAGCTGCCAGCGAGCACACGGGAGCTTGCTCCACCACCGCCGTGTTGAGGGGCTTTGGAACGCGCCCCTGGCTGTCCGACCCCAGGAATCGGTCGGAACGAAGTGGGTCATGCCTACCTGCAGCCGCCGGCACAGGCCAGCAGGCTGGGGGAGCCGGTGTGCACCCCGCCATCCTGTGCCCAGGTCCCTGTGCGGTGGGTGAGAGACAGCCACTCCACACCTATGCGTGGAGCAGGATGAGACCTCGCCATGGGGCAGGATGAGACCTCACCGTGTAGGACAGTCACACTCGGGCCATCTGCTGCGTGCCTGGCACTTTGTCTCACTGGTTTTTCTCCATGTGGTTTGCAGGATGTGGAGCTGGTTGGCCTGCCGGGCACAGCACACGGCATGTCCCTTTTCCAGGGCGAGCTAGTCTGGCTCTGCCGGTCCCTTTTTGGGAAACAGGGATCAGGGGAGTACACCCTGCCCGGCACGTAGGCCATCCTTGGGTAATGACTGTGAGTGAGTGGCCGGTCTGATGCAATGAACTAATTAGGAATTTACTGTCACCACAGCTGGACTCACCTGGCGTGTACGCTGCAGCCGGGTGATTCTCACTCCGTGTGACAGTCCTCCAGCCTCCCCAGGGACCAGGAATAGCAGCGAGGGGATCACATGGGCACTCTGGCTGTCCTCCCCTGCACCGTGCCAGCCTCCTGGCAGCCACGTGTGCGAGCGTCAGGAGGTGGTTTCAGTGGCCATGGAGGAACGTGCTCCTCCTCACCAGCCCTGGGGACATGCGGGTGACAAGTCTCCTGATGTGCCAGCAGCACGCATGGCCGGGGTGCAGCCCTGGCAGGAGGGAGCAGTGGTCATGGCACCCCTCCTCTCTGGGATTTAGCCAAGATAGCCAAGGGCACTGGGGTGACCTGATGCCTTGGGAAATGTCTCACCGGTGGTTTGCAAAGGCCCTCCTGCCAGGCAAAGAGCTGAGCAGAGCGGACCTGTGCTCCTTGCTGCAGGGAAGCATCCTGCTGCCTGGCTGGGCATGGCACTCCTCTTGTGCTGGCCTGCGGTGGGTCCCCAGCAGCTGCGAGGTGGGGAAGGCACAACATACAGAGAACCCATCAATGCCAATGAATAATTTTAGTACCCATCCAGGTGGGACAGGTTGGCCGCTGGGCCTTCAGTGCAGATGCTAGCTCAGGGAATCCCAGCATCACTGGGTTTTCCCACAGAGAACCCCTGGAAAGAGCCCACTCCCAGCATGTCCCAAGGGCTGGGGTCTGTGAGTGGACATGCTGAGAACTACCTTGGTGACTGTGAAGGTGGGGGGTCCTGGGGAAGACATGCTGGGCACAGGCAGAAATCAGCTGCAGCTGCTGGAAGAGCCTCCGAGAGGAAACCTGCAGCCCACGGAAAATGAATTAGTGTTGACGTTCACAGAACATTTGTTTAGATTAAGCAATATGGCTCAAAGCCGCTCAGCTGTGGGGAGCTGGTCACCACGGCACTTACTAGATGTCTTTTGGTGTTGCTGTTCGTGGCACTGGCCAAGTGGCTGGGTGGCAGTGGGCAGAGCTGGCCCCTGCTTCTTGAGTCTCCTCCTCCACACCACCCCTTCTCTCCCTGGTTGCTCCTCATAGCCAGAGAGCTGGGAAAACACTGGTTCTCCTTCCCAGAAGTGGATGATCTGGGCGATGCCCTCTTCTAAAAGGCATTATCTCCTGCGGCGTTTGCAAGGAGGTTGCAGTGGGGGCATCTGGTGCAACGACCTGCCGAACTGTCCTGTGCACGTGGGCGCTGGAGATCAGGAGGTGACAGGCAGCCTGGCCCCAGCTCTGCCCCGGCTCTGCTGGGCTGGTGACACTGGAGTGCCTGCAGTCATCAGGGCATCAACTATTCCACCAGCTCCCAAATTCAGCATTTAGAAACGGCTGTAGCCAGGGAGTGTGGGCTGTGCTCCGCTGGCACCAATGCCTCCTAGCTGCTCATGTGCATGGCTCTGCCGGCTGGGGACGGGCATGCACAAAATACTTCAGAGGCATGGAAAAAACCCCATATTTATTTCCTGGAAACCTATATAAATTGGAACCATCTCCCACCAAGAAGCGCCGAGTTTGGTTTCCTGATGTAAAGTGGCAGCTACAATGAAGAAAAAGACAAAAAAAGGGCTGGACCACCCACCGTCTGGGGAGAGACCACCCTGGACCCCTGGGGCGTTTGGAGGGGGGACTGGCCGGGCCCTGGGGTCTCCGCAGGTGGGACCCTTGCTGCCTGCAAATGCGGGGAAGCCTTCCTGCAGCCCTCCCCAAACCCAAGGGAGCCACCTTAAGAGCTCTCCCTCCATAGGACCAAACGGGATCCGCCAGGCGTTTCATATACCATATTCTATAGCCAAGGAAACCTTAACAAAGAGCCGTACGCTCTCACGTTTCGCTTCAGGCTTCTCCCTGCTGCAGCTGGGGCTGAGTTTTTTAAAATCTTTGTGTCATTATTTCGTTCCTCTTTTGATTCAGCCATCGAGGGACAAGGAGATGCCAAACGAAAAGAATGGGCATTTAAACAGAACTAGATTGAAGAGGCAGTGTGTGCGCCGAACAACAAGTCTTTTTACATTTCATATGATCTTATACATGGGCTCCATTCAGTATATTTCCCCTCTGTTTCATTTGAATGTACAGAATTAGCCATTCACATCCTCTGGAATTACGGCTCTTTAACATTTCCATTCTGAGCTGCCTCCATATTTTGGGGGTTGGGAGCGTTATTAGCTCAGCTGGGGAAGCACAGGCTGAGGTCAGAGTCGGTCTTGCAGGCTGGAAATGAGCTTTTTCTTTTTTTGGAAAGTGCAAGATTTGATGCTTGATGACTGTGGTCAGAGAAATATACGAGCGTACACAAATATACATATGTGCTGGAGCATGCGTGTGTCTGGTTTCAGCAGAGGGGGGTCTTTTTCACATAATCCTGGTGGAGTTACTTCTTCAGAGAGAAAAGCGAGCCGCAGTTTTTGGATGCGGGTGTGCTCCGTGCCCGCCCGGGGCTGCACGCGTGGCCGTGTCCTTACGCGTGGCTGCGTGGCTGCCGCCACATTGTCTTTTTGAAAGACAAATGTTGAAAACAAATATTTACCATGTTATTTACTAAAGCTCCCTGGATACTTGTACAAATTTAGAAGAGTTGGCCCAGAAAACTCAGTCAAACCGAGCTGGGAGTCACAGGCAGAGAACCAGGAGGGACGAGCGCGTGTGGCTAGCGCTGCTGAAAAGCTGGGGAGCCAGCACCGCTGTGCCGCGCGGGCGTGGGACTGTGTGGTGGCGTTTGTGGGTCTTGCAGCCCGCACAGCCTTACCTGGGAGTCCTGCGGCATTCACGTGCTGCTGCTTCTTGCACCCAGCAGCACAAAGAGGGAGGCTGGAGTGGGACCGTCTCGCTTGGGAATCTGCCTTTATTCCCAGCTTTGCTTGTCTGCCGGTATAGCCAGGCCAGGGTCCCACTGGGGAGCATCCCATCTTTCCCCAGCATCTACGTGCAGGAGTGTGTCTTGCCAGACGGCTGGGACGTGGCAGTGGTAACAACCCACAGAGAGGAGGCAGCGGGACCTGCCATGTCTCCTCCTGCTGCTTTGCAACACCTCCACGCTGCAGAGACGTGCTTCCCTCGGAGGACCCTGAGGATATAGTGGCCCCCAGGGACCAGCATCCCCAAAAGAAGTCTCTGCATCCTCTGCTTCCCTTTCGTTCTTGCATTCTGAGCTTTTTCTATCTAACTGTGGAGTCTGCACCATCAGTTCCTCAGTCCACCTTATCTGATTGTTGTGGAAATGAGGCCAAGGTGGCAAACAAGAAACAAGGCCCCCCAACGGAGCAAATAAACCCAGCAAGGTTGAGTGTGGCCCAGAAGACGGGAGGCTCCCATTTTCCCCTTCATCTGGCTTTCTGCAAGGCAGAGAGCGCAGGAGCGCAGGCCTGGGGGCTGGGACATGGTGCTCTGCGGGTGATTGCGGCCAGTTGACTTCGCTTTAACACACATCATCTGCTGCAGAGGGCTCACCTGGGCCAGGCACAAACCCCAGGTCCCCGGTCGACCACCCCTGAACCGGTCAGACACAATCAGGCTGCAGGCTTTCCCGGTGATCCCTTCAATCGCAGTCCCCTGCCTTAATTTAACCTGGTTATTTATACCTTTTCCTGTGTGTGTTTAATTATAGTAGAACCTGGCAATACCGCTGTGCTTAACGGTCTGTTGGCATTTCCATTATGAGCCCAGACTGGAAGGGATTATATAGCCTGTTTGAACTGAGCCTCAGACAGAGACTTGGCATAGACTTGCAGCCCAAATACAAAGATTTTCAATTGGCTAATGGCAGTTTTGAAAAGGGAACATTTTTCACATGCTTAGCCCCTTCCGTTTGCTTAAGCTGCCTTCCTCTATTTTAAACTCAGCAAGCAAGGAGTCGTAATTCAGCCTGTTACAGCAGTGACTCACATTCGTTGCACAGCGATGCCATAACCAGCCAAGGTATGGCCTTCTGCCTTAAGAGGAATTACACTCAGAAAGATGACGGGGGGAAAGTAATCTTTTTCACTCAGCGGTGTCACGCCATCTGTGCATCCAAACTGCGGCTGCCGTGACCAGCACGAGTTGTCTGACCATATCTCAGGCTCTGCAGTGGAGACATCTGATGTGGCCAAGATGTCCTGGGCTTCATGAGCAGCCAGCAGTACTTCCAGGGCATCGGTTGTTTCATCCTCAAGGAGACATCTCAAATAGGTTAGCTTGATCAAGTCCTAAAGGTGCTCTTTCTTCCCACCAGCCATATAGGGAGCCTGGGGTAATTAGCTCAGGCAGCAGTGTCCACACTGGGGATTGTCTGGTGGGACCAGTCCCACTTGGAGGGAGTCTAGAGTAGGTCCTGTGATGCGATGTGGTGCATACATCCATCTCCACAAGGAGAAGGATTTTTCTCTAGTAGCAAGGAAGGCAGAGCAAGAGCAGAGGAAAAGCTATGTGGTTTGGTTTTTTTGTGTGTGTGTGTGCATGGGAATCTGCTACAGAAGGATTAAGGGGTTTGCCCACAGTCTCACAGCAAGTCAAAGAGGAGCCTTCCTTGAGAGGACACCTAGGTCTGCATTGCACACCAATGCCTCTGCAGTGGGCCTTTCTCCATGTAAATGTGTTAAATAAGCAAGTTGGTACAACAAGCAAGGGAATATCATGTGCTGGGAAGAGCTGTAAATCAAGCTGGCCATGCACCAGCCAAGAATGCACCAAGCTGCTGAATTCAAGAGGAGCTGATAGCAGAGACTGTGACTGCAGACAGCCTTTCTCTCTGGAAAACTTGCCTTTGGCTTTGGGGATAGGTGCTCTGTGTCTGCGTTTCAGGGAGAACTGGCCCATCCATTGCCGTCATCACCGATGTTTCCCCTTTTGGAGCCTGAGTGGAAGCAAATATCAAACCCTGCACTCAGCCAAACGAGAAGCAGCAAACTCCAAAGCTGCAGCCTGGCCCCAGAGGGTGCTGTGCAAGGTGCCCTGGCTGCTGCTCCTCAAGAGCTGGGGCCGTGCTTCTTTCCCCATCTCAAGGGATGTTGGAGTTGGACATGCTCACCCAGGCTGTGCCAGGCGGCCGCACCCCCCGACCTGGGAAGGGCTGGTGGGGACGGGGCAGAGGAGACAGCTCGGTTCCCACCAGGGCTGTCACCATGGGAACTTAGGACTGAGGCCATTTACGGCTGGTTGTAAACCCTGACTCTGACAGCAAAGGCTTTCTTCGCCTCATTCTCTGGGCTTGGCCCTGGCTGTCTCAGAGAAAGCAGGATTGCATTTTACCTCCGGCTGGCTCTGCGCACACATCCCCTGGCACCGAGCGCTGGCCCGCTGCGTGGGAGCTGCTCACACCCAGGGAAGCGCCCTGGCTGTCTCTCCCAGGGAAAGTGAAGCAGACGCCTGAGGTTGTGGAGCACCGCAGGTCTGATGGCTCTGCAGACACCTGCTGATGCTGGGGGGAGAGAGATGGTGGGCACGCTTTTCCTCCACGATGTCGTTGCCCCTTGGAGGAGCTCTCAGATCAATTTGTGAGGCTATGGATCTCTGCTAAGTTCTAGCTCCCCTTGGCAGGCTCCTAGCTTTGAGTCTGGAAAGGCTCGACTCTTGGCTTGGCCGAAGCTGGCAGAGTTGGGGTGAAGAGACAGAGGAACAGCTGGCAGGAGCCAACCTGCAGAGGAGAAGCTGAGGACAGAAGGACTTCAGCAGCCAAATCTTGTCTGATCTTCCTTCCCATGCCAAATGCTCCTGTGAAGCCACTTCTGCTGTGCAGCTTCCGAGGACTACCCTGGTTCAGATGCCCGCCTGGCCCTCCTCTAGAGATGGAGAGAAGAATTGCTCTTTCTCCAGCTGATCAGATCCTGTCACACTCACAACTCCTTGATGCTGCTCTGTCTCCTGGGAGCTGCAGTCCAGGTGGCTCGTGCCCATCTTGCCCTTTCACAGGCCCAGCACCCTGGTTGGACTGTAGATCCCACCATGTGCCAGGATGCCCTGCTAACAAGATGTGGTGACACCACCACGGTGCTGGATGTGAGCCTGGCATGGCAGGGGAGAGCATGACAGGGTAGGGGAGAGCATGGCACGGCAAGCCAGAGCCTGGCAGGACCGAGAAGAGCCCGGCAGGGCAGGGCGAGCATGGCAAGGCAGGGCCTGGGGACCAGGAGGCAGCCCTGGTGCTTTGAGGTCAAGGCCAGGGGAAGGGAGGGCATATGGCCAAACTGCCCGGCTTCCAGGAGTTCAGGTTTGTGTTAAAAAGTACAAGATCCCTGCAGAATCCAGAACCTGCTGTTAAAGCAGAACAAAAGACTCAGTACAAAGAAATAGCTCCAACAGATAATCTCCAGCCGTCTCCATGTAGGAAGCGTGTAAATGGAGAGCTGCCCGGAGACGGTCCCTTTCTCAGACACTCGTAAGCACAAACGCTCTCCGCCGCAGGTTTCCCCACAGCTTGAGGTCCAGCTCTGCCCATCATGTCTGCCAGGGCCTACGACCCTGTCTGCAGAGGAAGACATCTCCTGGCAGAGTGGCGCGCTCAGAATAACATGGACCACTGCTTTCTCCATTCTTCTGCTTCACGCTCCCTGATTTCCATCACAGATGAGTCACTGCCTGGCACCCCGGCTGGAAGATGGGCGAGTCACCCCTGTGCTGCTGACACAGCCTGAACGCAAACTTTCTGCTCTCGCCTAGGTACAAAACGAGGAAGAGGAGATGTGTTTCATGAGAAAAAGTAGCAGTGTTTGTCCTGGGCTTCCTGTGGGATTCTGGGGCAGAAATGAAAAGGTATCACTGCTTTGTGAGTGCAAGCTCTGTGTTTGGTTGGTTTTGTTTGTTTTTTTTTTTTAAATTATTTTTAAGAAAGCAGTAAGAAAGTTTTCCTCCTTAAGAGAAAAATAAAGCAAAAGCAGAGACTGGTAGCATTGACTGCTCATCCGTGGAGAACAGCGGTCCCATGAAAGGCCAGTATAGAGAGAGACCGTTTGTGTTGGTGCCTAGAGCTAATGAAGTATGACTGTGAAGGGGGCTCTTAATGCTGGTGCAAAGTGAGGCTCACAAGTCTCAAATGTTTGCCTGGATGGTCTCCAAACCTTCTGCCCTCCTTTGGGCTGGAGCTGAGGTCAGAGACCTCGGAGCTGCGAAGATTTCAGTGCATCTGCTTCCAAGCAAAACCAGAGCATCACAATGAAAATAAATAAACAAATGGAACTATTCTGAGACTCAGCCACATCGGAGGGTTTCATTTGCACCATACCAAGCAGGATGTGTCCCTCCCTGCTTGGAAGCCATGTCCCAATTTACACTTTATTACTTTCCAGTGAATTCCCTCCTCTGTCTTTAGAGCGTGGAGCCTGCACACCTCGATAAGACCCTCAGCTCACACTCACAGAGCTCTGCTGATTTCCAGTAGCAGGGCAGGACCCTGACCACATGGTGCAGCACTAATTTGCCCCTAATAAGATGAGCACTTACAGTAATATTTCCATGATATGCAGCTTCCCCTCCATGCCTTGTGTTAAAGAAACCTCTTTGCAGATGTGGTCTTGTCCTGACACTCCCAAATGTCAGCTCTTATGCTCCCTGTGCACCTTTTGGCTGTCACCTCTGCCTGTGATGCTGTCGAAGACCTCTTGGTTTTGCCGGGGCCCTTGCCTCTTTTAGTGCTGGTGAAACACAGCTGCTGGCTGCCCCCCTCCTCTCGCCCTGCTTCTCATTTCCTCTGGTTCCTGGGACACCCTGGCTTTCTCCAGGGCTGCATCCTTGCAGGATCCTCTGCATCCTTGTGCCTCGCTCTCCATTGTTTGCAGTTCTTCATGCTGAGTTCTCATGGATGCTCACCTTCCCTCCCCCTCCCAGATCCAGTCCAATCTCCCTTCAGTCATATTCCCATCCCAAATCCTCTCTCATCCCAGCAGTTCCTGTGGCCATGTCTCTCGGTCCGGTTGGCTCCTTTCCCCACCTGCCTGCATGTGCTCACGAGCGTGAGGGGGCAGGACCTGCCTAGTCTCAGGGAGGGACTGAACTTGCGATCCACAGCTTTGCTTATCTGGAAATCCTGCTCAGCTCCTGGCTGAAGCGCATCCTGAAAGGGGAAAAGTTTCAGGGAACTTAGCCGGTGAGCACTATAAGGCTGTCTTAAGGGAGCATATATGAAACAGAGTATTTCAAAGACTTGGCTAAGTTTGGCGGCAGCAAAGGGTGCATCTGGACTAAACCAAAGGCCTTCCCTGCTTCTCCTTTTGCCAAACTTCAAGTCCGCATGCCAAAAACATGCAGCTTCGAGAGCTCTTCAAAGAAAAGGTCATCAGATTTCTCTGTAACAAAAGCAAGAGAAACCAAAGTATTTCCCCTTACAATGTTCCTGGAAGCAGATGAATCATTTTGGCTGAAATTATATATTTTATATCTATATTTGTATAGATAGTTCAGCGTTAGCCAGCCAACAAGCAAGACAAAGCCCAGCCCAAACGGTTTAAGTATGGCCAAGTTAAAACCAGCTGAAAACCAGCATTTAGCATGGGAAGAGTGACAGCATGTTCATAGTGCTTGGCAGGAGTGGGCCTACCTGCAGTGTCTGTCCCTTGTATTTCTGTTTTCACAGAGCTGCTGGAGTGCAGATTGTGTTTTGTCGGGGTGAAGAAAGTGTGAGAAAACCCTAAAACTTCCATCCTTTTCTGCCTTCCCTTTGTTTCCCCCCCAAGCCAGACTGGCAGGCCCAGTCCTTAACCTGTGAGCAGTGCCCGTGCTCCAGCCTTGGTTTGGAGCTGGAGCTCTGGGCAGACAGGGTATGGTGGCTTATGCACAGGAGAGTTGGTCAGCTTATACCAGTGCTTTCCACCTACCTCAAACTTACCCTTCATGACAGCTCTGAATCGTGGCATCAGGGGAGGCTGGGTGGTCCTCACGGCAGGGCAAGGAGGGGAGGAGAGAGGGGAGCCAGGCATCACAGGCCAATGTGCTGGAAAGCGCCGCTGTGCAGGAAGAAATCACAGAAGATGAGGGGTCCAGGGACAGGCAGGGCTGGGTGAGGCTGTACCACTGCTCAGGTCTGTACAGTATCCTCTTTCGTTTTTCTGCAGCATGATGAAACGGTGGTTCAGCAGCCTCCCTCCTGGTGCTCTGCAGCGTGCCTGTGTTCTGTCAAGCTGGGGAGTCAGCATCCCAGATAAAAGTGATGCTGCCCAGGACTGGGAGGAACTTGTACTGCAAGGCGTCCGGCACTGGGATGTAGAGTTGAGCCGTAGCAAATGGCATAGAGCTGCACTGCAGGGGTGGAGGCATTAAGAGGATGGAAGAAGACTGAAGTCCTTGGTTAGCACCACCCGCTGCAGCAGCGTGCACTGAGATGGAGGTATGGGTGCTGCACCATTGCAGGGCCCTTTTCTCTCCTCTCTCTCCTGCATTGCCGCTGTGCCCCGACACGGGCCGCTGCTGTCACGGACGAGGAAGGCGAGAAGCCGGCCCAGCTGTGGTGGTGCTGCGGTGGGTGCGGGCAGGGCTGGGGAGCAGTGCTGCCCTTTGCAAAGCTGCTGCACGTCCTCAGAGGTGCCGGTTTTGCTCTGCTGCCAGAATCTCCTGTAGGCATGCTTTTTCCTCTCAGGGAGACTAAATAGCCTCTGAGCAAGGAGAATCTGGCAGCCACCACAGGTCCCGTGGTGTTGCTGGGGTGTTTTGGGGAGGGGAAAGAATACCCTGAGAGCGGGGGCTTCTGGTGTGGCAGCTGCAGTTTTCACGACAGCCGTCTTGCTCCCCACCTCTGCCATATGAAGGGCTCTCCATGTCTCCTTGGTGCTCAGCTAGCAGCAAGCTGCACTTTCCTTTCTGCCCATCTGCCAGGCCTGTGTCACCAGGCACTCTCTCCTGTTTAGGCACTTCTTGCCACTGGTGGTATGGACAATTCGATGAAGGAAGGAGGGAGGAGGGACATGTCAGGACCTGGCCTAGGAAATAAATATTTAGACTCAGATTCACAGAAGATAACGTGGTGCTTTACATCTGCCTGCCACCAAGATGTGTTGAGCAGCCTCTGAGGTCAGGAGAGTTTGCCCATCCTTGATTCGGGTGGCCAGTGGGTGCTCAGCACGGCTCCAGCATTGCAGTATCTCCTGCCAGCCGCAATCATCTGCTGATGTTCCTCGGTCTGAAGCCAATGGAGGCCAGGGTATGTGAGTCACCGGCCTCGCTGGCCTTCGTCCACGCGCTCCATTTGGTGCTGCTTTGTGTGTGTGAGAGCGCGCTCCCCGCTCCCAGCTGTGCGTGCCTGCCGGCCAGCGCGCGGCTGATCGCATTTGCAGCTGTGCTGGGTTTCACCTCTCTTCTAGCTCTGAGAGCCTTGTTCAAGGATTAGGGGGAATGAGGGAGGAGGAACAAGAGGAGGGAGGGAAAATGAAAAATAAATTCATAAACCAACAGAGAGAGAGGTGCCTAGTAGAAGGGGATGTCCGCTTTCAGCTGTTTTCCCCCCTGGCAGCGTGGTGTGCCGTCATCCCCACTGTGCCTTCACTGCCAGCAAGCAGAAGATGCTGCTTCCCCACACCTTCCTGGAAGAGGAACTGGGGTCCCTGTTGGAAGTCCCCCTGCTTCGCTCGGGGGCTGCTAGCTCCTCCAGGCACCACACTGATTCCCAAGAAAAACCAAGCCAGTGTCTCATGGCTTTGCTTCTAGTTCTGCTGCTTCTGCTCTCTCCATGTGGTGAGGGGGCCACCCATCCTGCAGGTAGATGGACCTCAGTAGTCACCATCAGCTCTTGACCACAGCCCATAGAGCACAGAGGTGGCGAATGCAGAGCTGGACAGCTTCTCCAGCAAGAGCTGGCTGAGAGCTGCAGAGCTAGGGGACACAACCTCACGATCCTACGCCTGACAGCCTTCTTCATTGCAGTAGGTGCACAGGAGGTCTCCAGCCATGGCACCTTGCAGAACCGTGAGACATCCCAATGGCGAGAGTCCCACGTCTCAGGAGGTATTTGGAGGTAAGTTCTGCTCTTTGCAACAGGACAGGGAGGACCTCAGGGTGGACTGTCCAGGATTCTGATTCCCCAGATAACCCCCCGCAGGTCTTGTGGGTCAGGAGGTGAACTAAGAAACATTTTTGAGAGCTTGAGTGCCATTCTCCTCTCTCCACTGGGGTGTTGGAGGCTTGTGTCAGTCTGAGGCTTTCCTCTGCATGTCACAGAAGGCTTTGCCAAATGATCTGTACCCCAGCGTGCCCCACAAAAGTCTGCAGTGGGTCATGGCACCCATCACGTGGGGTCTTCTGAGGATGAGCAGGACTATGAGAAAAGGGGTGGACCAGCCAAAATGGTATAGGTTGTGCTGCACACTGTCTTACTTCGCCATGTTTTATGGTTGATGGATTCGATGAAGACCCCACAGCCTTCAAAATATTGTCACCCCTCCCAAACCTTTCCTGGAGCAGACCCAGTTTCTGAAAGGTGCTGTTTGGATTTCCCGTCGCTTGGCCCTGCTGATCCTGTCTTTTCCCAGGGAACAGCAATGGCCTGAAGCTTGGTTGTGCTTTAGCTGGCACGGATGCAGATCTGTGGACTCCAAGGGTTCCCACCTGTGGGACACCTGTGCAAACGGGATTAGACAAGGCCCCGGGGACGCGGGTCAAACCGGGACAGAGTGGTGGCTTCCCAGCGAGGGGCTGGGAGGGCTGTGACTTCCTCAGCAGCTGCAGGCCTGCAGATACAACGGGGAAGGCGGTCACGGGGTCTGGGCCGGAGTTTAAGCAGCCTGGAGCAGAACCAGGCCGACTTTAGAGCTTACAGCCGAGGTGCAGGCTGCAGACAGCGGAAGGTGTTTTCCCAGTCTTTCTGGCGGTCCACACACACAGCTGGAGGAACGCTTTGGGCAAGAGAGGCTCCCAGCGCGATGTCAAGCCCGTGCGCTCTGTGGGCCGTGCTGGGCAGGGGCTTGGGGGCGAGGGCTGCGACCGTAGCGAAGACCCTGTGGCACAAGCCCGGGAATGAATGTGGGGGTGAAGGAGGGGCAGCTGCTGCGTTGTTTGGGATGGCGGGAGTGGGGAAGGAGTGACTGGAGAGAGAGGACCCCATCCTCTGAGGTGCTCAGCTCCAGAGGGGGACGCTGAGCGTTTCACAGGATAATCCGCGGCTACTGGAGGTGGCAGGGCAGGAGGCCGGGGAGGGGGCAGGGG
>VWZZ01005166.1:0-10381 GCA_013399095.1 Psophia crepitans | reverse complement strand
TTTTTCCCCCCTTCCCTTGCCCGGCACGCTGTCAGCGGGGTGCTGGATGCGGTGTTAGAGCTCCTGCTCTGCTCACGTACATCTGCCCCTGGGCATCCTGCGTGGTGCTGAGCGTCAGGCAACGGCTGAGCCGTGCCGCAAGCACAGCCGGACCGACCCCCCAGGGCGGGAGTGGGGGACGTTGGTGGGGGTACTGGGAAGCAGGGGGAAAAGGAGGCTATGGGGAGTCATGGCTCACTCGAGGTCTCTTGCGCTGTGTCTCTCCTAATGGGAAGAGCTGTGGGGGTCCCTCATGTCTCTCCCTTCCAGTCAGTGTCTCCGGGATTTGCTCACAGATGGGACACAACAGTAGTTATTCCTTCACCTTTCCAATGGAATAGCATACCCAGTAACCAAGGAGGGTGAAACCACCACGCAAACCCCAAAGAAGAGCCCTTTGCTCATCCTGCTCATAATCTGGGGCCAGAACACAAATGCGCTGCGTCTATCGATTGTGCGAGATGCCCATCAGCTGGCGGGACTGGGATGGCCAAGGAAGCCTTGTACTGACTGGGGCGGGGGGGGTCTCTTTAAATACCCAACACAGGGCGTAGCCTGCCCTGACAAGGGAAAGAAGGCACAGGGGAGTCAGAAAGGACAGGCGCTACGGATCATGAATTGAGTGTGGCAGTCAGCTCAGCATCGGTGCTTGTGGGCTGTGTTATGAGGACTTCCGCCGTCATCGTTGTCTTGGGACATAGCCTTTGTCCCCACGGGCTGGCTGCAGCACTGCGGAAGGGAGAGCTGGGGCGCCTGCAGCACAGCTACGCTGCCCCTCAGCCAAGGCAAAGGCAGGACCTGTGCAGGGCACTGGTGGCAGTGCCCAAGGGCAGTTTGTGTGTGGGTGACTGCTCTAGGAAAGGACAGCAGCTAGGTACGTATAGAACAGATACAGATACCTCTGAGCTAGTGGTGCCAACAGTTAGTCACCGTGAGGACATGGTCCAGGGTCCATGCTGGGGGTAAATGACTCATATTGAAGTCTGTGGGACCAAAGCCTCATTGCTCTTGGCACTGAAGGCAGCTAGATTTAATGCTAGGTTGGGCATATCCTTCAGGACTAGGAGAGTCCTTTGCAGCATGCTGTGCCATTTGCAAGGACAGCACATATGATCTCTGGAACAAACATCCTATAAGCCCAAGAGCCCATCCTGTCCATCAGTACCTTGCCGTGTGATTGAGGGAGAGACCAATGAAGTCGAGAAATTTGCTGTAAATTCTTACCTGGAGTGGGGAGAAGGGGGAGTTTTTGCTCCAGGCAGCTTACCAGCTTGTCTCAGTCCCTGTGACTTGTCTCCCCTCCCTGCATCACATACTACCCTGGCTGCCTGCTGTGGCTGTGGTGAGTCCACACGCAGATGTTGCCGGAGGGCAGGGGCACATGGTGGGCAGGCTGTTTTAGGACATGTTTGCAAGGCGAGTGCCTGGGCCGCTGCTGTGTTGTACTAGCCAGCAGGCTGAGAAGCTCCCCCATTTCTGTTGCTCTGAGCTGGGCAGGTGGAGCGAGTCCCTTCCCCCAGGTGCTGCTGCTGGTCCCTCTTGCTGGAACCTGCGGTACATGAGGGCCAGAGTAGCGTTTCGGGAGAGAAGGCGGTGGCCGTTCTCTCCACCTGACTGTCCGGTGTTTGGACAGTTTTCTTCCTGTAAGCAAGCACCCATCTGACGCGTGTTTGAATCCCTTCCCTGCTGCTGCTCTAAGAGCTCGTTGCACACAGGATTTGCTCTGTGTGTGCAGACCTTGTGCCGTGCCATCCCTGGGAGCACACTCCCTGTCCTCCCACGGGCTGCTCTCCCTGAGCTGGTTACAAGCTTTCTCTCTTCCTTGGAGTATTTTACATCCAAGCCTGGTCTTTTCTCTCCCAAGATTTTAACATTGTTCAAGTTCTCCTTAAGATCTAAGACCTCTTCTTCTGCAAGCTGCAGTTCCAGCGTGGCTGGTGCTTGCAGAAGCTTATAGGCACGCAGCGCGTGAGGTGTTTCAGAAAGCTGTGACGCTATTTAGCCAGAAGACATCGGCAAACACACCACCTTCTCGTTGCGTCGGTACTGACCTGACCCCCCGGCAGGGTGCAGGAGGCGCTGGTGAACACAGGGTGCTCTCTGCTAAACGAGCTGCAAAAAGTGGCTGCATCTCACTTACAAGCCAGAGGGATTTTGTCTTTAAACATCCCTCAGAGGGTGCGGGAGATCTTTGGGCAGTGGTACGGAGTTTTCTTTGTTCCCAGCTCCTCAGCAGCATCCCCAGATCTCACAGCCTGGAGTGGGCTGATCTGAACAACACCAATGGACTCAGCTCTTGGTGGCCAATGGTGGAGGAGGCGACTGTGAGGTGATGGGAGATGCAGCCCATCAGGAGCCAGGGGTGGGCCCAGGAGATGGGGCTAGCCTGGGGGAGGTACCCTCCATCCCAGGAGGTCTGGGCTGGTCCCCCCACCCCTCACCACCTCCACTGCCACAGGCGCACAGTCCCGTTCTGGCACCCGTGTGCCAGCTCTGCTGTGCGCGTAGGCAGGGACGGACTGAAGTGGGACGGGAGGCTTCGGAGGGAGGAAGCTTCCCTCAGTGTGGCCTTGGCAGTCAGAGCGGTCCCAGCACCCCGGCATCCCCCCGCTCTGCTCACCCCCGTTAGCCAGATCCCCGACGGTCACCTGCACCAGCTCGGAGCAGGTCCCCCGGGGTGCAGGTGAGAGGCACAAGTGGCATCTGCCACCCTCCCTCCTGGCTTGCCCCTTGCCTCGGCCCTGCCAGCCAGGCTGGGGAGTGAGCGCCCAGCCCGGCGGGCCTGGAGGCAGCTGGGCGTGGAGAGGGGAGCGTGCTGCCTGGGATCCCTAGGCAAGCCTTAGTCAGAGCCCTGCCGCCGTACGTGCAGCCTGGCACTGAGACGGGGTGTGAGCCTCCGTGAGAGGCAGGGAGGGACACTGGTGATAAACGAGCCCAGGTAATTAATTTCCACTCCTGATTGCGTGTTTACTCTCCAAAATGTGTGTGTTGGCATGATCACGGGCAGGGCTTGGCCCAGCATCCAACAGACACCTTCTTTTATCTCGGTTACTTCATCAAATCTGTTAATTGTATCTATCTCAAGCCCTGGGCTCAGGATGGAGATTTCACATCAAACAGTGATGGCTCATAACGTGGATCCTAGCCGGGCACTGAGCTCAGCTCTGAGGCTGCGAAGAGGAGTAAGAGACCTCCCGGACTGTGATTTCATCCCAGGCTCTCTGCAAACATCCTCCTCGCCCCGCTGGGGCAAACAGGGTCTGCAGAAGGCTGTCAAACCCCGCATTTGGCAGGCTAGGCAGGGAAGGAGTTTCCTGCACTGATGACCTCAGAAAAAGGATGTCCCGCAGCAGTCAAGAAAAAGCAGCCACCTGAAGCTTGGAAACATGTCACATCTGCAGGGGTTTTAAATTGGGAGCAAGTAATCTCTGTAAAATCCTTATCTGGAAGTCAGGCAGGGAGACTTATCCGCAGATATACGGGCTTGCCGCCAAAGCTGCTTGCATAGCACTGGCACAAGGTTATTACATATGATGTCCTCCTTGCAGGATCTCGCCGCCCAGCTCCAGGAGGCTCCCAGTCTGTCCTGCACATGCCCTGCAGACAGCTCATTAATTTCCATTCCACAGCCCAATCTCTTCTTCCTCTGACACAATTACTTAAAAGTTTCTTTGCAGCCCTCCAGGCGTCCCACCCTCTTGCTGGCTTCCCTATTCACATCGCTCTCCAGCTCATCTCCACAGGACTTTGCCCGGAGCCTCCCTTCAGAAGAGCTTTGTAGCTGGGGCCCAGGGTAGAGATGCATGGGAAGACCATGGAGGTCTTCCTTGCCTTACAGCCCAGATGTGTAGCTTCAGGCAAAGATGTAAGAACCCCCTAAAATGGGCATGGGGGAAAATGGGGGCAGTGCCTTGTTCCCAAGAGAAAACAGTTCTGGTCTGTGCTCAGAAAAGGCAGCATCTCAGGGCTGCTTTTGGATGACAGGCTTCAGGCCAGTGAGTCAGGTCAGCAAGCACAGGCTTGCTTCTCTTCTGGAGTGCTTGTCTCTTGGTGACATGGATAATAATAAAAGGCTTTGCTGCCTTTGGTGTCCTGCAGCCCTGGTCCACACCTTGTGTCTGGAGCAGAGGAGTTGGTGGGGCCATTTTGACCAAGCATTCCTCATGCTAGCAGAGACCTTGGGGTGCTGCTGGGTCCTGCTGAGCGGCAAAACTACGAAAGACGACTCTTTCCCAGGGATGTACATCTCCCAGAGCAGGCAGCCAAGCAGCAGCACTGGCCACCGGGGAGGTAGAGACCACCGGGCAATCCAGTGGGGTGAATCCCCAGCTGGGATACAGCAAGTGGCCAGGCTCCCTCTGCTCTCCAACACCACTGTGGAGAAAGTGGTTTGGAGGAGGTGTGTGGGCAGCCTCTCCCAGGCACAAGTGGGTGAAAAGGGAGGGAGCACGCAGGCGCTGTTGGGAAAGCAGGCAAGCAGGCAGTACTGATTGCCTGGCAGGGCTGGCAGAACAGAAGCAGGACCTGTTTTCTCCCAGGAGCATAAGTTGGGGAGGGACCACACGGATGCTGGAAGCGGAGGTGCTGCATGTGATGGGTTCATAAATTGCCTCTCAGCTGGTCGGTGCTTGAATTTCTCCAGCAGCACCGCGATATTCTGTGCAGCTTCGCCTCTTCCCTACCCGAACAGGGGCTGTTCCCTTCCCTCAGCTGCCCTGCTCATGCTCACCAAAGGAGAACCCGGCCCTTTAATTCCAATCACAAATTCTGGAAATGATTAGCGGGCTGTCATCACTCAGCCCCACCGGATATCGGGCACGAGGCATTTCCGTCCCCTGTAATTAATGCTGTGCTGGGCTGCCTGCCTCTGCGGCGGGCAGGGGAGAAGCGAGGGAGAGGTGGGTGTAGTGCTCCCTCCGCCTGCCTCTCTCACTGCCTGGCTGGGAAAACCGCTGGAGCAAAAAGCATGGCAAAGAATAAATTCATTCATGGATAAAGGTAAGGGCAAGGCAAGAGGGTTCACCAAAGAACTGGGCCGCTCCTGTCTGGGAAAAGGAATGGAAAACAGCACGGTTGGGGCAGGGGACACACAATGCTGGAGCAGCTCTCTTCATTGACGCGCAGAGCTGCACTTTTTGCAACTGCTGTCGCATCCCCCAAGGGGCCTGGGAACTCGATGGCCTGTTCATCCCCTGTCCCTTTCCAGGTACCCAGAGGCAGCTGCCAGCTCCTGCCTGATGGAGAGAATATCAGCATCGCACCCGCAGCCTGCCCGCAGTCACCGGGCAGCCTTTGTTTCCCCCGCTGCCTGCCCCTTTCCCAGGGCGCTCTCTGGCTCCCGGGAGCTGCCTGGTTGCCAGCTGCCTAGCGAGAGCTGCTATCTGCCCCGTGTGAATGTTGTGCATCCATCCAGCAGCCTCCCAGCCCTCTGCTGAAACGCCTCATTGTGCAGCTGGCCGGGCTACGTGAGCCTGGCTACGTGGAGCCTGTTTTGCTTTGAAGCTAACTCTTCCTTTTGAGTCAACAGAGCTGTGTGGTGCAATTGTAAAATTTCCCATCCTTGGCCAACCTCCTGATGTTAACAAAAGCTCCCTGCTATGTAAACAGGCCAGATGCTGCGGGATGCTGTCTGCAGGCTCACGTACTCTCCTCGTGCCGCGAGAGGTGCTGGGCTTGCACCTGCGGGCTGCTAGAGCCTGGCAGAGAGGCTAATCTGTGCTCCCTGGCAGGGGCAGAGACATCGCTTCCCCTCTCCTTTTGCCTCAGATGAGTTGTCTCTCCCTTCCTTTTGGATTAGCCAGCCCTGCCGAAATCCTGGCTGAAACGGTCTCAAATGTGGTAGTAATTATCTTATGAAGAAGGGGTGAGGTTCGAGATGACTAGGGAAAAAAAAAGGCAGAGGGATAGTACCTGTTCTTAAAGGAGTGGAAATAAAGCCATGGGACCATGGACCTGCCAGGCTGCCTTCAGTGCCAGCAAGGGCCCCGGAGCAGATGCCCTATTCGTAAGACTGACCATGGTACCAAAGTGAGAAGTAACAGCCAACATGGATTTGAGAATGGCCTTATTTCCTTCTACAGCAGGGTTGGAGGGCAAGGAGATGAAGATATTTCCTGGCTCTAATGCGATGATCAGCATGATCTTGCATGATCAGCCTGGGCGTTGGTTTCAGAGGTGCATATTACATTTGCTGCCCATGATTGGCCACGTGGTGGTTGCGGGCACTTTGGAGATCAGGATGGTGTTTCAAGCACATTGTGACATTGGTGAAATGGATATAAACAGGATGCAATTCATAAGGGCAGATGCAAGCCACAGCTTTTAGCAGGATAATCTGCTGTATGCATGTCCAAGGGGCCAACAGGGCCTTCAGGAAAGGACAAGGGTGTCATTGTGGTGACGGGTGTCATCACTGAGTGACTTGACAACACACAGATGTGAAGAAAAGCAAACGTCCCTCCTGGGCTGTATAACGAGGGTGCCACATGCACCATGTGTGCTGCAATCATTCTGCTTCATGCAGCATTGGGAAAGCCTCATACTTTCTGGACATATCGACTTTTGGGAAATGCAGTTCAAGAAACACTTACACCTCTTAGAATTCATGAAAGATGATCAGCAGTCTAGCGACCATGACCTATGAGTAAAGGTTGAAAGAACTGCATTTGTTTAGTCTGCTTAGGAGAAGAGGGAAGGGAAAAAATAACTTTCAGATTTGTAAAAAGCATCTAAAAAAGAAATATAATAGATTATTCTCCATCTCCAGAATACATAAGGTTAGACATCCAGAAAAACTTTTCAGCTCCTTAAGAGCTCCTGTCCTCCTAAGACAGAGTGCCTTGCAGAGACCATGCGATCTCCTTCTCTAGAAATTTCCAAACCCAAGGCGTTACAAATACCTGTCGGGCCCAGTTAGATAGCGGTATTCCTCCTTGGGCACAGATCTGTCTAGATGATGACTCAGGATCCCTGTCTTGGCCGTGGTAAGGCACAGCCATGCAGTTCTAGGAGCAAGTTGGTCTTTGCAGGCAGACATGAAGGGCATTGCTGAAAATCAATGAATGGTGATTCTCCTCACGTGGCCATGTGGTCCAGACACCACACTGTCTTCCCTGTTTCAAAAAGTGGATAGCCTTGCGGGATACATGGCACATCACCAGCAAACTTTCAGTTGCCCAGATGAAGCTTAACCCACTGTTCAAACAACCCTCCCCTTCAGCTGGCAGAGGACAGCAAGGATGCTGTCGCTTCTTGCTGGGAAATGTAGTGGTTTAACTGCACCCTGGAGGCTGCTAACTCTGCAGAACTGGAGGTCAACCAGAAAGGCTCATTACCTCAGTCCTGTCTACAAAAGTCAGATGAGATGACTTCTTGAAATTGGTCCATCATCTGGTGCTGGCTAGATAACAAGTAAAGATTTAGGGAAGTGGTGGACGAAGCCTACCCTTTGTTGTGGCTGAAGTTAAACCGCTAACCCAGGGTAAAGTACGAGTGTGGAGTAAACATCAGTCCTTGAATGAGCTTTCATGATGGCAGAAGAGGGCCTAGTCTCTACTAGACCTCGCAGGAGTCCTTCAGGAGGAGAATACACTGAAGCTGACAAGTCCTCCAGGGGGTCAGCAGGAAAGCAAACCCACAGGAGGCCTTTAGAGTCATGCCAGACTTCTGCAGAAGGCTGTTCAGAACAGACCTGAGCTACCTTCCTTTTCACGCAGTCCCAGTGCCGTAGTCTGTATGGGAAATCCTGTTACGGCTGTGCTGGTTCAGCCCTGTGCTGGAGCGTACAAACCAACCCCTTCAAACTCAAATGCTCTGTGAAGGTTGGCTCAAGCAAATGGGTGCCTCTGCCAGAGGGTGAGCATGTTCAAGGAGGCTGGGTGGAGGCTGCATGGAAAAACCAGACCCTAAGCCTCGCTGACATGGGAAAGCCAACCCACCGCACGCACTAAAGGAACCATTGGCAATGAAAGGGCTGACCGTTGCCTGGATTACGGCACTGAGAGGAGAGAGGCCACTGTGGTATAAACATCTGTCAAGAGCAGATGGGGGTTGGAGCAGAGACATTCCCCACAGGTTTATATGATTTTCAAGGACCTGAGGCCAATGATCTGTTTTCTGCTCCTCAGCAATTTAATGTATGAATGACCTCAGTGATCTCATGACCCATTAATAAATAATTCTTCTAAACTCTTTGGCTGATTTACCCCTGTTTAAGGGTGAAGGATGAAACCAAGGGGAATAGCTTCCTCCAAGACTTCATAGTGCAGCTCAGGAGCATTTGATAAGGCCATCCCACAGGGAACACAAAATCCCCCATGCTGGGAAGGGAGGAGAAAGGGGTCACAGTGAATAGCATAGCTCGGATCTCGGAAAGTACCTTCTCTGACTGTCCTGCTCAGCCAAGATAAAACTGCCCCATCAGCTTCTGCTGAAGAGATACATAACCATCCCAGCAGCCCTCAGGAGCTACAACTGGCCCTCATAGCTTTGCTGCTCAAGGTTGTAAAACAGGGAGACCAGTCGCACCAGCCAAACATCTCATAATGTCTCATTTTGGTATCTGGCAAGTTTGTTCTAGGGGCTGAGCTTGGAGGAATACCATGACCTCCTCCCCTCCACATCTGACTGTGGTGCTCGGGAGAGTGAGTCATCCATCTTTCAAGTAGAGGTCTCCATCGTTCCAAGGGAAAAGGCCATGCTTCCGGCATCCCTTAGCACGTGGGTTTCCATTCATCTGTTGATGGCCAGGCAATACACCACCCCCAGGACAAAATGGCTGCTGCTTAATTTCTCTGCTATTAGCGCAACCCTTAGGATTTTGCTAAATTTCTCCAACATCTCCAAGTCCTTAGAATAGTCTGTCTGAGCGGAGAGAGCTCAGCATCTGGAGATTTTGGTGTCAATCCCTCAGTGCACTGTGGCCAAGTCAGAAAGGATGCCTCTTCTTTTCCCCTTGAAGTCCTGCATAGTCCAGAAGTAAATCGGACCTTTTACTGCTGCAGCTCTATGTTTTCTGTCTCCCCAGCCTGTCAACAGGCTCTGCTAGCAGGAGACCCTCACTCAGCAAAAGGTTAGGGAACACAGTATCGCCTCTTGTCGGGGTGAATATTAGATGAATAAATTTCCCAAGGCAGGCCAGCCAAATCAGGCCCTTCTGATTTGGAGAAGTCAGCAAAAGCAGACCAGGTGGTCATCAAGCAGTCCCCTCACTTTAGGGAGCACATAACACATCACTTCTTGGTGGGATCCACCAGCTTTCTCCTTGGCGTGGACAAAAATCCCCTGTTTCACAGGAGGAGGTAAACAATCCCTGGACCTCATCCCTTGGCTCCAGGGCACACAGTTGCAAAGCTCCTCTGATCAGTGTGGGAGGAAGCACCTCCACCCTCTTTATGGCTGCCTTGTAATGAGCCCCAGCTGTAAGCCTCTCCCTTCCATGCCTGGAAGCCCAGGCTGGCCCCGAGGGGTGGGGCACGGGCTGTTTAACCCATTCCCTGGACAGATGGGTGGATGGACAGATGCTCCCCAGCTGCTGCTGAAGCACTGGGAACCTCTCTCTTCTGGGTTGGCTTGGCTGGGTTGCCAGGAAGCTGCTGAAAGTCTGGGGGTGCAGAGTCCTGGGGGTTCGTGTGCCTGGGGGAACAGTGATGGTTTTGCTCACTCCCTGCTTGAAGGTGCGCCAGGGAGTGACCTCTTCCCTGGGCTGCCGGCTCGGCTGGCACCCGAGTGCAGCCGGGAGGTGTGGGGCTTGTCAGGGGGACCGGTTGTCCCCAACAGCTTCCCAGTGGCTCCTGCCAGCACCATCAGGCTCAGGACGTTCATCCCGGGCGCACGGGTCCGTGGGTTACAGCAGGGTGCCTCTCCTTCCACAGCCCAGCATCCCAGCAGCACCTGGGGCTTTGGCTCCTTTTTTTAAGCAGCTTTTGTCCCTTAGAGAGAATCGGCAGCGAGGAACCGTCTCCGGCTGGCTCTCCCGTCCAGGCACAGGCGAGTGGCCAGGCAGCCGCTGGTGTGATGCCTACGTAGCACCGCGCCACAGAGACGAGGCAGGGGATTCCTGAGGTGACAGGGCTGAAGCGCGAGAGCGGAGCGGCGCTGGATGGTGAGAGGCTTTCTCTGCTCATACAGCTAATAGACTAATTAGCAAGGAGCTCGAAACTTGGCCGTGTTTGTTGTCAAATGCAGGCCCCTTTCCAAGTGGTGTTAACAGCCTTCCCTTTTCACTCTGGGCGCATTGTACAGCCGAGGCTTTTCTGCCGCTTCACAGAGGATGCTTCATTTAGTAATGGATATAGGCTGAATAGCTGTTGCAGCTATAGGTGACACCAGGGTCAGGAGCGAG
>VWZZ01005164.1:41312-69864 GCA_013399095.1 Psophia crepitans | reverse complement strand
GTCCACCTTGTTAGCCTTTCCCCTCCTCCTTACCCACAGGGACTTGACCTTGTCATTCCCATCTCCAAGCCCTACCACCTCAAAACACTCTGTAATATAGAGAGCCACGCCACCACCCCTCCTATGTTGCCTGTCCCTTCTGAAGAGCTTATAGCCATCTATGGCAGCACTCCAGTCATGGGAATGGTCCCACCACATTTCAGGAATGGCAACTAAGTCGTAGTTAGCCTGCCACACAATGGCTTCCAGCTCCTCCTGTTTGTTGCCCATGCTGCGTGCATTAGTGTAGATGCACTTCAGCTGGGCCGTTGCCCTCACCCCCAAGCCTGGCACCGTTCTCCCAGGCTTGTCTCTAACTGCCCTTCTTTCATCCCCATCCCTTTTCCTGGAATTGAAAGCCAGGGGAAAGATTACAAAAGTAGTTTTAAGTACACAATCTTAATTAAATGCTGAAATATTGATAATATTTTACCTTCCTTTTAGAAGATCAAAAGGCACACCTGTCTCACTCGAGCTGTTATTAAAGCAAAACAGAAAAATTAGAAGTCCAATAGATGAATTGGCGCAAATCCAGAAAGTGCCAACAACACCGTGGTCATAAAAACAATGACCTAACAAATCCTTTCAGGTTGTTCCTGTCCATTTTTCTGTGAGTGCCTCTTCTGTTTGAGCTCAAACAACTGTCCCTCCTTCTCTGGGAGACACCCAGAATTACAAAGAACCTCATCCAAGAACAGGTTTATTTTGTAACTCAGTATTACTGTTGTTAAAAATGTTCTGCCGTGAAAACCAGCTTCAGAAACAGGGATCCTGTGATATCCAGATCAATGTTAATGTGAAACCAAGATCAAGTAAATCAAGACATAATAAATGCATTTATGGAACAGCTGGGAAAGATGGAGCGAGAAAGTTAATAAGAATGAAAATGTGGCTGCCCAGACACAAAGCCACTGAGCAATTGCCCAGCCAAAGCAGCTGGCTTTTATAGTATAAATGTATCAGCAATATGAGAAATTCATAAGTCCCTGTTAGTAGACTTCAGGTTAGCTGCTACATCCCAGATTACACCTAATATGAGGAGTGGCTGAAGGAACTGGGCTTGTTTAGTCTGGAGGAGGCTCAGGGCAGACCTTATTGCCCTCTACAACTACCTGAAAGGAAGTTGTGGCAAGCTGGGTGTCGGCCTCTTCTCGCAGATAACTAGTGACAGGACAAGGGGAAATAGCTGCAAGTTGCGCCAGGGAAGGTTCAGGTTGGAGATGAGGAGAAAATTCTTCTCAGAAAGGGTGGTCGGGCATTGGAACGGGTTGCCCAGGGAGGTGGTGGAGTCACCATCCCTGAGGGTGTTTAAGGAAAGGTTGGATGTGGTACTTAGGGACGTGGTTTAGTGGGTAATAGGTGGTGGGGGGATGGTTGGACTAGATGATCCTTGAGGTCACTTCCAACCTTAGTGATTCTATTCTATTCTATTCTATTCTAATACTGCAACAAAGTTAAAGCAGATTGGAAAGGGAGATCTGCCGGATGACAGTCTCTACAGGGTAGTAACTCTATGTGTTGGTATTTCCACTCAAAATACGCGTATTTTTCAGGCAAATGACAAGTGAACTGTGATAGTAACACACTTTAAACAGCATATGGAAATTTTTCTCCAAATCACATGTCACCTCAGAGGCTTAGCAAGTCACTCCACTCTCAAAAGAAAAGTCTATGAAAACACAATCTGCATAACACTGGCAACGTCAGTTTCCCTTTCTCCTTCACTCTGACTGAACACAGATAATGGAAGATGCTCAGGTGCAAGATTCACATGACCCACGTTCTGCACTGCCTGCAAAGCTGTGTTCAAATCTCACTTTGCTAATGTGGCTGTCCATTACAGAAGAGCTTAGACACTGAGGAGGCTGGACTACACAAGTACCTAGATGAGTGCTATCTCATTTGCTTTACATGGAGCCTGTAGGGTAATTTTACTCAGGTCCACATAGTAGAAATCGGCATGCCTGCTCCTTCCTGCACCTGCACACTGCCCTTAGTGGGGAATCGCAAATCCTCTGCAAAAGGCAGGAGGAAACACAGGCTCCCCTGCAGAGCATGGAAGGTACTGTGGTCCTGACACAGGGTGATGCCTGCCTCTCAAGCAAGGGAGAAGGGTACACAAGTCCAACCTCTGCAAGTATCCAGAAACACTATCCTCACCAAGGTCATCCCTGTGGCATCCTCAGTGTTGCCAGCCACCCAGATCCCCCTCCATTGCAAGAAAAGATGTCATGAAACCATTATCCTTACTCTGGGTTTGAAAGCAGAAGAAAACACAAATCACAGTCCTCAGCCTAGCTTCTAAAATGGCTATGCCTTCTTCTGCCTCTGCCAAAGCATGTGTAATACTTCCAGTTGCAAAGCCAGTCATATGCAAGTAGTTATGACTCAGCCTGGCTACTTGGTTATGGAATTTGCTTCCCTTCCACTTACCCACTGTTGTAGTCCAACCCCAGCAGGTAACTGAGCACCACGCAGCTGCTTGCTCACCCCTCCCTCCCACAAGGGGGTGGGGAGAAGAATGGAAAAATAGACCTCCTGGGTTGAGATAAAGACAATTTAATAGGATAACAAAGGAAGATTATGATGATGGTAATTATGATGATGATAATAATAATGATAATAATAGTAATAATAAGAATTATAACAATTATAATAGCAATGCATGTATAAGTATAATATAAAAAACAAGTGATGCATAAATACAATTTCTCACCACCTGTGGAAAACAACCAACACAATGTCCAGTCTGTTTCTGAACAGCAATCCCACCTTCCAGCTAACTTTTCAAGTTATATCCAGAGCATGACGTTATATGGTATGTAATATCCCTTTGGCCAGCCTGGGTCAGCTGTCCTGGCTGTGCTCTCCCAGCTGCTTGTGTGCCTGGCAGGGCGTGAGAAGCTGAAAAGCCCTTGACTTAGTGTAGACACAAAAACTACCCAGTAACTACTAAAAGCATCAGTGTGTTATACACATTATTGTCATCTTAAATCCAAACCACAGCACTATACCAGCTACTAGAAAGAAAATTAAGTTTATCCCAGCTGAAACCAGGACACCGTCCCAAGTCACAGGAACAAGCATTCTTTCGTTTGTACAGTTCCCATTTCCTTCCATTTTCACCTCAGCTTCAAGACCCTCCAGTACAAAGAGAACAGAAAGAAAATGAACAGCCATAACCACCATAAGAAATATCTGTCTTTATGTATCAACTTATGTAGTCTTTTTTTTCTGCTAAGACTTCTGTGAACTGCACAGCTCTTTACATGTAAGAATAGAACAATGTTTTTACAGCAGCTGCCACTTTTCTACCTGTTGGAAACATGTAAGTCTGAGCAAAGGGCAAGGTTATAATTACAGTCTGTGGGTAATTTTAATCTTCTATTCCTATACTTTCAAAGCACATAATTTCTATTTATCTGAACTTCAAAATGATTGCTTCAAATCTTTGAATTATGCTTTCCCAAATAGAACAAAAGACATTTTGTTTCTCCTCAGCTTTTGTCCTCCCATTTCTGTGAGAGCCAGAATCTCTCCTACATTCTTCAGGCTTCCTGCCTCGCCTGGATCCTCACCCCAGAGGGAGGCCCAGCTCCCGAAGAAGGCATGTCTTGCTGCTGTGTCCCTGTGAATGTTTTACCCCAGAGTTCTGCCCCATTCTTAAAAATTTGGACATTGGACGGGTTCCTCACATCCCTGTAACAGCTTTTATAGCTCTAACCAAACCCCTCGCTAAGTCTCAGATAGCTAATGAGGTTGACAATGCCACCTTCCTGTCTTCTCTTTCTGGGCAGAGATCCAATAACCTGCCTTGCTGCACTCAGCCCTTCTTCCAGATTCAGCTCCTCTCCTTCTATCATCCCTCTCCCCTTCAGCATTACTTGCACTCTCTCACTTTTCCATGCCAGGCTCCCCACAGCACCTCACCCTCCTTAAGCTTGGAGCAGCTGCCTTTTTGCCTGTGGGCATCCCTTCAACACAGCTGAAAATGGATGCTTCACTTCAGGATACAAGTGGCGAAGAGCAGCCATTTGGCTTGGCTCTGTCTTACAGGCACTACAGAAGGTGACAGATTTTGAATGAGGACAGATCTGTGAGGCAGCAGCCTCCCATCCCATCCTTCCTAAGGAAGCTTCAAAAGCACACCCCCAAACTGCACAGGTTGCAATGAAATTATTCATACTGGCAGTACTAATCTGACCCAGTTCCCACTAAACTCAGACAAGGGCGACCTTATGCGGCATGATGCAGCAGCATAGAGAGAAACCTGAGACAACAGAAGTACAGGGGACACCTTATTTTGGTGCTTCGCATCGGCTAATCTATTCTACTTTTTGGCTAGACTAGCCAGCCTCAAATAGATGGTTGTACTAACACACCTGCATAACATCTCTGGACCTGAGATAACATTAATGCCTCTTCATTGCACAAGGTAGACAAACGCCAAAATGCTTCCAGTGGGGCCTGAAAATACAGAAAAGTCTCGCAAAACAGAAAGCACAGTTTACAGAAGAAAACCTTAGCTCAATAAAAATTTCCATGAAGAGACACAGCCATCTTAATTATGCACTGGTCTGGTAAGCAAAGGTAGGATGAAGGAAATAAAAGACAGATGGAAGGCACACAGATGCAATATGCAGTCCTCTTTAAGCTGACAACAGATGTCTCTCATGTAATCACTGCTTTCCTGCAGATTCTACCAAAAAAAGTGTACTTTCAAAATAGATGAAGTGCATACACGTGTGTGGAAACTCTTGGTCTGGCTACACACAATGTCTACTTTTAGTCCAAGAGTGCGTTGAAAAGAAGACTCAGATATTCTTTTACAGAGCCAGGAAGAGTTACATGCTTCCCATAACTTAGAGACATCATGGGAGTAAAAACTCAGCAGGGACCCATGAACGGGTTGCGGGACCCATGGGTAGAGGAGCAGTTGGATAATGGTATTGTCAATCCAGTCTGCGTGACAAGAACTCATTTTAAGGTCCTCATGATGCTAATTGTTACCTCTGAGATCCTGGTACATGTTCTTGACAAAGTCCTTGTGTGCACAGAGCAGCTGGTACTGTTAGCATGAACAACAGCTCAGAATTCATGCTTGATGTCCTGCCTGGCTGTGTTACTGTCAGATACCAACCAGAGAACCAGCTGCAAAGCCCTTTAGCCTCCATCTCCAAAGGCAATTGCAGAACACTGGCCTACCCAGTCTTCTTTCCCAGAAGTGTTCTGGAAAGGATGTTGCCCTTGTGGGAAGCAACACCAGAAGTGCCTTTCAGTGCCCCTTTTGCTGTGGCAGATACAGATGCACTGCATGTTGTTTGGATTGAATTCTACTCCAACCTCTCTACATAGAAAAGACTCTCACGCCCTCCTTTTTGCGTACCCTGTCATTATGTATTACCTGGTACTTGTTTGTTTACCATATTGGAGTGTTTCTAAGATTGTAAAGCAGTATGTTTCACAGTCTTCTCTTATAAAACATCACGTAGTTTCATCATTCAGATGTTGCTTTCAGTAAATACACAAATTGTTTTGAAAATTACTTCTGATTTGGGTATAACTACAGGAATGGGCAGGAGATCTCCCTTCCTTCTCTATCTTCTTCCAGGTTGAGATGTAAAAGGGATTTTACTGTAGGAGAATTTTCAGAAAAAGCCTCTCTATCCCTGATCGAAGCAGCTGCCACTCTCCTTATTTCACTGATGGCTGACATATTTCTGAAAAGGCAGGACTGAATGTGCTGATATTACCAAACCACTCAAAACACTACAGAATTTTTGCACCTCTATTTCTGTCTCAGGGTTACGACTGTGAGATATTTTTCAGTGTTTTATGCCTAATAAATGTAGCTGTCTCTCACTGGATTCTGTCACTTTAAATTACTCAGGAAGACTACAGAATGTGTCTTTTCTTTCCTCAAAGAAGTCGCTAAAAATCACTTAGTTCAGGTTTAAAATAAACCCTCTCTTGCTCACCCTCCCTCCCACAGCTAGCAGAAGAAAAGAATCTCCACAAGTCCTTCCAAAACTCAAATGTTGCTAAATTACTCTTATTTCTGATCCTCAGGGTCTCACCCTTGCATAAGTATGAGCAACATCCCTGTAAGCAGCTGGCATTCAGGTAAAATGTGGTTCTGGTGAGCAGCCCCGCCTCTGATGTCCCTGCATGATTCTGCTCCCAGCAAGACAGAGAAGACGTACCAGGAGAGTTCCTGGTGCTCAGCAAGCCTGCACAAGTGGGACACAAGCCTTGGGGCAGGCTGCCAAGCAGAGTGAGAGTGAGATGAAAGAAGTTTTTTGGCCCTGTGCTCTGCTTTCTTGCAAATCTGATCATACTCACCACATACAATGGGCAAAATCCACTGCCAGCCTCTCTGTCACCACTGGTGGAGTGACAAGGTGGAATATAAGTGTTGGTCCATCTGACTTGCTCGCTGGCTGCCCCTATACTCCTCTGCCTAATGCCAAAGGCATGCAGCTGTGCAGGAAACAGCTGCCAGTTGCTGGCACTCTTACTGCTGCATTACATTAGTGGGCAGCTCTGCCCTTATCACCCCTTTCTAAAACAGCACAATCTTTCCTGCAATTAAAAAAAGTGACAGCCTGGCCTGGACTATTCATCCACTTGATTTTTTAGGAGGTCATTGCCATGCTTTCCTTTATCCTGTTCCTGTCATGCCCTTGAAATGTCATACATGCCAGGGCTGATCTTCACTCTCTTAGCACTTGTAGCCAGCACTGCATTTCCCAGTTAGTTCAATTTTCACTTACATTTGTAAAGTATGGGGTCCAACATTCCCTAAAAACTCATCATCCAGAAACTGTTGGGCCTGGCAAAATTTCTCTTTCAATACGCAAACATGACCTGCAATAACGTCACGGAGGTAATGTCCTAGAAAGGTCATTATCTTTCGTATGAGAACTGCAGCCAGCAATGGTTACATTTCAAAAGGTATTAACAGGAGGTCTGTACAGCCATCACCATACATGGACAGCTGGATCTCAGAAATGAAGGATGAAAACTGTGCCACACCATGGTGCTAGACCATCTCTCTCCCACCTGGAGTACTGCATCCAGCTCTGGGGTCCCCCAACATAAGAAGAACATGGAGCTGCTGGAGAGAGTCCAGAGGAGGGTCACAAAGACGATCAGAGGGCTGAAGCACCTCTTCTATGAAGGCAAGCTGAGAGAGTTGGGCTTGTTCAGCCTAGAGAAGAGTAGGGTCCAGGGAGACCTTATAGCAGTCTTCCAGTATGTAAAGGGGGCCTACAGGAAAGCTGGAGAACGACTGTTCACAAAGGCCTGTACTGATAGGACAAGGGGTAATGGGTTTAAACCAAAAGAGGGAAGATTTAGATTAGACATTAGGAAGAAATTCTTCACTGTGAGGCTGGTGAACAGATTGTCCAGAGAAGCTGTGGAGGCCCCTCCCTGGAAGTGTTTAAGGCAGTCTGGATGGGGCTTTGGGCAACCATGGCAGTGGGGTTGGAACTAGATGATATTTTAGGTCCCTTCCAACCCAAACCATTCCATGATTCTATGATTCTGTGATTCTGTGAACCAAGAGATCTTTTTACTTGTAACTTTGAAGCCTGAAATGTGGTTCAGTAGGAGAGGTGTGCAGGAAGGAGGAAGCAGAAGCACAGCATCCAAGTAAACCATGCCTTGAAAGGAAGATACAAGTAACTGAAACATGATGAGCACGGATTTGATGTCATGAATGGCATGGCCTGCAGATGGTGGGGTGGGGAGATGACTAACAATTGGGTGGGCTTGGGTAGGTGGATCCTACAGTAGCTGACATTAAAAATGAACAAGGAATTTAGTGGGAGAGACTGAGAAGAAAGACCAGATTTTAAGTTTATAGAGGAAGAAGAAGAAAAAATACTTAGGAAAAAGCTGTCTTAGGGAAAATAAATATAGTAGTAAAAGAACACAAATCAGAGAAGCGAGCTAGTATTCTAGCCAATGTCACCAGATAAGGGACCTAAAGCATTAGATTAAATTAAATTAAACTAAACTAAATTAAATTAAATTAAAACAATGCCTTATGTTGCAAGCCCTGCTAATCTGAACAGGTCAAGCTCTCAGCACAAAAAAAATACACCTTACATAAGGCAACAAGGGCAAGTCACCATTATTCATAATTCCTGCATTTCCATTTGCACCCACACTTTCCTGTCTATAGATCCAGCCAAACTGTGTGGTTATGCTGTGTTTTAGTCCTGACACTCCAGAAGGTGTTGGAAAATTTTTCTGTGTAAGTAAAAGCTCAGCCAGGCTGGAATTTCTTCTTTTGTTCTGTTTTCTGATCCACAAATGACTGCCTTCTTCCCAGTTGCTTTCTACGCGTCACATGACTTCTTGTGTTCTTCTGTTATGTGTTAACATCAAATGGGAAAAGACATTTGAATTGGAAACTATACTCGACGCTAGCTATTTTGATTTGCCTAAATCCATGACACCGGTCTTAGGAAGAGGTTGAGGGGCAGTCCTGCTATTATAGGACTACCTTGGGAGGGTTGCGGTGCGCTTAAGTAATACACACAGTAACACAGCCACAAGAAGATCAAGCCCCATGGAAGATCAAGCAACATCTAAACCACCCCTGACAAACATTCCTCCAGTTCATTTGTACAGAGCATCCAGTGAGTCAGGGTCTGCCACCTCCTCAGGACACTCATGTAATGACTGTTTCAAGTATAGTGTGTAATGATGGCAAAACTATGAAAAGGCTTTCAACATGTAATCTGTAGATGTCTTCCTACAAATTAAACCAACTACTTTTTGTCCTGCTCTGCTTGGATACAAAGGACAATTGATAATCGTCTTCTGTAAAACAATCCTTCTATACTTCTGAAGATTTACAAAGTCCTGTTCTTCCTTGTTCTAGATCAAACTCAAGTACTTCAGCCTTTTTTGAGAGCTCATGTTTTCTTTTATTATTGTCCTCTTGGCTTTCTTTAATTTGTCTGTATGTTTTTAAAGCATGGTATACAAATTTAAAAGTTACTCTAATACAGCCACACCAACCTTAAAACTCAGCAGAACTGTCTCTTTTGTCTCACAGACCATGCTCCTACTAATAAATTCAAGAACAAAATTTGGCTTTTTCACAACAGTATCTTCTAATGAATTCAATCCCAAGCCCTGATATCTCTTCATCCTTTTCCACAGTGCTTTTGTGTGACCTCCTGTTCTTCTGTTGTCGTTGTGCATTTGATTTCTCTCTCATTACTGAATTTCATTTTTCTGATTCAGACCACTTTTCCAGTTCATTAAGAACAACTTGATGCATATGAGAAAGAAATAAAGACATTGACATGACAATGGGGTTTTTTTACCAAAATGTGAAACTGTTCTCGAACAATGAATTCTTTATCTAAGTTAGGTAAGTAAACATAAGAAAAAACTGAGATAGCTAGACGGGGTGTTTCTTAGGGTAAACATGCTTCCAGCTTCCTTTCTTACCACATCTTATCTCACAGAAAGTTCAAATGTTTGTTCCAAAACCAAACATTTCAAAACAGTCAGTCTGAGGAAGGAAAAAAAGCATAGAAAAATCTCACAGCTAGGTCCTCATTGTTCTCTCACCAGGAAAAGAAAGTCACAAAAAAATTAAAACAGGTTCTTGTAGAGGAATATGCCAACTAGCCCTAGTGGTCTTACTGTTGTGTCATGGCCTGCTCTTGCAGCAGCTTAAAGCATCACCAGATTTGACGTAAGTGGTGAGAGGCATAACTCACCCTACCAAATTTAGACCCACATAACAAAGACAAGGATGTTAGGTGCAGCAGATGAAATACCACCTCGATCTATTTGATATTGAGATGGTTGGAGTGTCTTTTCCCTCAAGGCATCTTTTGTAGGTAGAGCAGCCTGAGTCTAAGTCACTTTGTAAAAATAAATGAACCACCTAAGACTAACACCCAACATGGAAAACTTCGAACAGTTAGTTTTTTTAGCAGAGTTCAGATCAATAAGAAACTGGTTTCTGGAATAGAAAATGCTGGTTAGTGCTACCAGTAATAATCTATGCTATTGGTCCTATGGGAAAAGGGTACTTTTGACCACTTACAGAAGGCAGAAAATACCTTGAAGAGACTGGAGAAGACCAGGAAGGTCCAACTCATCAAGTGTCAGGAGGGAACTTTCCTACTGTGACTTCAATATGTGAACTTAGATCACATCTGGGTGTGATTCCTCATGCATGTAAGTGGTTTCATTGTCAGGGCTATGATCATCTGCATAAGCTTTATTTATATTGGTTCTGGAGAAGCTGAACCATGCCAGTAGTGGCACTGGAACTTACAGAATAGTAGTAATAAATGCTGCTGTTACACTGCATGATGTGGCAGCTGACCTCCAGCCTTGGGGAGCAAGATGGAGAGAGGAAAGACAGGTTAACTGCTGCCATTTGCCAGCTAGAGAACTGCAGCAATGGAGATCGGCAGTCACTTCTGGGCTGGGGAAAGAGCAGATCTGATTCCCAGGTCATGACTTCTGACTTGCCCAGTATGTGGGTCTCAATTTGCATTGAGAAGGCACAGTGCACATGAAAAATCAGCGCCTTTTCCTTTCAGGAAACGCATCCTAGATCTCCGTCTTGTGCAAATCAAAATAGCTCTCCAGGGAAAATGGTTTCAGCTTGTCTCAGTTGAGGATCTGGCACTATGTTTCTTCTAAATCGTTAATTTCATTGCATCATTTAACAATAGTCCATTTTTTCTGCCATACTGCAGTGTCATGAGATGGTTGTCTTAGCAACTGAAATCACTATTAACTAAAGCTCCCTTTCCTTAATATTAAAGTCATCAATTGACCCAAGTTTTATCAAATCAAAGTACAGTGGTGTTACAGTATAGGTGGGAGAAAGATTTCCTGCAAGCTCATTCCAAAACCTATGCAGTTCAGAATACATTGCCTCTTTTAACAATTTCAGCATAAAGCTCATTCTCTTTTCATATATTTTCCCAATGATTCTCATCAGCTGAAGCAACTGAAGTTTGCACAACATCTGATAGCACATCTTATAATGTCTAAAATCAAAACTCCATCTTCATTTACCTGGACACCAGTATTGCCAATACAGAGCAAGTAAATAACTTTGGTACAAATTAACTTGTATTCTGCATACTTGCTTTCTCTGCATATTTTAAACAAACAATTTATTGGCAGGAACATAAAAGGAGTCAGCCAGATCTGTGTGAAAACCAAGGAACATACACTGAGAGTTCAGTGTGAATGGCAAGTGTTTGTTCTACATTTTCAATTTAGAGAATGAAAAGGAACAGAAACATGTGACTTCTCACATGTGACTACTCCAAATTAACCAGTACGCATCAAATCTAATCTTTAATATCAAATACTTGCAGTCAAGCAATTTATAATTTAAAAAGCATCTCAGAAACATGGCAAATAAGCACAAACAGTGAAACCTAAATAAAGGAATTGCGTATTTTATAAACAACCAAACAATAAAAAACCCCACAAAACCACAAACTGTTGCTAAAAATTATTTGCCTGGTTTTCTTTCTTTACCCTTTCCTCTCTGAGAAGTCCTGACACATTCTCCTTTAGCAATTTGCTACTTTCAGTAAGTGTCTATAAATACAAAACCTAATGACAAAAACCTAAAAGAAATATTTGGGTTAGAAACTGGTATACATTCCCTCAACATTAGAGATTAAATTTCTGCATAAAGGAACAAGTGTGCATGCAGATATTGCCAGCAAGTTATTGTAGTGCCTGCTCAGGGAATAGGAAATGAGTTATACCTTCATCAAGTTTTGCAGAAAGAGGTCAATTTGCAGCTTTTGTGCTGACTGGAAGCTTGAATCTGCACTGTGGTGGTGCTGGGGCTAAGTTAATGTCCTGTGCCTATGCACTGACTCTCCCTTAGGTAGATGTTTGTCTAGCAACAGTGACACAGCTTCTGCATGAGATTTGGCTCAAAGCACAGAATGAATGACCATGTACCTGCTTCCAGAATACCTTCAAAAATGTATCAATAACAATTTTTAAAACTTTATTTTGAACAGCAAAAATGTTTTATAAGAATATATTTCAAGCATAGGTGGATACCCAGTAAAAAATCACGTCAAACCATCATGCGTTTGGTGGCTGTTTCAGAAGGTAAATAACCTCTTAGGATTTGTTTTTGTTCATTTTGGAAGGATGACCAACAGACAGCAGTTTGTTAACTGTGATAAGTCCTTGTCACTCCGCAAGCCTGATGATGCTGTATGAACACCTTTTTCTAGCACGTCCTTATGCACATATCCAGAGTGCCATCAGAGACCATATGGGCTGTGTAGAAGACTCCTAACCATACCCCTAAGCACTCAGGAGAATCATAGAATCATAGAATCACTAAGGTTGGAAAGGACCTCTGAGATCATCAAGTCCAACCATCAAAAGAAGAAGCCATACACCTCCAGTACAATAATGGTATGACCGTGTCAGAAATTAAGAAATGCTACATGTCAAATCCCTAGAGAATCACAGGGTTGGAAGAGACCTCTGGAGGTCTTCAGTGCAACACTGCAGTTTTGAAAATCTCTGTCATTGTATTGTCCTCATCCCTCTGGTCCCTGCCCCAGGGCAATACTGCTTTCAGGTGAAGAAATTTTTTTTCACTGTTCAGTCTGAAATTTCCCTTACTGAAACATGTTCCCATTGCTTCTTGTCCCTTCAGTCTGCACCTCTGAGAAAAGCCTGTTTCTTTCTTCTCTGAAACCTTCCAATGGGCAGTACAAGAAAGAAATTAGAATCCCAGAATCATAGAATCATAGAATCATTTATGTTGGAAAAGACCCTTAAGATCACTGGATTCAATCCCATAGCTTGAATCATAGAATCATAGAATATCCTGCTTTGGAAAGGCCCCATAAGGATCATCAAGTCCCACTCTTGGCTCCACAGAGGACCAGCCCAATCAGAGCAGATGACTGAAAGCATCGTCCAGACGCTTCTTGAACTCAGTCAAACTCGGTGCTGTGACCACTTCCCTGGGGAACCTGTTCCAGTGCCCGACCACCCTCTCCGTGAAGAATCTTTTCCTGATATCTAACCTAAACCTCCCCTGACGAAGCTCCAGGCTGTTCCTTTGGGTTCTATTGCTGGTCACCAGAGGGAGGAGATCAGTGCCTGCCCTTTCACTCCCCCTCATGAGTACACTGTAGGCTGCCATGAGGTCTCCCCTCAGCCTCTAGACTGAACAAACCAACGGACTTCAGCCCCTCTTCATACATCTTCCCCTCTAGACCCTTCACCATCTTAGTTGCCCTCCTTTGGACACTTTCCAATAGCTTTATGTCTTTCTTGTACTGTGGCGTCCAAAACTGCACACAGTACTCAAGGTGAGGCCGCACCAGTGCAGTGCAGAGTGGGACAATCACCTCCCTAGACAGGCTGGCAATCTTCCCCTCAATCTTCCCCTCATGAACCCGTGTTGGCTGTGACCAATGACTGCGTTGTCCTTCAGATGTTTTTTGATAACTCCCAGCATAATTTTCTCCATAATTTTGCCAGGCACTGAAGTGAGACTGACAGGCCAGTAATTTCCAGGGTCTTCTTTCTTGCCTTTCTTGAAAACTGGAACAACATTTGTCAGCTTCCAGTCAACTGGGACCTCTCCAGACTCCCAAGACTGTTGAAAAATAATTGAGAGAGCTCTCTCAATGACATCAGCCAGCTCTCTGAGCACCCTGGGATGAAACCCATCACGCCCCATGGATTTGTATGGGTCCAGATGGAGCAGCAAATCCTGCACAAGTTCAGGGTCAGCTGGGAGCTTACCATTACCGCAGTCAAGGTCGTTCAACCCAGGGTTTGCGTGGTTCTGGATCCCATCACCAACATTGAAGATAGAGGCAAAGAAGGCATTAAACACTTCTGCTTTGTCTATGTCCCTGTTTATGAGGTGACCATTCTCATCAAGTAATGAGGTTACGTTCTGTCTGGTCCTCCTTTTGTTGTAATGTATTTAAAAAAACCCTTTTTATTGTCCCCCACAGAACTGGTCAACTTCAACTCTAACAGAGCTTTGTCCCCATGAACTTTCTCCCTACAGGGGCAAACCGCATCCCTGTAGTCCTCCCACGTTGCCTGACATTGCTTCCAGTATCTCTACACTTTCTTCTTCCACCTAAGCTCTAGAAGAAGATCGCTGTTCAGCCAAGCTGGCCTTCTACCCCACCTGCTTGACTTCCAGCACTCTGGAATTGCCTGTTCCTATGCTCTTAGGAGGTGGTACTTAAACAGGGACCAGCACTGATGGGCCCCGATGCCTTCAAATACAGTGTCACAGGGGACCTTACTAACTAGTTCCCTGAGCAGCCTGAAGTCTGGTCTCCCTGTATCCAGGGTTATAGTTTTGCTGGTATTTTTCTTCCTACCACCAAAGATTTTAAATTCTACAGCTTCATGGTCATTGTGGCCAAGACGACCACCAATGGCCACTTCCCCCACGAGAGCTTCTTTGTTCACAAGTAACAGGTCTAGGAAAGCACCTTTCCTTGTCAGCTCCTTTAATATCTGTACCAGGAAGTTATCATCGAGGTGTTTCAGGAAGATCCTGGACCTGTTTGTTTCTGCTGTGTGGTGTTCCCAGTCGATGTCTGGCAAGTTTACGTCTCCCATAAGGACAAGGGACAAGGGGTGTCCTAATGCTACCAAGTTCACCACTAAACCACGTTCCTAAGTGCAATGCCTACACTTCTCTTACACACCTCCAGGGATGATCACTCAACCATTTCCCTGGGCAGCCTGTTCCAGTGATTGACAACACTAATCAGTGAAGAAATTTTTTCTCATATCCAATCTAAACCTCCCCTGGTGCAACTTGAGGCCATTTCCTCTCATCCTATCACATGTTACTTGGGAAAAAGAGACCAACACCCGCCTCACGACAACCTCCTTCCAAGTAGTTGCAGAGAGAGAGAAGGTCTCCCCACAGACTCCTCTTCTCCAGGCTAAACCACCCCAGTTCCCTCAGACACTCCTCATAAGACTTGTGCTCCAGACTCTTCACCAGCTTTGTTGCCCTTCTCTGGACACACTTCCACACCTCAATGTCTTTCTTGTAGTGAGGGGCGCAAAACTGAGCACCATATTTGAGGTGCGGCCTCAGCAGTGCTGAGTACAGAGGGACGATCACTTCCCTAGTCCTGCTGGCCATACCGTTTCTGATACAAGCCAGGATGCCATTGGCCTTCTTGGCCACCTGGGTACACTGCTCTCATATTCAACTAGCTGTCATGGAATCATAGAATGATTTAGGTTGGAAGGGACCTCAAAGATCATTTAATTCCAACTCCCCTGCCATGGGTAGGGACATCCTCCACTAGACCAGGTTGCCCAAAGCCTCATCCAACCTGGCCTTAAACACTTCCAGTGATGGGGCCCCCACAACTTCTCTGGGCCTACACCCCCAAAATTAGATCTCTTCTTAGCATTTTCTCTTCCAAGCTAAACAAAGCCATCATCTCCCACTAGATACCATATTCACTGCCAACATCCCCAACCTAATCCCTAGCTTCTGCTGGAATCACTCCAGTTTCCCAATATTTCACTTATATCTAAAAGCCAAAAACTTCACACAATATTCTAGATGAGGCCTTAAGTCTGCTGATAGAAGGAGAATAATTGCTTTCATCCATTTGCTGAGTATGTTTTCATAATGCAGCCCAATATGTGGCTATCCTGATTGCTACAAAGGCACCCTTCTGCCTCTTGTTCAGCCTGCTGTCCACCATCGAGTTCTATCTTGCAAAGGTGCTCCCTACCCAGTTGGCCCCCAGCCTGTGTTGTTTCTTTTGGTTATTCCATCCTACAGGCAGAACTTCACATTCCCAATTAACTTCTTGAGGTCCTGTCTGCTCATTTCTCCAGATTACAAAGTCCTCCAAATGGCAACCCTGCCCTACAGTGTATCAAGGATGTGCTGTCATCACCAGTTTGTCACCCACAAAAGGCATAAAGTGCACTTGATCCCACCATCTACATCATTGGTGACAATATCTGCTCTGGAATTGACTCCAGAGGAACATCACTCCCTCAAATCATAAGCATATGGGCTCCCATAAGTGCATCTGCAAATGGACCCACAAAGTCACTCCTTTTCATCTCCACTAGGACAGTCAGATAGAAGATGTAAAGACATCAATCTTTTGTCAGCTCTGTTCAGGTCAGTGAAGGGAATCAGCAGATTTCAGTTACATGAGACACGACAGCCTGTTTGTGTACTGAGAACCAAAGGCTGTTAGTGCCAGGATCTGGCTTTGGCGTTACATCAGTTCATGAGGCTAACGTCTCGCCTCAGATTACACACATTTATTCTCTGCTGATTCACACTGTTCTGTATGTGTATTTAAGAACAGATTGTGGTCTCGCATGAACCTTGTATAGTTAATCACTGTGAACACGTAAGGTGCAAAAGGATGCATTCAAAGGATATGTTGCTTCATTTCCAGTAGGATAGATATGGTTTGTGTTTCTGCTGTGCCCTGAAAGTGAAACGTAAGGTCAACATGCAAAAGTTTTATCTTGGCACTCCAGAGACATTTTGAGAGTACTTTAGTGTGTGTGTTTTCTCTGCTGTAACATTCATTACTTGGGCAACGTGCTTGTGATAGCTTAACTAAATAGGTGACAGTGATGGCTGTTAGAATGGTTGCTCTCGGTTTTCTGGGAACTCTCTAATGACTTAGCAGTTACTGACTTCAAGAACTGTGCCACCGCCTTTGGTGGTTGCTTTATCAAAATTCATTAACACTGGGGAAGAAAAGTTATGTATTCATCATTTCACAGACAGACCCCTATAACCTGATTATGACAAAGAGATGCACCGGATACCCACTTTGGTGATGGATTTGCTTGGAATGCCTGGTGATAACCACTCAGACTTTGGTCTCCCAGGCATGGAAGAATAACCCAATGGCAGTATTTTTACTAACCTGTTCCACAATAGACAGATTATATGACCACAGGCTTATTTATCACTTGGGCACTCTATGTGCCTGCCCCATACAGCATCCTGTGCAGCACATGCGCAGGAAGTAGAGGACAACAACAACTGTTGAGGGCAGCCAAATGCAGCAGAAAGTGCCTGGGGAATTCTCCTCATATTTTTTTTCCCTACTGCTGCCATTTTTAGCTCCATCCAGTAGCAAGGCTGTGCATGCAGTCCCATTAGGCACACATGTACACAGTGCACACATGGGTGGCCACATGGAGAGCAATACCAGGCATGGTACCAGGCCTGGTACTCCTCTCCAGAAGATGAGGACTGACATTCACTAGCAGACCTACCCATACCCTTATTCTCGTGGTTCACAGACAACCTCACATTCACAGGTACCTCAAACCCTAGATGGGACCCTAAGACCATCCAGAGTCCAAGGACTTGTTACCCAGTCATCAGCTCCAATATGAATCTCTCCCAGAGCAGATCTTCTGCTCATGGGCAACTGCAACATGGAGTTCACTACCAGATTGCTCACACACACAGCATAGTTGTGCGCACACACACACACAGACAGAACTGAAGTCCGCTACGAAAGGTAGTGTACACACTGGTCTCCCCCAGCCACTTGCACTTCAGAGACATAGGCCTCTACGACCTGCAGTCCCTTCACTGTTTGCTGACACTTAGATCCCCACAAACACACATTGAATAGAGAGTGAGATGGTGGTAGAAAATAGAAAGAGGTAGTTAAGTACTAAGGCAGGACAGGCTGCAGTGACTAGGTGCAGGATTCAGCCACATGAGGACAGTGGACATCAAATTGTTTTACATTGTGGCCAGCTTCTGCTAACCTTCCCACCCACCCATTCCCCACACTTGTTCCTCCAGAATCCACCATAATCCCTTCCTTCCTGTCTTTGGCCCATCTTTTGAATATCCTGTGATAAGTAACATGTATTTCCACAGTAACCTTGAAAAATCTCCTAGTAAGTTTTACATAATCCTCTGACACCAAAAAGCATCCCACAGTGAGTTTTCTCTTCCTCTTGAGACCCATGGCAGCTTCATTTCTTCTCTTCATATCTCTCCTGGCTGACCTTCTCCAAGGCTTTGAGTGGGTGCTGCCCACCAACTACTGAGTAACCTGCACTCTGTACTTCAGAACTACCTCTGTTACCTCCTGCTTATTAGGGTATGCATCTCTAGGTGTGGTTGATTACTTTTCCCATCTCTTATCTTTGATTTTATGCTGGATAGCCATTAACAGAATATGGTCACAAACCAGATGCCCCTTATATATCCTTCCACATATTCTTACACATTTTTACATGACACTACAATAGGTCAGGTTATGTAAAGATGGGGAAGGGGAAGGGGGGAAATATTTCACAGATGTCTACAGGCAGCAACATACAATGTCTTCCACACATATCTCCAGGGCTGCAACATTTTTTGAAGCATGGAGGCAACATTTAAGGAAAGCAATACAGAAGATGCTTCCAGGCATCAACAACAGGGTGTTAGTAGAGATGATCTTTCTTATGAACCCTTTATCTAACGCTGGACACCACAGGGTCTGTAACCATAAAACCATGAACAGCCTCAGAGCATGCACACTTCTGAGTCAGCCCTTTGGTTACACCTCCAGCTTGGATGGCCATGGGAAGCAGGGCTCAACTTTCAGTGGGGTTCAGGGCCATTCAAGGAGGAAGACAGGCACATGTCTGGATGCAAGTCCAGCATGTTTCTGTCTCAGCAAGCACCTCCATTAGGACTAAAAAGTTATCTCTTTCAGCTCTTATGTGATCCTCAAGGAGCTGTGGTGGAGTGGGGCCCAGGTGTTTATGTTCTGATGTCCCATCACAGCACAAATATGCAACTGGAGAGAGGGAAGAGCAGAGGCCCAAGCTGCTCAAATATATTTCAGTGAAGGTAGGTCTGAGGCACGCAATGACCAGAGCGCCCACTGCTTTGAAGAGTTACTGACATGTGCCGTTGCAAAAGGAGGCTGATTGCTTCAAAAGAAAGTGAGAAGCCACTCAGTGGATGACAGGAAAATTAAGAGCTAGAAACAGGTCTTGCTGCTTTGTGAAACAGAATTTTTATCTTTTTTTTTTACCCAAAGTGCTCTATTTATCATAATGAAGATTATGATAAAGTGAAAAATTGTTGATATCAATTTTACTGCAGACTGAGTTACAAAAAATAGCAAAGAAACCTGAGAGAGCTTTCACAGATTCTTCTTATACTATAGCTATTTGTTTCAAAAAATGATCATTTTCGTACAAGTATTAAATATTCTTCCTGGCAACTAGTAAAAATCTCTGCTATTCAGAGATGCTCTGCTGACAACTTCCAACACTCTTTCCAAAAGAAACACAGCACAAACACTGAACCCGATCCAAGTCTGCATTACTTATTCACTCCTTTTCAGTGTTCTTGACTACCTCTGCCCTAAGATAAAGTAACAATGTTTCTGACAAAACTATTAAAAAGACAGACATGTCCTTCACCTCTAACAGCATTTTATCCTTTCTGAAAAAGCAGTGTGACAATACACCATCATATTTTCCAGGAAAAGATAAAAAAAATTTATAAAAGCAAGTATAAAAAGTCCTCAAAGGAGGCATCGCAGCAGTTTCTCTGGGTAGTGGATGACGTGACTTCTTATCCCGGACTAAAGTGTAGACAATTCACAATACAACTGGAAACACAAAACATCTGTAACTGAAGACAGATCTCCTTGGAAATCACACTGCAGAGGTTAAAACTTCCATTGCAAATTCAGGTCTACATTTATCTTGTCCAAATCAGCCGGAGTGCTGGTGATCCTTTTGAAGCATGTTGCAGTCACAAGCTGCTTAACTCTCACGGCCTTGTCCTGCATGCGCATCCACATCTGTGCTCTTCACAGAGGAGGTAAACGGAGAGGAGGTGAACACAAAAAGTGTTCACTGAATAAAGACTCACAGAGTGAAAATGGTGATTCTTTTCTCCGTGGATCTCTGTGCAGTAGCAGCTAACATCAACAGGCTTGTACTGTCTATTGCTAAACATGCAACTCAGTGAAGATCTGCGATGCTTTGGAGAGGTGAATGACAGTGATAGGCAAATGGTTGTTTAAGAGGAAGAGTGCTGTTTTTTCACTCTTGACAAGTTCCAAGCAACAGAATCCATGGAAAAAATTATCTACAGCACTGGGACAACTCAAATTTCCCACTCAAGATGAAGGTAAGGAGTATCCAGTGGCTATTTTTGTCTTTCAACTAGTTCTTGTACCAAACTAAAGACTTTTAGAAGAACCCAGGAGAAATAGAGGGAAGGGATTTGAAAACCGGTGAAAGGAAGCATTACAGAGAGGAAGAACTGTGTTGTCTGAGCATCCCTGGCCATTTCCATATCTTTAGGGTTTGTAAAAACATTCAGGGAAGAAGTACAGTCATTCTACTGCAGAAAGTGTAATGACCAAGGTGTGCAGAAGTCGTTACTTGGTAAGATGGGAGACACATCTGGTACATTTCCTCCCAGCCTCTAAGGAGATCACCATCCTGAAGTGTGGACCACCTTTAAAGCCAGCTGGTGCAACTATGCTGCAAAAAGGCTACGGTAGGGATATTTGGCAAAAGGTATGACTTGCCCATGGTTTGTTTTCTTAGGAAAACAGCACACCCTGTTACAGCCAAGAGTCATAGCCCAAGCCTTGGTAAACCAACACAAACCAGAATTCTGCCAGACCAGAATTCAGCCACCAGTGCCCACTGGATTTCATGTTGAATGTTCATGTCCGTTGTGATTGTGGCATCCGTTATCAGAATGAGCACTGTAAGACATTCACTCACCACACCAGGCTCTTCAGAGTGACTGGCAGACACCTCATTGAGAAAAAAAATAATGCCTGAGAGGGGAAGTTGCTTTTCATGTCTTTCAGGACTTGCAAAACATCATTCTGTAGTCGTTCAGCAGGAGGAGAGAGGCCGCTTTGTAGCTATTCAGTTAGAATGACAGTCAGCTTCTTATAACATTTTCTCTTAAAATTTGCTTTTACCTCTGAGACATTAATTATACATTAAAGGACAGTAACTCTATATGTTCCCTACATGTAGCTGATGGTATTTCTTCCCCACTTTGTCTCCTTCACAGACAAAGGTAGAGAGAAGGAGGAAACATAAGCAAAGTTCTCCCAGGGCATTAGTGGTTCCAGCAGATGGAAGACAGTAAAGCGTGTCCACATGCTGGAGCGTGCCTGGAGACGCGCAGCACAGCTGGTGAAGGGTCTGGAGCACAAGTTTTATGAGCAGCACCTGAGGGAACTGGGGTAGTTTAGCCTGGAGAAAAGGAGGCTTAGGGGAGACCTTATCACATGCTACAACTACTTGGAAGGAGGTTGTAGTGAGGTGGGTGTTGGTCTCTTCTTCCAAGCAACAAGTGACAGGACAAAAGGAAACAGCCTCAAATTGCTCCAGGGAAGGTTTAGGTTGGATATCAGGAAAAATTTCTTCACTGAAAGAGTGGTCAGACATTCGAACAGGCTCCCCAGAGAGGTGGGGTGGTCACCGTCCCTGGAGGTGTTTAAAAAGCTTGTAGACATGGCACTTCAGGACATGGTTTAGTAGATATGGTGGTGTTGGGTTGACAGTTGATAACCGTAGAGGTCTTTTCCAGTGTTAAAGATTCTATGATTCTATGGTTCTATAAGAACTTGTCCAGCAGAATAACAGTAGTTTGAGTGTGGCCCTGCAGCACAGTCACTGGGAAGGTGGGAGAAAGTCATGTTGCTCTTACAGCTCTAAATGTAGCAGTTGTCCTTGCAGGAAAGCTCTGCTATTGGGTGGAGGAGTCATGTCCAACACACTGACCAAACTTTCCTGACATTGCTGAAACATAAGGTAGTGGCTGGTGGTGAGAAATGTCTTCTGAACAACAGAATCACTATGCAAATGCAGTGGCTTGTGAGTAATTATTCCCAGGAGTTCCCACGAGAAACTCTGAGTGCAGCTGAGAACTTATATATTCGTAGGGAGAAAGACACATGCCCTGTTTCCCACTTTCACCAACACACATGGAGACATCATATTAACAGTGCCCTTTCCACACGAAAGGAAAGCTGAGACTTTTACTGTTGTGCGTTACTCAACATCTTGTTTATTAGCAAATTTGTGTTTCTGTCTTGCTTTTTAATATACACAGCTCCCAGGCTCTCCTTTTTTCTTCCCTTCTAAATAAACAATAGCTTTTGAAGACAGAAAAAGAATAACAGCAGCTCAGTGCTTACTTTTAATTATATAGGGGTTATATTCTTACTTAATTTAAAAGTTTGAGCCATCATTCTCAAAATCTGTTTCAATTCCCCAAATACCTTAATTACAGTTTACCACATTCATACCAGGAACCATCATTACTTCTCAGAGGCATTTTTGAAAGCTAATCCTTTAACCTGTGCCTCTTACAAGGAAAGGAAAATGCCTGCTGTTTTCTTGCACTTGCCTTTAATTATGTATGATAAGGATGTATGAAATCATATGGAAACATTTACCAGTCTTTTTCAACAGAAGTTGCCTGAATTCTAAGATTTACGCTCTGTTTGCCATCAGCAAAGGAGAATTTTATCAAACAAGCCCCCCGCCTGCCACCAAAATACAGTAGGATCCATAAGGAGAGAAAAAAAGAGTTCACAAATCCCTCCATACTGTGTCCATACAATCTGGGAGAAGGTAGAGGATAAAAGACTGGACCCTTTGGCCAAGCGAGATCCTGGAATTTGATCCTGGATGCAGCAAATGTTCATTTTATATGTGAGGTTGATTTCAGCATCACTGCTGCTGAAAGTTTAAAAAAAGCATTAATTTTACCAGGAATACTACTGGCCTGGAGAAGTCATTGTGCTTACTCTGTTACTTGTAATTGCAGGAGTGACCTGAGCTAGGCAGGGTGCAACCAAACAATCCTATATGGTTAACATGGGACCGTGCACTAGCCACACTGTGATCATCAACAGCTCTTTCAGCCTTGCTGGTAATGAATATGGCAGAAGGTCAGCGCACTCTCTCCCTCCCCTTCTCCGTCTCAGATTTTAATGCTCCTTCCCTTTGCAAGGAGTTAACTAACAGAGCTTCACTTCTATTTATGGCATAACGTCACGCATGTGACAGCAGCATTTGGTCAGCGCACAGCAGAATGTGCTCAGGGCTCTGGAGGGCCAGCAATAAGCAAGCAGAGCTGAGCAGGAATCTTTCTGGCTGGTGTTACAGCAGGCTAAAAGCAGTTCCTGATCTCTCCACAGTTGTGGAGAAATTGATGGTGAAGCAAACTACATACACAAAGCATCTTCAAGAGCTGTGCATACCCATGCCCAAATGAGCTTTAACAATCTAACCGCAAGAGATGTGGCGGATTAACTGGCTGTGGGCAGCATATGATTTCTGAAAGTTCATAACCCCATCCAATTAAAAACAGCACTTCTGCAGAAAGTGTCCAAAGGCAGGGCTCCTCAGCGAAGCCAATTTCCAGCCTCCTACCCTGGCTGTTTATTCCAGGGACCTATTAACAGGCATGGGAGGATTCTTTCTGCACTTGCAGAAAACAGATTTCGTCATTCTTATTGGAGTTGGAAAAAGGCGAGCTGTGCTGATGCTGGAGTCACCCAGACAAATTGCAGAAGTTTTGGGAGGTGATGAAGGAGAAGGCTGGCAGCTGAGAGTGTGAGTTCAGGGCGCCTTATTAGATCAGGCCACTATCAACCCTGTCAAAATGCTACCTCTAGTTTCATTTTATGAAACAGTGGATCTATGCCTTAATTGCAAAGCAGGCACTGTTTCAGATAGGTTTTCTCCAAACAAACTGAAGGATAAGGTATACTCACTAAATTTGCATGTGGGTGGAAATCCAAAGGTTCTGCCACTTTGTATGACAGGATCCAATCCATGTGGTTCAGACAGGGTCTGAATACAAAGCTACCTTGCCACTTCCTTCTTGGATACTCAAGCCCACAAGCAGCCTTTGTGGCACTGTCATGGTGACAAGTTCACGCAGCGTGACAAAAAGATCTTGCTTCTTTGTCAGGTTTGGTTATACCTTGCCCAAGGATGGATGTTGCTCGGATGCACCTATTATTTTGGTTGTTGCTCATTGTTGGCAGGACAAACCCCTGAACCGCTCAGCAGCAGATGCACACAGAAGAAACTCCTGCTGGAAATCATTGTCCCTCTGCAATACCAGCTTGCAGGGCAGCTCTGACCCCACTGCAACTGCCAAAAGAACAGTGGTGATGAGGAAGGTGACAGCAGCACTCCTTCACTGCAGACAACCTGCCTCATCCTCCAAGGGCCTGGGAACAATTATGCACTGACATCTTAAGAAATACAATTTATTGCAGTGGAAGACATGTTAAAGACATGTTATCTCATCTTTTCCTTTTCTCTCTCTCAGGAAATTGTGTTCTTTCAACATTTTCTGATTGCATACTTTCACACCTTTAATTGCTCTTTTTAACTCCTGTGGACTCTGCAGTTCTTTCCTGATTTCCTAAAAGAAGAGCTCATCAGTGCTGAGTACAGGACAATAATTCTGATTCTCCCTCTCTATTCTGCTCTTGTGATACCCCACCTGGCATACTATGTCCAGCTCTGGGTCCTCTAACATAAGAAGAACATGGAACTATGGGAACGAGTCCAAAGGAGGGACACCAAGAGGATCAGAGGGCTGGAGCACCTCTCCTATGAGGACAGGCTGAGAGTGTTGGGCTTGTTCAGCCTGGAGAAGAGAAGGCTCCAGGGAGACCTTAAAGCAGCCTTCCAGTACCTAAACAGGGCTCACAAGAAATCTGGAGAGGGACTGTTTACAAGGACATGTAGTGATGGGACAAGAGGTAATGGCTGTAAGCTGCGGGAGCTAGATTTAGATTAGATATTAGGAAGAAATTCTTTACTGTGAGGGTGGTGAGGCACTGGAACAGGTTGCCCAGAGAATCTGTGGAGGCCCCATCCCTGGAAGTGTTCAAGGCCAGGTTGGATGGGGCTTTGGGCAACCTGGTCTAGGTGGAGGGTGTCCCTGCCCATGGCAGGGGGGTTGGAACTAGATGATCTCTGAGGTCCCTTCCAACACAATTCATCCTATGATTCTGTGATAATTGCCTTCCCTGCTGCAGACAGAGAGCTGATCTTCTGCGAACTCTGCTAAGTATGGCTGGCACATTAGGAGGAGGAATTGGCCCCTATGCTTTACCACCATCCTGATTCTCACCAGGTCTGAGCACACAGAGGTGGAAGCAGAGGAGAGACATGATGCACAGTAAAAGAGGCAGAGACAGAGAATGGGTGCAGTGCATTGTGAATTGAATAAAAGGGAATGAGAGCATTCCCATTGAAATGGGAGTCACACAAGCCTAGCCCCATAATAGGTGTGCCTGTCAGAATAGAGGGCAGTGAGAAGCCGACCTGCTTAGTATACCAGAGAGGCAGAAAGGAAAAGACAACTAAAAACATGCCTCAGTGTCAAGCAGTTCTCCATTCATCAAAGTCTCACACCTGCCTGCTTTGGTGCTTGGGGCTTGGAGTTTGGGTGGGTTTTTTAACATTCTCTGAAGCCACTGAATTAGATACCATCCTGCTGCCATCACCAACATTCATATGGAAGGGAATCATTCTGGTTGGAAATACATAGAATTCCATTTTGGTCATGTTGCGTTTGACAACAGAAAGATATGTCAGAAAGAAAAACCAAAATGCCTGCCTGCATGGAGAAGTACCTGAGGGAAAGCAGAATGCAAAGCAACTGATTAAAAGTAGAAAGATAGGAGAGAGTTATCAGCAAAATGAAGACCCATGTCTTGCTTAAAGATAAATCTATGCTGCCAGAGGATGGAGAGAGAGGTGAAAGTCCCATGATCATTCAGAGGAAGAAGACAGAACAGGACAACAAGACAAAGAAAAGAGCAGCTTGAGACACAGGTAGAATATTCAGAAGAGGACGAAGTCCCAGACAATAGAAATCTTAGTGAAGATGGCAAAGCCAGGCACTGAGCATGTTTGGATACCTGAGCACTTCTGCTGTGTGTGTCTACACGTAAGATGAATTTCTCCGAGAGTCTGGGCACTTAAGTGTTAAGCCATACATTTTCTTCTCCTGCAAGCGAAAGACTGCTAGTATTGAGAAGCTCCAACCGATGTCATTAACCTCTGGCAAAAAACATTTCCTTTCCTTGGGGATGTAATCTCTGAGCAGCAAGGTTGAGGAGAGTTTAACTGAGTCCTACCTGTGAATCTCTTGTACTCTTGGTTTGTGTGGGAGTCTCACAATCACGTCAGTTCCATTTTTAGGGTTTCTGTATCTTCTGCGTGTCATGCTGTTGCTCGATAATTGTCAGTGTGCAGTTTTGTCAGGAAATAATACTGTTTATTCTCTGAGAGACTTTGCATGTTCTTCTTTATATTTTATAAGCTTCCATTCTGAGTCACTAGTACCTAAGGGACAAAGGCAGAGGGAATAACATGAGGAAAAAATAAAGACAGTTGCTTGACATTACATTTAGCTAGCAGAAGGAATTACTCTCAGCAATTTAAGGCTGCATTCTTTATTTTGTAAATCTGTTAAAAGTTTTTTTCAGGGCTGCTGAGAAAAATAGAAAAAGATTTTCACACATACACCTAACTTCCTTTCTGCAACAGAAACAAGAGAGCAGGTGTTGGAGAAACAGTGTATTGACTTGAAAATATTTATGCACACTTAATGACACTAGGCCACAAACTAGCAACTACAAAGACTAGTGCAGAGTGAAAGGTGTTGTGTGAGGACAAGGACTGAACAGTTTCTGTGGTATTTCAGATAAGGCTTCCCACAGGCTGGCCAACCTGGTGAGATGGGTTTTAAACTGAAGGACTCAGGGGGTGGGATCCAAAGAGTTAATGCTCATGCCATCACATCCAACTGGGGAATAAGCCAGGCCAGCCAAAGCAGCCATAGATGTTTCTCAGTTGCCTCCCAGGGCAAGAAACAGAAAGCCAACCACCACAAGTGTGCATATGGCTATGGTGTATTCTGTTGTACCCCTCCAGTGAAATTTCCATCTTTGATTACCTCTCTGAAATGCATGTACACCAACACACACAGCACAGGGAATAAACAGGAAGAAGTAGAGGTCTGCGTGTCGTCACAAGACCGTGATCTTGTGAAATTACAGAGACATGGTGGGATGGCTCGCGTGACTGGAATGCTGTCATGGATGGCTACGTACTTTTCAGGAAAGACAGACCAGCAAGGAGAGGTGGTGTAGTTGCTCTTTATGTGAGAGAGAGCTGGAATGTATTGAGCTCTTCTTGGGGGTGGATGAAGAGAAAGTCAAGAGCTTGTGGGTAAGAATTAAGGGGCAGGCTAACATAGGTAATGCTGTTGTGAATGTTTACTACAGGCCACCTGATCAGGAAAAGGAAGTTGCTGAAGGTTTCTACAGACACCTGGAAATAATCTCATGATCACAGGCCCTGGTTCTCCTGGGGAACTTTGCTGGAAAGGCAACACAGCCAGTCATGCACAGTCCGGGAGGTTCCTGCAGAGCGCTGATGACAACTTTTTGGCACAGGTGGTGTAGGAGCCCACGAGGAGAGGGGTGGTGCTGGACCTTGTACTAACAAACAAAGAAGGACTGGTTGAGGATGTGAACGTTGGGGGCAGCCTTGGCTGCAGTGACTGAGATGATGTAGTTCAGGATCCTGCACAGAAGAAGCAGGGCAATAAGTAGGATTGCAACCCTGAACTTCAGGAGAGCTAACTTTGGCCTCTTCAAGGACCTGCTTGGGAGAATCCCACGGGTTAGGGCTTCAGAAGGTAGGGAGGTCCAAGAAAGCTGGTCAATCTTCAAGCACCGCTTCCTCCTAGCTCAAGACTGGTGGATCCTGAAGAGTAAGAAATGAAGCAACAGAGGCAGGAGACTTGCATGGATGAGCAAGGAACGCCTGGAAAAACCCAAAGGGAAGCTGAAAGTTTACAGAATGAGGAAAAAGGGAATGGCCACTTGGGAGGAATATAGGGATGTAGTCAGAGTACGTAGGGATGGCACAAGGAAGGCTAGGGCCCACTTGGAATTAAATTTGGCAAGGAATGTCAAGGACAAGAAGAAGGGCTTTTTCAAGTACATTTGCAGCAAAAGGAAGACTAGAGAAAATTTGGGCTCACTGCAGAATGAGGTGGGTGCCCTTGTGACAGAGGATACAGAGAAGGCAGAGTTCCTGAATGCCTTCTTTGCTTCAGTCATTGCTGCTAAGGCTGGACCTTGGGAATCCAAGACCTTGGAGGTAGGAGAGAATGTATGGAGAATGGAAGACTTTCCTTTGGTTGGGGAGGATCAGGTTCGAGATCATTTACATAAGCCCGACATCCACAGATCCATGAGCCCTGATGGGATGCTCCCACGAGTGCACAGGGAGCTGTCAGATACATCGAGGCCCTGGAGCGTGTCCAGAGACGGGCAACGAAACTGGTGAAGGGGCTGGAGCACAGGTCTTATGAGGAGCGGCTGAAGGAACTGGGCTTGTTTAGTCTGGAGAAGAG
>VWZZ01005164.1:0-39032 GCA_013399095.1 Psophia crepitans | reverse complement strand
TCGTGGTCACTCTGCCCAACACAGCTCCCGACCAGCACATCTCCCACCAGTCCTTCTCTGTTCATGAACAGAAGGTCTAGTGAAGCACCCACCTTGGTGGGCTCTCTAACCAGTTGTGTCAGGAAGCTGTCTTGCACACACTCCAGGAACCTCCTCGACTGCTTCCTCTGGGTTGTATTATATTTCCAGCAGATGTCCGGGAAGTTGAAGTCCCCCACAAGTACGAGCACTGGCAATTGCGCAACTTCTGCCAGCTGCTTGTAGAATGTTTCATTTGTCTCTTCAGCCTGGTTCGGTGTTCTGTAACAGACCCCCACCAGGATGTCCACCTTGTTAGCCTTTCCCCCGATCCTTACCCACAGAGACTTGACCTTGTCATTCCCAGCCCCAAGCTCTACCACCTCAAAACACTCTGTAACGTAGGGAGCCATGCCACCAGCCCTCCTTTGTTGCCTGTCCCTTCTGAAGAGCTTATAGCCGTCTATGGCAGCGCTCCAGTCATGGGAGTGTTCCCACCATGTTTCAGTGATGGTGACTAAGTCATAGTTTGCCTGCAACACAACGGCTTCCAGCTCTTCCTGTTTGTTGCCCATGCTGCGTGCATTAGTGTAGATGCACTTCAGTTGGTCCATTGTTCTCACCCCCAAGCCTGGCACCGTTCCCCCAGGCTCATCTCTAACCTCGTCTCAACCCTCTTTAGTTACACCATTTAAGACTAAACATGGTCAGATGCTGTATCAGGTTCTCCTGCGTATCTCAAGTTGCTTAGCATTTCATACTTAAACTCATACTGAGCCCTCCAAACTATTTTGGCTCCAAGTCCTGTGTCCAGAAAAGCCTCCCATCTTCACTCAAAGAGCACAAGAGAGACACCATTTATTTCACAGCTTTGTTCCAACATAGTTAAAAACACGTACACCTCTCTTCTAGCCTGAAATTCCAATCTGACATCTAACTATTAGTTCCCTATATGCCTTTCTTTTCCACATCAAATGCACCATTCTGGTACTTGTGCTGTAATGTCATTTGTGGGGAGGGGACAAATGACATCTCTTGAATGCTTTCCAAGCTTGCCTGCACAGGGACTGTAGGGCAAGATGACCTGAATTAATGCTTAAAGTGACGTTGCTTTTGGAAATCAGCAATCAGAATGAAAGGCACTTCAATTAAGTTTTGCTTCACTTTCTGGGGGAAGGAACTATTTTATAATGAAGTAAGGTCGCTGCCTTTGAAAAAGGACCTGTAAAAATCAACCCAGCAGAGCTCAGCCTTTCTAAAACTCATACCTGCAGCTAATTCAAACAACATTTCCAAACACTGCAACAACAGAAAGGCCCAACTTATGCATTTCAAGACAGGTTTTGCCTCTCTTCCAAGCCCCCTGCCTCCCACACCATTATCTTTTTTCTGCAGCATTTCCTGTGGTGATGGACAAATGCTGTATTCCTGTATTGAATTTTCAGCACCGCATTTCTAGTCTTCATTTTCAATTGCATATATCTCCAAAGACAACATAGACCCCCCTGCTGTGGCATCAACTGCATGCTTATATTTCAGCTGTTTTATCTGCTCTGATCCCCAAACTACTTTCCAGGTTGCAGTCCCACACTCTGCAGGTCAGGCCACCATTCCCTGTCTGTACATGCACAGCCTTGTGCTGAACAGTACCAACCCGTTTGTCTTCAAATGTCTTGCTGAATAATCCTGATTGCTCCTTTTGTACAGCAGCTTTTTGCCTTTGGTTTGCAGCTGTTTTGCCTGATGTTGTGTCAACTGTATTTTTCAGTGAGTTTGTATTTTCCTTCTGATATTAGGATAGATACAGAATAGGCTCAATAGCAAATTTTATAGAACGCACTGAAATGACCTGTATTTATGACTTCCCTTAGAAACTACCAGCCAGTCCTCAGTGCCCACACATTTCGGTGTTGAATAGCATGTGTCTCTGTATCAGAAAGATAGTGGTATACGGTAAGAATCATTAAAAAAAATCTTATACCTCCACAGCTGCCTTCATCAACCAAACTTATAATCTGAAGGAATGAAATAAATTCTGTTTGACAAGTCTTATTTTGCATAAAACTGTTGACTGACATTAATTATATTCCTGCCTTTTATTTTTCCACTAATTCAATCCTGTATCAATTTTTTCCATTATTTTGCTTAGGAGTGATGTCAGGTACACTGACCTATAATTTTCATGGTCATCTTGTTTCTTCCTAACAGCCAGCTTCCAGTCTTCAGATATTTCATCAGTGTTCCATGTATTTTAACAGACATTTCTTATACTATAAATACTTTTTTTTTTTTTTTCTATGAGGGAGGGTGAGTTGCTTCTTTCTTTCTTTTGACATCATGGAAGCAAATTACTTAGACTGCTGACTCAAAATCCCAGTGGATTTATCTTTGGTTTCCAATAGAGTAGGCAGCATTTCATGCTGCTTCTTCCAAGCACAGAAAATAGAAACAACTGGAATACATTTGCCTCTCCTGCATTGTCAACATCTTTACCACTCCCATGTAGGAACTTATTTGCCTTATATGCCACAAACTCTCTTGGTGCAGCTAAGCATGACATTTCTTCTGATGACCGTGGCCTTCCTTGTGAACTTTTTTATCCCTCAAAATAACCCACTTACACAGTGTTGCCTATCTTCCTCCCTCTTCTGTCTGTTTTTATCTTCTGTCTTATCTTCACCTGCAGCCCTCACTCACTGCTATTAAGAAAGACTCTTACACAAACCATCCTGGATTCACAGCTTTGAGGGCCAGCAAATACCTTTTACTGAGATCACCACACACTCATTAACAGCTTTCTCCCCATTCTTGTGCTGATCTCCAGTCCTGGATGGTTCTTAAATTCAGTTTGCTCTTTCCCCTCTTATCTTATGCAGGAATATACTTTCCATGCAGAATTATTGTCTGTGCTTTCCCCCCCTCACTCCACAAAAAGCCACACTCTGCCCTGACACATGCACAGCGGCAGCACCCTCTCAGTAATGTCTGTTCCGGCATTTCCTTGCTGTGTCTCCCGCTCCGTTCCCAGACTCAGTATCAGCCTTATATATCATTTCAGACTCTCCCTCGCCCTCTCTGTTGTTCCACTCACACTCTCTGCTGCCCCACAGAGATACTGTGACGCAGGAAGAGATTATTTCTGCATGCAGCAAGTCACAAGCGTGGTGCACTGCTCCGCTTATCTCGTTGGAAACAATAAGCCTGGCAACCTAGCGTCTTTGCAAGTGCTTTGCAGCTGATGCGAAAGAGCTATTCCAAAAGCGTCTTTGAGGAAGCACAAGATGGCTCAATTTAATTTTACTGGCATTGATGTTATTGCTCTACGAAATGAATGAAAAATATTTTAGGAGCTTTCCGTGTTTTCCCAAAGTTTAAGAATGAGGTGTGGAATATTGCTGTTTCAGAAAGAGGAGGTTTGGGAGACACTGTGCAAGAACATGACAAATGGCACCTAAAGATAGTCTGTGAAGATATAAATATCACATTTGGAGGGTTTTTTTTTAAATGATTCCCAACATTGACTTACAGATATATCTCCCAAGGCTTTGATTGCTGCTGTGGAGACACATTTTGGTGATGAAACCAGTATAAAATATGTATGTATAATATTTAAATCTAGATTTTAAACTTCCTAGTATAGAAAATTCATGTTCTCAGAGGATTCCACATTGAGCCTTATGACTTGCTTGATGTAACTCATCTGAACTCTTAGCTGACTTTGAGCTTGGCCCTCAGCTCTATAAGGACTGCAGAGACCTTTCATGAAAGTTCGTGCCCAAGTACATCATGAAAGGACACGTGCATCAGGTCTTTTGAGAGATCATGTAAGTAATTAAAAACTCTAGCCCTTTTTTTCTGCTTTTCTTGGAAATTACCAACTTTCCAGCAGCTTTGGCTCACCACTAAAATTCCCAAGATCCTATTCCTTGCAACTGGGATTTACTAATTTCTTACTTCTGGACCTTCGCGTCTCTGCATACATGAGCCTTCCTGGTTCCGGTAAAGGCCAGTTGTGATCCATATCCCAGTGCAGCTCTTACAGACTCTGCATGGTAGTTTTTGTGTCATGGGACAGAAACGCAGTTTATGCAGAGTAAAGCAGGGACAGGTGGTCCAGCCTACCACGCAGACCCTGTTAACATGTCTCGAGGAACTGGACTGTTGTGTTGGTATACTTTTAAAGCCTGTTCTGTCAATGCCTTAATCCTTCTGTTAAGAAACAGTGATACTTCTGCTTGCAAAGAGAAGAGCATAAACTGCCATGCCCCATCAGAGACATGCAGGGTGTCCACTCTGACTCATGCAACGTCATTGTTACAGGTCTGTCGCAGGAAAAAATCAGAGACTATGGCTTGTAGCAAGAGACCAAAGGTTTTCAGCTAGGACTACCACAGCACAAAGAGCAGGAACACGGATGAACGTAAAACAGTAACCGTGGCAGTGACTTGCAAGTGCATACTGCAGTATTTAATTCTCTACCATTATGTCTGAAGCTTGTCCTAGGAGGTGACATTCATCTCCACACAAGCCACCTTTCCGGAGGTTACAGGGCACTTGCAGGGCCTGTGGCTTACATGAGGGCGGTGCCTTGCAATGGAGTACCATGCAGCGAAGGCTGACCTGCTGGGTCTGGGCCAGCTGCAGGAACAGGCACAAGTGTTGCTGTGCCAGGGATCCCCTTGCTCTAAGGAGACCTTCTTAGCAAATCCTAATTATCTCGGGTATGTGCTGTGCCCATGTGACTGCTTCTCTTCCAGAAATCAAGGGACATCCCACCACACACAGGGATAAGCAGTGTGCTGCCTGCAGATGACCTCCCTTGGAGACCTCCACGCAAGGCAGTACTGCACAGCCTGCGCTGATCAGCAGGCTTCACCCAGAGGGTTTCAGCAGAGACCAGACGACGGGAAGGGCAGGCCCCCATATCCTGCATCAATAAATACTCCTGGCAGATAGTGTTTCTGACAGCCTTGCTAACAGCTCAGGGAAGAAAATCCTGATCTGCAATATGGGGAGGAAATTGCAAAGGTCCTGGTTAAGTGCTTGTAAAAGGCAAGTGTCAGTGCCAAAAGGCTGCGGGTCTGCTGCAGAACCAGCAGTGAAAGCCCCTTCTGTTACTGTTACATGCTACCGTAAGTCCAGCCCCAGGACCTCGGGCACATCTGCAGGGTCCAGTCTGTTTGGGGACTTCCACAGAGTCTCAGATCCCTTTTTGTCTGATTAGAAGAACCTCTTCAGCAGGAACTTGTCAGGTCATTTTTCGAATAACTGTCTTTCTGGTTAGACCCTGTGCAGAAACTTGGCGAAAAGGTGACCCCCAGCCCTAGCAGTTCTCAGCTTCATTTTAGCTGAGAAGCTGTTACATCTCTTGCTGGCTAGCTCCTATTTCTAACCTGTCCAGTGCTGCATTATGTCAAAGGCCATTATTTATTCAGGAGATCTAGAGGGTGAGATAGCATTCCAGTTCTGTGGCAGGGATCAATAGGTGCCTTTTCTATAATGACAGAAACTTTTTTTTTTCTTTTTAAGGCCTCATTTCTAAGCACTTAGAGAATCATTTCTAACACTGCACCATTAGGGAACGTTGAAAACATCAAAGCACTACTAAATGATCTATTAAAAAACACTATTGTTGCAATTGCTATTATGCTAATCTATGTATGATCTTGTTATTTTACACAGTCACAAACCCCCAAAGCTGAAGAAAGCTAACAGCATTAAGACAAGGAAAATAGAGTTTCATGGAAAATTGGTTACCTGTTAGTACAGAGAGGGTTTTTTTAGTTCTTTATCTTAATTTTGCAGGCCAATGGCTTCTTTTGCTTAGCTGCTTCTGGGAAACAAGAAAACAAATGCAGCGCAGTCAGTTATATATGGATATAGATCTCACTTTCCCCTCAAAAAGAGTAACCACCACAAAAACTGCTCCGCACAAAACAGTCACCTTGTTTCTTCAGCAAGAAAAGCAAAATACCTACAACTACTACTATTAATAATAATAATCTCATAAGAAGTGTCTTATACTGGTGGAGTCAAGCAAGAGAGGGTAAAGTACAGTTTATTTGGGGGAGAGGAAAAAAAAAAAAAAAACAAACACCAAAAGAAGACCAAAGGGAGAGGGACTAATCTTGCATTTTTGGAAGCCAGAGCAAGACAAATCAAATCAACACATGCAGCAAAGCTGGGAAAACCAGAGGCATCATTGGATCTCCTTCAAAATCATAAGGATTCTCAAAAATGGATGAACAAGCTCAGAATTCAGGGCAGCATCAACTACACAAAAGTACAGGTATATACTTTTACTATCCTTTCTTGTATGAGAATAATAGAAAGAAAACAATAGGGGGAAAAAAGCAATTGCATCAGATTAGGTTCAGTATTTAATGGAGAGATAGTCACCACAAGGGCAAGGGAGTCAATGTTTACCCTCTGCTAATTGAATCTTTTCTATTAGATATTTTCCAGTAGAATACACATTAAAAATCCCTACAAACCATACAATAATGAGGATGGCTTTTTCAGTGGCAGGGGTATGGAGACACCCCAGAGGAAACTCAGCAGTTCCTTAGACAGCCTGCTATCTATACTCATAAGAGAGAGACTGCCAATAAATATTGTGAAGGCGGAAAATCCAGAGTACACAATCTCTCTTGTGCTGGGCAGAGTTGGCAACAGAACCTAGGAATAAGGCAGCAAATAAGAGAAGCTTCAGGCTAGTGTCTGTTTTTCTCTGGGTCTGTAAAAGAACTCTGCATGTCACTGAGAGTGAATCAAAGCTGTCCAGTCATTACTGCTCCCACTGGTATATGAACCTGCAAGCCAAAGAGGGCAAGAGTTGCTTTGTCTCCAATACAGAATGAAAATAAGGAGAAACTCGAATGTGAACGTGCATGAGATGGCACTCTGAGGGGGTGCAAGGAGGAAAATGAGGGAAATAGGTACTGATTTGTGTTTGAAAGTTGCCTGTAGCATTCCTCAGACAGCGAGAAGATTGGTTCCCCTGGGAACTCCATTCAAAAAGGGCTAGGATGGAGGACCGATACTCTATGCAGTGCAATAGCAAAACCAACTAGAACAGCTCTCAGGAGAAAAAGAAGAAAAACAGGGTTGCTCTCAAGAAAACAAGCAAACACACTAAACCTCAGGTTCTTCCAGAACTGCAAACCTTTTCAGAGTGAAAAAAAAGTCAATACAAGTCCCTGGGGAAACCCCACACATCCCAAAGCGCCTGTGTGCACTCCTGGGAGAATGGCAGCTCTTGCCCAGGAAGCAGGGCCACGCACCCACAGCTTCATCAGCAGGGTGCTGGGCTTCACAAACAGCAACCCAGAGCAAGGACACTTATCTGAGAGGGATGCTGATGTTAGATGTGCTGTTCAGGTGTAGGCAGATATGTGAGGCTGTTGCCTGGTCTTCCACAACAGCTTGCAGAGAGACACAGCTATCCTCACTACAGCGACAGACTGCCTGCTGCCCTCCACCAGCTGCAAAGATAGCCTGAACAGGTAGCTCAGAGCCTGCGTGGCTGTAGTTGAGTACAGGTGAGATGAACCCCAAACCTGCAATCTTCCTGCTGGCCCCCTTACAACTATTCTCCAGAGTGAAGGACAGCAGGGAGAGATACAGTGACTGTTTTCTTCCTGGCCCCCAGTGGGCAGCCTGGTCCTGGCCCACTACAAACAGGTAAACACCTTGTCATCTATCGGTCTGGAGTTAGGGCTGCAAAAAGAAATTAACTTGGGAATTAAATGCTGAGATTATTATCACTATTACCTGGGATGCAAGTTGTGATTCCTTAAGTAAAGGAAGGGTTACTGTCAGGGGTTTACAGGAGGTGATTGATATAGGTCAGGCTTAACCTTTGCTTTACCTGTTTCTCAACACTTAGCAATAACATTGCATTAGTGTATGTTGGTATTTAATTGCAGAATTTATTTTATTCCTATACTAATTACACAATATTTTTACTAATTTATCTTACAATGAAATGCAATTATTTTTTGTAATATTCCTCCCATTACTTAACCTACTTAACAAATTTCAACTCCCTGCAACATAATGTGTATAAAATTTATTTTAATTTCAAAAGCAGTGAAAGCATTTTTATTCTTTGCATTTTTGTTGCAGACATTTTAGATATTTTTCACATACTGGAAATCAATAATGCATGGTCTGAGATCAAATACAGAGCTATGATCCCCCAGACTGAGCAGTTTTGCTTTTAAATTCTTAAAATGTAATATCAAGGGAGATAATCAGTTTAAAAAAAAAGAAACAGAGAGTCTTTTATTTCTAATGTGTTATTTGATCCAAATCTTTATTTAAAAAATAAATTGGCCAGCTGCAGTACATATTCTTAAGCATTAAGCAGCCAAACGTCCAGTGATTTCTAATGCTCAAGAATGTGTATCACAACTGCAATATGCAGGGTTTTAGGGGATAAAAAAATTGAAGCGCTTTACTTTCTGCAGCTGAGGATAAATATTGCAGCACTCCATAGCTGAAATGCAGGGGCCAACACTGGAATTGTAATACCATATAGCAGGTTGAATAGGGAACAGAATCTACCATGACAGATGCAATACTCACTCACACATTTCTGCAATAAATATATGAGCCAGAGAGAAGGTGAGAAGAAAAAAAAGATGAGGCATTTAAGAACATCTGTTGACTGACAGTAAAGCCAAGTAAAATGTTTATGTTGCTGAAAACTTTGACCTGTGTCTAGTCTACTACATAACAGCAGCAATAAAATGCATGTGTCCCTGTATGGAACCAGACTGGAGTAAAAGGGAAAGGAGCCAGCAAAAGTATTTTGCAGTCTCAATCTTCATACTTCTTCAATTCCCACTCACATGCTTGCTATGCACAAAGCTGCTATTAGCCAAAGTGTTCAGTCCAACCTGGATCCTGATTCTTTTCCTGTTTGAGTTAAACAAGCATCCTAAGAATGAACAAGAAATGCATCCTTGCTGCTGCCTTCAAAGAGTGAAGGACACACAACCTCCAGCAACAAGTGTGGGAAAAACCCAGCTGATGCGTTTTTCTGCAAGTGACACCTACCACCAGCTTGCCTTGGGCAATAAGTTGTCCTAGCATTGTCAGGCATAGACAAAGGGCTCAGAAAAACAAAAAATGTTATCTGGATCACCTGTGGGGTTTTGAGCCCACAGCTGAGATAAGGTTTCTTACTGTCTGCCTCTGAAAAAACAGAGCAGATCCACTCAAAATTTTCCCCTGCTGGACCTACTGGTTTTAATTTTAAATGTGGTCTTACAAAACATAAAAATTCTGGACCTGCACTTGGGAATGTTTTCAGAAGGTTTTGTGTATTTGATGAGCGCAACGCTTCAGCCAAGCAAGTTAGTACTTGGTTTATGCTATTGTTTTTTGCATTTCACAGTTTTTTCCAATTGCACACTTCCTTTGCTTAGTGCTGAAGGGAGAGGTCCCCACTCTGCATTCCAGGGAAAGGAGTCCCTTGATGGGAAAGCAAGCTGCAAAATTGTCACTGGTGAACAGGGAACAGAACAGGGTGGGTGCAGGGCACGTTGTCTGTCACACAGGGAATTCGTTTTGGCAGCCAGACCTCATAGTTTAAGTGGACTCCCAAGCCCAGCTGGACATCCTCTGAGAGTTACCTCCAAGTGGCCACCTTACTATTGCTGGCTTCATCATATTCAAAAAAAAGTATTATTTAGTGCTTATGCAAGATTATGATATTTCTTTTCTTCAGTTTCATAACTTGTCAACTGAGGAAGAAAAAGAGAGTCAAGATGAAAAAATCTTCATTCTAAACCTGACCAGTTTCATCACAGATGTGAGGACTTTTCACCTTGCAGCCACACAAGATGAAAGTGAGAGTTCTTAGCAATGATCAGAGAAGACCTGGGAGCTCCCTAGGCTCCAGCTAGGCAGGGTCTGCTCTCTCTCTCTGTTGACAAGGCAGAAAATCCCTTTGCAGGATCGTGCCTCTTCTTCTGATAGATTTACTGAACAAGGAGCAGCAGAAATCCCACAAAAAGTGCCAGCAGGTCAAGCCCAAGAGCAGGCTACAGTTTTGAAAGCAGTAGGGTTTGTTGCATCAGGTCCTTTGGATAGACCACCTAGACATGAACTCGCACCTTGCACCTTGATGATCAGAGCTGCAGCCTGAAGTATTCAGGTGGTAATTCTTGAAAAAGTACTAGGATAAACCCTAACAGAGCAGTAATGAGGAGGTTACCTGCTGTGCATGATATCAGAGTAACGCATCCCAGTCACTAACTGCTGCAAAAGCATTGGCCTTCCTAAGGGTTTGGCAGTGCCCTCAACATAGAATCATAGAACCATAGAATGGTTTGAGTAGGAAGGGACCTCAAAGATCATCTAGTTCCAACTCCCCTGCCACGGGCAGGGACACCTTCCCCTAGTCCAGATTACCCAAAGCCCCATCCAGCCTGGCCTTGGACACTTCCAGGGATGAGGCTTCCACAATTTCTCTGGGCAACCTGTTTCAGTGACTCACCACCCTCACAGTAAAGAATTTTATCCTAATATCTAATCTAAGTCTAGGAAGAAATTCTTCACTGTACAGTCAAGTACAAAAGTACAAGTTCCTGAAGTCTGTGAAGTGGAAACCTCCAGTGCTTTTTGTTACTAAAACAGAGGGAGAAGAATCAGAGGAGTGTGAGTGCTTAGGAGAGAAATTCCCTTTTCCACCCTCAAGCCCATGACTTTTAACAAAGTGTTACAAATCTGGAGAGACTTAGCCATGATTTTTTAACAATAGTCATGTGTAACTCGTAACCTCCATCCCCCTACTCAGAATAGGGGGGCAACGGGCTGAATAGTGGCTATTGAGTCATTAAGATGTTTCTCTGTAGGTCTGTTTTCTCATGTTTTTCTAAAGTTTCCAGATTTTGCTCATGACTACTTTACTTCATGTTCTGTAAAAAAAATTATCTTCTTTTCACTAAATGCTAGCAAGAAGGAACTTCTAGCAATGAGGATTTAGGAATTAGTTATACAACCACCATCTATAGGCTTCCACAATGTCAAGCTAATACTCTCTCTTATTTTCTTTTTGTGAATCCTTACCTTGATTCTAATTTATTTCTTCAACAATGTTTTTATTAGTTTTGTGTTTGACTTCCTACAATAAAAGCCATAGAGACTACAGTCCTACAAGGACTTACCATAGGCTGATTTCTAAGAAAGTATGTGTTTACTGATCCTTTCAGTTAATCATTAATCAAGTGCCTTAGTGAGCTGGAGAAAGTATCACATAAAAAGATCGTAAAAAAATGTGTATGCATGGGGTGGTGGGGGGTGTTCATTTTTAGAGACATGTAGTGTCTTGTAAAACAAAGAAAGAAACAAATCCTATGGAAAGGTCTTAAGTGCCTTGAACTTTTGTTCCCAACAAATCATGTAGTTCCTGCAAGCTTACTGTGCACTGTATATGCTGAAAACTAGGCTTTGGTGAATAATACTGTAATGGCAGATATTTTTTCCTGTCAGAAAGCTAGCAGCTGTATGAAAACAAAACCCGCCTAATTGGAAGTGTTCATGTAACCGCACTGAAAGACTTTCACAAGTCCCTGAGCCATGCACTGACAGTAAGAGAAGAAAAACTGTGTTTCCCCTGCAAGGTTTTACAGTCCTGCTGAGGGGCTGGTACCTAACGGGTCTGTATACAGTGTGCAGCCACCGGAGACTTCATGAGGCATCTCTCTGGCAGGCAGGGGCTTGTGTCCCCAGTGCTCACAGGGACCTGGCCCACCCTCCCTCTGCACAGAGGCATTCGCACCACCATACCCACACCCACCTCATCCCACATGGGAGAAACACCAGACCCTTCCCTCTCCCGCATCCCTCCTCCCATCCACCAGCCCTTCCGGAATGACTCACAGCTGAGGAGCTCAGGCAGGGTCATAATAAAGCCAGCTGGAAATTGCTTTTGGGTGGGAATCTCTAAAGCTTAGGATTTAATAGTTCTCATTATTTACTTTTTTTAAAATGAGAACTCCAAACTGAAATAAATTAGTAGAATAGCAGTGAAAACCATTCTTGTGAAGGGCTTCAGTCCTTGACATTTTTAATATTCACAACAGGAGTACTTTAAAAATATTTTATCTCTTTTTTTTGAATCAAAACTGCTTACCCAACATTGGAAGGGACTTCTGTTTCATAAGAAATGAAGATACCATGGCAACCATAACAGTTGTTTGCATTTTGGCTAAGAAACCAATTTTCCACTGAACAAAACAAGTCCTGGTAGAGGGGTTTCACTTTTGTGTAAGCAGGCAAAGTCTTCCTACCTAGGGCTATGTGAAGCGCATCGCACGCTTAATTGTGTGTCCCAGCTGACTAGACGGACAAATAACCATTCTAACTAGAGAACAGTAAAACTTATGCAAAAATAAGTGTGGGATTTCTTTGCCCCTGGATGTTGGAGAATGAAAGAGCTAGGTGCCTCCTAAACTGTAGCTGTTACTCAGCCGCTTCTCTAAACGGCAATCGCTTCTCATGTTTTGTATTATGAATGGAAAATAATAAAATAGGGCTTGCTGTATGCAACTGCTGGGTGGTATTTATTTATAGCTCTACTGGGGATAGTGTGACTGGCTGGGCAATGCAGTATTAATCATCTTTCCAGCGAGGAGCAGGAAAGTATTCTTAGAATAAGAATTAGGCATTAAGAACCGCATTCTATCTATTTGGGAAAATCATACACCGGGCAGGACTGAGCAGGTGGAGGACTGTGCCCAGCACGTCCTAGAGGGAGCATGTGCTGCAGAGGAGGATAGACATGCTCCTCTCAACTAGTCAGCAGTACGGGGTGCTGCAGAGGGCACAGCAGTGCAGGGAAAACTAAGCCTTGCTTTCTTCCCATGCCCTGCCTTCCTCTGTTGGAAACGGCCGTGGAGCAAAGGCAAAGCAGTATCGCTGCCACCAGGGAAACAGAGGAGACGCCTGCTCCACTGAAAGGCCGGCTGTGGTGCTGGCTGAGGCACCTGTGTCGTGTGGCCACCTGGGGTTAGAAGAACATTACAGCTATGAAATGGGAGCTAAAGCACTGAACACACCTGCAAAAGGGTCTTGGTGCACTAGGAACTGTGNAAAAAAAAAAAAGGAAAGAATTCATCGCATAAACCTAAACAGAAAAAGGAGCAGCTGAAACTGAAAAGACACAGCTGAAACTGACAAGAGCTGCCCAGGGAAAAACAGCAGATCAAACTGTAGCCTAGGTAGTCCAGTGCTCTGCAGCCACAAAGCCCAGAGCCAGAAAAGAACAGAGCAATGCAGCAGGGGTAACTGAAACCAGGTCCACGAAGCAGTGATTGCCTGAAGGGGAGGTGCAGCCAGAGCAGGAAGAGAAAATGTCCACAGCTCCTACCAGGAAACCCTGCCCCTCCTGAAAGCAGGGATGCTGGCTCGGGCTGGTGGCTCTACACAGCTCTGCAAGGATGATGACCTAAGGGTATGAAGCAACTTTGAAAACCACAGGGAGTAGTATTCCAGCAGCACCTGGCTGCGCTACACGATGTCCACTGACACTGCAAGAACCTCCTTATTAGCGCTACAGGCTGAGCAAACTAGTGAGACCAAAGAGAGGGGAGGTCAGGCACGTACAACAGATCAGAACCGCAACATTCGATATCCTATTCCCTGGCCGTTGTCCCCGTAAATAGAAGCGCTACTGTTTAACTGCCAAAATGTTAATTAAGCTGACTAACTTTCAAACTCTGCAAAAGCACATTTTGGGCTGGTATTCCTTTGAAGTGAGTATATTTCCAGGCTAGCTTTTCATTGCAGTATCTTAGCACCAGTGAAAGAAACACCCATTGTGCGTGTCTCATTTTTCTTTAGGAACTACAAAGCAAATAGGGTGCTGGCTGAGTGCACCTCCACAAAGTACACCAGTGTTACATCTCAGCTCTTCCTCGCATCAAGCCAGCCCTAGTGCCAGATTTCCAAAAACAGATACTGCTCACTCTCCCACAAGACGTTCCCCTGTGCAAAAACAGAATTATGATTTAACTAGCTTTACATACTCACAGTGAGTGAGACGTGCCTGGAATACAAAGAGATGGCAGATGCCACCTCCACAGAAGCCAGGGGGGACAACACATAGGGCTTACATGTTGAATCTGCATACAGGCGTGCCTGCTTTAAACATCCTGAGACAAGTACTGCATGCGGGAATGCAGAACAACCGCTGCATCTCCCAGTTGCTCTTTTGTACCACTATGGCTTTAGGAATTAGTTTACATCAGGACACAGGTGCTGATGTGCAAATGCTGCTGGGCAGACTCTGAAAGTGTGATGATCTGTAACCTACAGTCCCAAAATTTTGCAAGTGAGCAGTATCTGTTACAGAAACAGGGTTGTGTCTTTAATTGGTCAAATGGGTTTATAGTGTGGATACCAAAGCCATCAACTTGAAATGAAATCCGAAGAGGAGAGAGCTTAAAGAACAGAGATGGGTTACAACACGATCACAGATAGGCTGAGTCAGTAACGAGGGCACTGAGAAATGGGAGAGGTCACTGGTAAGGTGTCCCTGCAACTCTCACAGATTATAATTGCACTCCACAGGCTCCTCACTCCTGCCGTATGGAGCTGTGTGCTTCAGCTCTGCAGCTGGGAGGTTTGAAAGAAGACTCAGGACAGTGCCCAGTCACTTTAGGTTCCTGACATGCTTGGAGTCCCTTTGAGAGCTTCAACCCAAGTAACTCAATTGCAGAGAGGGAAGCTGAGGACCAAGTAAGTCTACCTGATCGGGCCTCCAACTCGATGAGCGTCCATCCCTGATTTCTTAATTTGATATTTAATCTTGATCAGCAGATCTTAGGGCATGACGGTGTCAAGCTTTCAAAGACTGCTCCTGCCCTGCTCCCCATGCTGCACGCTTGGGTGTCCTCTTGGAGGGCACTGGGGAAGAGCCAGCTCCCTTTCCAGCAACAACAGCAGCCTATCTGCAGAAAATGCACCGTAAACCTGAAACCCAAAATCCCTCTGACAAATCCTCACCTCATTTATCAAGTGCTGGCCTGTCTCAGCTCCCTCCCTGTTCTTGTCCCCATTATTACAGGAGACTGCAACATAACCACAACCCTGCCACCCACCATTGCCCTTGAAAGTCAGCACCCCCATGGCTTCTGCCTCCCTGTGCACAGCTGGAAAGTCAGGCAAACTCTTCCCTTGCCTCAGACACCATTTCAAAGCCACAGTGTGGCCAGCAGCCTGAAGTAGGGCTCATTTTTTCAAGGCAAATTACAGAATGGTGTACCTGCAAAGCTATGTTGAGCCTGCCCTCTAGAACTGTGACACAGGCTGGAGGCTCTTGAGTGTCCCTTAGACAGGTCTTCCCTGGAGTTGATGAATCTCAGCAAAGAACCAGGCCGCAAATGTTAGACTTGATTGGCAAGTGAGCATGAAATGAGCGGAAAGGGAGAGCCAACGGAAGGATACAAGCAATAGGAATATAATTATGCAGTGATTCATCTTGGGCATGCTTGCATGCTGGGAGGAGGGGGGCAGGAAAATAGGGGGAACTGAGCCTTTTTCTTTTTTTTTTTTCGGACCGGAGTAGAATACTGCAGAAGATAATTTGGAGAAGGGATTCGAAGGAGACATAGGTGGATACACTGCAAGGATCAAGGAGAGTGAAACAACCCTTTGATTCTACATGAGCAATACAGAACCGTGCTTCTACGGTGTGCAGTGAACGCATTACTGAGATCACAGATTAAGGGGGTTAGCAGGCATTTCCAATCCTATCCTGAGCAGCTGCTTCTCTCTCTTTGTAGCGTTAACCTTCATGAAACATAGAAGCACTCACCAACGTGAAGGAAAAACTGTGGGATGAGAATTTTCATAGGCAGCCCACCAGTAGCCTATAAATATATTTGAGTAGTGGCAGAGGCAGATTTTAAGCACACACAAAAGATTGCATTTGGGAGATCTTTAAAGCATTGCAGAGCAAGTGAACTGCTCTAAAACCTTAAATTGTCATTTTGAATTCAATGCTCATACCTACTGTATTTATCAAGGCAAATTACAGACAGTTGTTACTGGCAGCTGGGGAAAGTAATACAGAGAATACTCCCTGTGAACTCTGTGTGATCAGCCCAGTGGAGGATAAGTGATCAGGACTCGGGAGCAGTGGTTATTCTAGAAGTCCATCACTCAGCTCCAGCAACAGGGCTGCCAATGGGCAAAGCATCAGGTTTGCCTTCTCTCCAAGAGTCCCAAACTCACTTCTCTGGCCATCCTTCTCTCGTGACCTCTGGCTCCACCTGGCACAGATCACTCTCAAGAGTTTGCAGAGGACACAGAGATGTCCTCAAAGGAACAGCCTTCCTCCTTCAGTTCCATCCAGCAGGGTGATACCACACACTGGGGCAAGTCACACGGACAAACACTTTGGCAGCCCTGCACAGGCACTCACCAGGATGGTTAGTGGTCTTCACAACTGTACACACCCCCTTTTTGGAAAATGTAGATAAAATTTACAGCCAGGTTTGATGGCAACATGTCTGGAACCACGTGCATGTCGGCCAGTTGCCTAGTGCATGGCTCTTCTACATTTAAGCCTTCTAAAAAACAGTCACAGTGAATAGATGGTAAATGAATAAAGGTTGATTTTTTTATGTCTCTGCCAAATTAATTATAAATGAGCAGCAAAATAAATCCAAAGGGCTATCATCCCATCTACCAATCAATAACTTGAAAGTATAAATATACTAGAATGATATACAGTGCCTGTGGCACACACACAGTGAGCTAAAAAAGGAAGGAAAACATTTCCAGTCTTCATCTGGAGAGATGCCACAGATTTCATGAGGCTAAGCTGAAGGGGGGGAGTTTTTGTAACTACATGATTTTTACAGACAGTGTCCTATCTTGTGTTTTGTCAGCAATTTACCTAGGGGTGAGTATTTTCTCACAGCCACTAAGCAGCATTATTAGTCATGTGTATGCACACATATATCAAAACTAATGACCCAAGTCATCTTAATAACTTGAGCAAGGGCAGGAGGCTTATTTTCAAATACATAGTAATGCGTTTGCTAGGATAAGAGCCTAACTTAACAGAGACAGGCAAGCCCAAAGATGAGACATTGCAAACATCATTTTACAGCAAAATGCAAATGTGAGGTGGTTAAAACAGGTTGTGCAGAAAGAGATAACCAGGTAAACATCTTTTGTACAGTGATACAGCAAGAGCTGCAGTCTGCAAACAAATTTAGTGTCTCATAATCTAATCCAAGAAACATTTGAGAAGCGTGAAAGAAACGGTACCAAGACAGCAACACCACTCCGCCTCAGTGCCAAGCTACCACACTTCTCTCTTGGTAGAAAAGAATGCCACGTCAGGAAGAATTTCTGGCTGCTGCAAAAGTAATCTGTGTGGCACCCAGAGTTGACTTCACTTCCCTCTGAAATGACTGGGCAGTTCTCAAATGCACTCCCACATACAGGCCAGCTCAACTGCAGAACTCCTCACAGAGTCCATGTTGCTCAGGCCAGACTCATGAGACCAGTGGCCAGCAGCGCCTTATAAAATCTTCTGACAAATTTAGCACCATCCTTGCTTTCCAGATGGAAACAACCAGCAGAGATTTCCTATTGTGTCTTCATTTGCTAATGAGCTGTACAGACTGAGCAAAACCAGACATACCACATCATCCACTGCAGTCCCTTGCAAAACATGAGGTTTGTGGATGTTTTCAACACTCCCAGAAGGCTCATCTTTGCTTTGTTTTAAATTTTTGTCTCTTTATTCTATGTTCCAGATCTAAGGAGTTCTCTTTATTTATGGATCATTTTTTCCTGCTGAAAGCCCAGCAGGGTTTTAGCAGACCAAGTGTGAACACACATTTTAGTGTTCTCCATAATAAATGCAGAAAATTCATGAGCGCAGAGCTGTCTGTGGTAAACCTGAAGTCTGTAACTCAGCCACAGGCTCCTCCACCTCTGCCTTGAAGACATACAAGCTGCAATCACACCCCTCAGCCAGGCTCTCAGCCTTCACAATTTCATAGGTTCCACATCACCCAGTCCTCACAGACCCTCATTGCTTATTTGTTCCCTCCACCCTCTTAATAGGATTTTAGAAGTTTATTGGTAAGCCCTAAATGCAGCAGCTGAACTGGAGTAGGTACAGACAGTGCCTGCTTTCTCCACCTTCCAAGACACAGTGCTTTTCCTCAGGCAGTGCAGGGAATACAGCACAGTCATTGTTAATCCAGCATTGACAACAGTGCCTTGCTCACTCCTCCAGCTCCATGCTTCCCACATCGTTCTCACCCACAGAGAACGTATGTATGGTCCATTTCAGATCACTTTATATTTTCCCTATTTCAATGTCACTCAGTAAATTTTTGTTTCTTTTCTTTTTTCTTTTTTCTTTTTTCTTTTTTTTTTTTTAGATTTTGAAATATCCACATGATGCTCTTTCCCTATCCTAGTTACTCTTCACATCCTCGCTCTATGTTGGACCAACCATTAGCTGGCCATAAGCTAAGAGAGCTGCGCTCTCTTTCCAGGTTACCAGTAAGGACAGCAGCATCAGCTATTGAACACATGAGGTAGCCCCATCATACAGGTGCATTTGAACTGCTCATTTAAGAGCCACAGGTTGGTTAACGCTGCATCAAATAGAAAAGTATTTGTGTAAGAAAACCCAAAGCCACCTCCCTCCCTCCCTCCCTCCCTCCCTCGCTTTCTTCCTCTCTTTTCTCTTCCTTTCCCTTTCTCACTCCTTCCTCTCCTCTCTCCATTACCCACACTAAGTTTTTAAGTCTTGCTTTGTACATCATTCCCTTGCTGCTACAGATCCCATTTGTACTTCCCTTCCTACGCACAGCATGGACCTCACTTGTTACACTTCTTTCATCCATATCAGCCTACCAGTATGTCCCAGGAATGGGGCTTTCATCTCAGTAGTGGCAAACAAACAAATAAACAAATAACAGGCCAGAACTTCATCAGCTGCAGCTCAGCACAGAAGACCTTTAACTTCACTGGAGCTGTACTGATTTATGGCAGCTGAAGAGTCTGACTTACTGCTACTGATTTCATGGAGGCATTATTCATCACTCCACAGCGACTGCCTGGATGAACCTCCCTGACAGACTGTTACCACCACACAACTACCTAATCATACCAGTTAACTTGTGTTCGTCTTAGTGGGTGAGAAATGTCAAACAAACACGCTGCCTTTGGGATTCTTCAAGGGTTGTAGCCCAGCCACCTCCATTCACCTTCTTCAGCACCTTTGTGAAGGAAGGAAACAAGTTGGCTGAGGTTTTAAAATCTGTGTGAAAAGGTAATATGACCATTTCATAACTATGACATTAAAAAGCAAAAGCAGAAATAATATGCCAGCTGGAGAAAACATTCTTATATAAAATATAAGACTGCAGGAGGAAAAAAAAAATCAATCCCTGCTTTTGCGTATGTTTGCATGTGTATACATATGTATTCACATAAACATTCTTGTGCATTCCCTGGAGTTTAAAGTTCACCGACTTTGCTAAAGAAAGGCACCCAGCAAGACCAGGTCCATAAAAATTTCTCTTTCACATGAAACAGTGATTTATGAAGATAGACACTTAATAGGATGCATAAGAAAAGTGGTAATGAAAAAGACCATCTATCAGTTGTATTTGGCTGGACACTGGGGTGAATCAGGTGTCATCCCATCTCCCAGAGAACACTGAAAGAATAAAGAGTCAAGACACTGACAAGATTAGATTACCTTGGAAGGTGAAAGAAAAAAGAATCAGACAAGGAAACACCATGTCACAAATGAACAGGGAAAGGAAGTCAGCAGTATGCCATCCTGCTTCTCTCAGGGCAGGAGATCAAAAGGACATTTAACGAAATTAAGTCTGAAATTCAGCTAGGCTAGTCTGATTTAGCATAATTAAGGTAACACCTTAATTGGAGGGAGACAGAGAAAAACATCTGTATTAGTGAGCTGGAGAAGGTGAGGAACAGACTCTTGTCAACTTTTCATCTGACACCAAATTGCAGGGAGTAGTCAATACACCACAGCCTAACAGTGCCTCAGTTCCTGTGGGGAAGGGATCAAAGAGCTGGGGCCAGGAGCTTCTCAACTTGGGATGATGAGGAAGAATGGGCAAAAGCTGAAGAAGAGTCTTTACTACAAAGACTGCCCCTTGGGAATCCTGGACCCTGGAGGTAAGAGAGACAGTCTGGGGTATGGAAGACCTCCCATTGGTCCAACAGGATATCGTCACAGAGCACCTGGCCAAAATCGATGTGCACAAATCCATGGGACTCAATGGGATGCACCCACGTGTGCCAAGGGAGCTGGTGGAGGTTATTGCTGAACTGCTCTCTATCATCTTTGAAGCCTCTTGGAGAACAGGAGAGGTACCTGAAGACTGGAGGATGACCAATGTCACTCTAGTCTTCAGAAAGGGCAAAAAGAACGACCCGGGAAACTACAGGCCAGTCAGCCTCACCTCCATCCCTGGAAGGGGATGGAACAGCTTGTTCTAGATGCCATCTCCAAGCAATTGGAAGAGAAGAAGGTTATCAGGAGTATTCAGCATGGATTCACCAAGGGGAAATCACACTCAACCAACCTGGTAGCCTTCCATAATGTTATCATTGGCTGGGTAGATAGCGGGAGAGCAGTGGATGTTGTCTACCTTGACTTCAGCAAGGCATTTGACACTGTCTCCCACAACATCCTTGTAAATGAAACTTAGAAAGTATGGGATAGACGAGTGGACGGTGAGGTGGGTTGAGAACTGGCTGACTGGCAGAGCTCAGAGAGTGGTGATCAGTGGTGCAGCGTCTAGCTGGAGGCCTCTAGCGGTGTTCCCCAGGGGTCAGTGCTGGATCTGGTCTTGTTCAATACTTTCATCAGTGACCTAGAANGCATCACTACACATTAGGAGATGACCTGCTGGAGAGGAGCTCTGCAGAGAAAGACCTGGGGGTCCTGGTGGATTGCAGGTTGACTGTGAGCCAGCAGTGTGCCCTTGTGGCCAAGAAGGCCAGTGGCATCCTGGGATGCATTAGAAAAAACATGGCCAGCAGGTCGAGGGAGGTGATCCTCCCTTTCTACTCTGCCCTGGTGAGGCCCCATCTGGAGTACTTGTGTCCTGTTCTGGGCTCCTTAGCTCAAGAAGGACAGGGATCTCCTTGAAAGAGTCCAGCAGAGGGCAACAAAGATGATAAAAGGTCTGGAGCATCTCCCCTATGAGGAGAGGCTGAGAGACTTGGGTCTCTTCAGCCTGGAGAGAGAAGGCTGAGAGGGGATCTGATCAGTGTTTACAAATATCTAAACTGTGGGAGGCAATTGGATGAGACCAAACTCTTTTCAGTGGTGGGTAGTGAGAGAACAAGGGGCAATGGCCAAAAACCAAAACACAAGAAGTTCAACTCAAACATGAGAAAGAACTTTTTCACGGTGAGGGTGACGGAGCCCTGGAACTGCCCAGCGAGGTTGTGGAGTCTCCTTCTCTGGAGATATTCAAGACCCGTCTGGATGCTCACCTGTGCAGCCTAGTGTAGGGCATCTGCTTTGGCAGGGGGGTTGGACTCGATGATCTCTAGAGGTCCCTTCCAAAGCCTACGAATGTGTAATTCTGTGATTCTGTGAAGAGTGTTTCAGACCAGGTGTAAGCAGAATTTTTTCCCTGCATAAACAGGCCATCAGCAGAGCCAGGACCCAAAAAGATTGCGCAGTCTCAATTTTCAGAGTTTTTCAAGACTTGACTGGACAAAGGTTGGATCTCTTCCAAACTGAAGTATCCTTCAGTCCTATTATTCTTAAGGATCTTAAGTCATGTGTGTAAAGAAGATTGAATCTGGTTACAGGGAGGCTCAAGACATAGATGTCTGCAGGGCCAGTGTCATCCTAGCCCCTCTGCTGCTGAGGGCACACTCCAAAGGCAAGAACCCTGAAAGACCTCACTTGACTGCACCTCTTCTCCTGTTATAGTGTTGGGTACCCACTACTGGACCCTCAGTCCTTGCCAGTGCCTCTCTGTGTCCTGGGAACCTAAGCACCATTAGCACCATGTTTCACCCTGCAGCAAGACATACATGAAAGCTTTTTGAATGCTGCAGTCACGTTCTTGAATTTGGAAAGAAAGTGCTATATTTCTTCATTCCCTAATGATGCCACAGTCATATGTAGTATTGCTTGGTAATTGACAGAAATTGTGGTTGCTGAGCTGAAAGCAGAGAAGAACAATGGGTTACAAGGTCAATTTCCAAGTAAGAGACCTCATCACATACATGAACCAAAAAGGTCACCCTTGCTTTTACAGCCTGTTTGTTCATTGCAGATGATTTAAAATAATAGCTGTGTTCCAAAGCACGTTCAGTGTTCTGAGAAAGGAAATGCACCTGAAATGGGAAAATAGCAGTCAAGAGACAAACAGGAATACAGCACGCACCTGCAAACACAAAGGAACACTGGCTGGTTACAGACCTGATGGGTTCCAGCAGTCAAAATGTTTTCTAACAACATCATAATCCTACAAGTCCATCCTCAGCCAGTGTCCGAAAACATTCAGATTCTTCCCCCCCCCCGCCGCCTTTAAACATAGCAAGTATGTTGCAAGGGAAATATTTTTGCATAAATAGTATATTGTTTCAAAGAAGCTCCTTTTGTAAAGCCTTGCTGCCACCTCACAGTGGGGCTTCTCAGAAGCTTAGGGATCACTCACACAGTTCTAAAATGTTAGACTAGCACGGAGTGCTTTTGTTCCACCCGGGAAGGCTTCAAAAGCTCTCCACAAAGCCTTTGCCAGGTAACGAACACTGTCCTGAGGTTCAGCCGAACTTATGTTCCCAAACCACAGAGCAGCCTTGGCCAAACTCCTTGGGATTACAGTGTCTAGCTCGATGCTTCAGGCTGTCTTCTACTACACACGTCATAGGCTGGATCTGGGACTTCTCACCAAGTTTATTCTACGCATATTTGCCTTTTGGAGAACAGAAATGCCATCTTACTGGGAAAGCAAACCTGTGTAAACTAAATTTAGTCACAATGTTAATCATATTTGTTACTAATTCCTGGTCCTGCAAAGCTGAAGTAACTATAGAATATTCATCCAGATTCTGTCCTGCTCAACCACAGCCTGAAGCCTTGTTAATGAAGTACAAATTGCAGGGTTAATCCCAGTAGATGTAACTGTAAAACCACATGAAAACTGTAGATGGAATTTAACATGCGGGGCCTTTTATAGCAAAATGACATGCAAAACTGGATCATGGTTGGACTTGTAGATCCCACCTTGCATTTGACTGGCTCAGGGGAGCACTTACTGTTTGACAGCTAAGCTCACTTGCTCTGACAGTCACTGAGTAACAGTCAGGGCATTGTTCACCCTTCTCCCCAAATGTTTCTGTAATTCTCAGGCTTACTTACACTTTGGACAATATTTTGTGCCCTATAGAATCTGTCACAGTGTTTCCTTGATATCTGAATTAGTACGAAACATGTTTAGAACGAGAGACTGACTAGCAAAGTTAGGCAACACATGAACTGGATCTGCACACAATTAAAGACCATGGCAGTTCTGCACCCATTGCGCAGCTGGCTGCAACACTAAGACTTTCTTCAGTGACAAAATCCAAGAATGGTTGAGGCTGGGAGGAACCTCTGGAGATACTTAGCCCAAACTTCCTGCTCAGACCAGGGTTACCTGCAGCAAGTTGATCAGGATATCATCCCATCAGGTTTCGAGTGTGTCCAAGGATGGAGATGCCACAACCTCTCTGGCCATCCCATGCCAGTGCTCAACCACTGTAAGAGTAAAAAAAGAAAAAAAAAAAAAAGACAAACCCCAAAACCAACCCAAACAATCAACCAAAAAACACTTTGTGTCCATTGCCACTTGTCCTTTTGTTGGGTATCCCTGAAAAGATTTTGGCTTCATCTTCGTTATTTCTTCCCAGCAGGTATTCATCTGATGAGATTCCCCCTGATTCTTCTCTTCTGCAGTCTCAGCTGTCTCAGTCTCTCCTCTTATGGAGTCAGATGCTCCAACTTCCCCATTCTCTTTGTGGCCCTTTGAGGGACTCTTTCCAGTATGTCCACGTCTGTCTTGTACTGGGGAGCCCAGAGTTGGAGCTAGCACTGTAAATATGTGCTGAGCTGAGTGGAAGGATCACCTTCCTTGATCTGCTGGGAACACTCTTCCTAATTCAGCCCAGGATGCTGTTGTCCTACTTTTCCACAAAAGCACATTGCTGACAGATGACAGAAGATTAGAGCTCCATTTGGCACTTATTCCAACTTCACACCGGTGTTAACTCTAGTGATTTCAAAGAAACTACGCCAGCCTAACCCTGGTGATGTGCACTGATGAACTGCAGCCTTTAAGCCAAACTATCTACTTCATTAAGTTTAGCATTACAATGCAAAAGGTCCCTACATTTTGAACTTATGTCAGACTGCTGGAAAAGAAGCATCCCACATGGGAATACATCCTGACGTTTCTCACGGATGGCTACAGCAGTGCCTGAGAAGCTAACAAACAGGACAGTTCAGCTGCTGCTTGTGCATGCTTGTGCGGAGGTGGCCTTCAGCCTTCTTCAGCACCAGCACCAGAAGGGCAGACTCATCTCACATCTCTTTCTCATCCTCCTGGATTGTGGCAGGGTAGCATGGCAAAGTGAGCAGTACTTAATAATTCAATTAAGTGGATCTGTTAGGTCAGACTTCTTTTGTAGGAGAGAGCTTCAACAATTTCTACTACTCATTTAGCTCCTGGGTGGATATTTCTGTTCCATTGTAAGGTCTTTTTCCATTCAGCTAAATCAATTCACCAAATCTAAATCAGTTTAAATTCACTCTACCAGTTGAAAACAGGGCACTTAGACGGAATAGACAAATCCTTCATTAGTGATATAAATTATCCCATGTAAGAAGGAAACAGTACTTTCTCATTGTCAGTTGTTTGAGGGATGCCTAACATTTATGTGCTGAGATAGAGTATGAGGCTTCTGAAGTGTAACAATCGCATAAGTGATGGCTCTCAAGCCACAGCAGAGTCACCCTGATGAGTGGTGGTGTGGGAGAAGGTCCCTTCTTTTGACAGCTTCCCACTGCAGCGATAGATGCACCTGTTTTTCTCTCTTCAAACAAGTGTAAATCAGAGCTGTACCAGATGTTTTTTTTGAATAGGCTGCAAGAGCTGTACTGAGTCAGCAGTCCCAGCACACCCCACCAAAATTTCACTGAAAGTTTTAGCTAGATGCTCAGCAATAAAACACATGTAACCACTTAGCAGGAAAAAGAATAGGTCATCGGGGATTTGGCTTGGCTTCTGTTCCTTTCCTTGAACATGCTTTTCTACTTTCTTCTGCAAATAAGTACAACAAAGTTCTGCCAGACAGCCCCCTTATGACACACCTGTGACTAATCTAGTAACAAGAAAAACATCTTAATTCACTTCCCAGCTAAGGCTACCTTTAACACTTCTCTTTGCATGGCTGCTGTTGAGAATGAGACCTGCTCACTCATGGGGCTCTGGCACTACTGAGGTCACTGCGGACCCCTCCGTAGCAAGCAGGTAAGCAACCACATCCAGCGAGAAGTGAAGCATCACCGCCTCCTCAACAGTGCAAAAGCACATCAGTCCTGAATTCGTGGATGGGGAGACCCTGCCATTCTGTCTTGCAGAACACACTGAGAGTCAGCCTCTGCCCTGAAGTTCCAACCTAAAAAAAAAACAAGAGAAAGAACCCATATCTGGCTTCCATCTCCATATGAAGAAACCAAACTCCATTCAAGTTAATACAGACAATCTACAGCAAAGCCAGGAATTAAATCCAGACCTATTCAGTTCCACTGTAGTTCCTCAGCCAGTGGCATTTTACTAATTTATTTTGTGTGAGCATTCAGAAGAGCAGGCACTGTCTGCAAGTGCATGCTAACCATAGTGGGAGGCCCAAGGTAGTGCAGCAGTCTGCCTCATAATAGCACAGAGGTGACCAGACCTGTCCTCTTCATGGCCTCATGAACAGGAATAAATGGACATAAAATTAATTTAAGACTTTTTTTTTTTCCACATCCAGCACATTTTACCTAAGTGTGTACGATCAGCAGCTGGCTCAGTTTAAATCAGTGTATTTCAAGACTTCAGATTGACAGTATTCCTTTTGGGACAGCAAGGAGAAAACATCCTGCAGATTACTGGTCTTATACCCATGAGAAAAGAGCTTCTGTATGATGGCTCAGTAGCTCCCAGAATGATGCCTAATCTGTTGCTCAGTCTATGTGGTTTTGCCAACACCTAAATGGACACAGATGCATTCTGTTGGCTTTTAGAATTGTATCCTTTGGATTTGGCTTCTGCAAAGGCTGTGCCATCCAGCAAGAAAGTGAAAGAGCAAGTATTGTGACACAGATGAAAATATTTATTTAAGAAAAAATGCCCTGCAAAAACCTAACAATAAATAATGTTTCACACTTCCTACTACTACATCTGGGACATACCTAACGAACTTCTAGTATTAAACATCAATAAATCAAGATGTGTATGTTGCTTCAAATGTCTGCAAACCCCTAATATCTATAGAAAGAGAATGCCTTAGATCTGCCAAACTGAATGTGTTCCAAATAAATTCCATTTCCTAGTATCAAGTTACGTATTCTCATTGTGATACGTTTTTTGTTTAAGAGCTTTAATTTACTGCCTTCAATAACTTCTGTATCACTAAAATCTCCTCCTTCCTAATAAGCATATTTATTTCTAGAGAATGCAAATTCACTAAAGAAAATAATTTCAGTTGGTGGAAGAAAAGTTGTTAATTACCATGACATTCTGCAAAATGTAGTTCTAATATCTCACTGCCAAGATATTCAACCTCACCTTTAAACTATGGAAAACTGTTGATGTTGACAGTGCAGAACATGTGTTTTGGGGACAGATGGGTTTTAGTAAGCTAAGTAGCTTTGTGATTTGCCAAGGCTAAACTCAAAGCAATCATCTATTCCTTCTCTTTTTTTCACTAATAAGAAACCCACACAAACCAACCCAAAATAAACCCAAAACAACAAAAACCCCTTACATTTATTGAATAAAAGATACTTCCCCCATTTCCTTATAATGAAATTGTTTTCCAAAGCAACTCTTAAAAGACTGTCAGATCCTGAGAGACTAGCAGATGTAATGAACTTTTTGTGTTTTTAAATCTAGCTGTATTTCTAATGACATCTTAAAATCCAGCATAGTTATCACACTTTCCTTGTCTGCTGACGTCTACCACCTTCTGCACCTGAAAGAAGTCCTGCACTGAGTCAATTTCAACAGCACTTGACAGTAGGCAAAAGATGGCAAAACTCACAATGTCTGAGAAATATTGGACAGACAGAAGAGAGACATCCTGTCAGTACTTCACTAAAGAGGAAAATACAATATAAGCTTGATCCTTGTTAGATGCTGAAGATTTCTGGCAGCAGAAGACAGTCTATGTCCCACCAGACACCACAGAGTATCCACCTCTCTCCATTTCCTTTGTAATGCAGATTCTGTGATGGCAAATAAGACAGAAAGTTAACCTTTTTCGATATGTGGCCAGCTAAAATCACTCACATGTATCTTCCCCTCACTTTAGTAAGGAGCATGACTGAGCTTATGCTACTGTGATTTAGATTTTTTTTAAAAAGTCAACAGATCACTCAGCTGCGGTGAACCACGTGAACCACTCATCATTCACTTTACCACCTTCCCTTCTTCTTGCCTATCACTTTGAACTTGAGATAGCCAGTGAAACACACAGTGCACAGACACACAAACATGAGAGGTCTCAATGCAAAGTAGTTAAGCATTAGTAAAAAGCAAGTATCTGCTGAAACTTGTTAAAAAAGTATAGCAAGCTCTTACAGAAATTCAGAGACACTGTATGGCTGCAGCTAGAAGGCACCTCTGCAGGTCGTCTAGTCTTTGAGCCCCCCCTCAAAGCAAGGTCAGCTAGAGCAGGTATCTCAGGGTTGCACACAGCTGGGCTCCCTCTGAATGGCAGCACAGCTCTCTGGAGTATCAGCCACTCCTCCCCATTCTGGATAGCCTGCAGTTTGCTGTTGATGCCCTCTGTCCTTCATCCAAGGAAATCTGAGGCATGAATGGAGATGTAGGACAGTACTGGCCCCAGGATCCATCCTGGGATACTGCTCTCTGGTGAGTGGCCTCTACTCTCCAAGCCCAACCAACATATGTGGTTTGGCACCACCACTGAGTCGGAACAGGGAGGCAAGGCTGTTTAATGTTTAATGGAGGATGCTGGAAGGTGAGGCTTTGTATTGCAGAAGACCTGACTTTCACTCATCAAGAAAAGATGTGCAGTCATGAGAAGAGCTTGATCAAATGTCCTCTGAGACTGTATTCTTCCCTATGGTGGGACAGGCCCATTTGTCCGCAGGGTAAAGTCAGCCAACACTGATTTTCTGGTTTTAAAAACACTTCTCTTTGCATAACTATGTTTTAACTGCAGTCAAAAGGCACGTAATGGACACAATAGCCTGAATTTTAGTTAAGATATTCTAGGACATAGAGTGGCATTTCAGAAAGAAAAGTAAGAAGTGACTAATCAAGGACTTTGTAATAGTCCTTCAAACTTGTCAGCCTGTGATTGACCTTTAAAAGTTGATTGTTGGGAAAACAGGCAGTACAGCCAATGAAGAGATTCTCCTCCACCAAAATCATTTCTTGTTCCCAAAATGTAATGAATGAATAAGGGAATAGGTTGGGGTTTTTTCAAAATAGAAAAAGACAAATGTTCAGTCAGTCTTTTATTGGAAAAGTGTATAAAGACTGATGAAAAAAAGATAAATGAAAGAGAGAGGAAGGTACCAATTTTTGTATTAGACCAGCAACTCCTCATACAAGCTGTGCAAATTGTTTTAGTTTTAAGATAAACTCCTTCCAAGGTAGTCCATCCCAATGAATCCTGTACTTAAAGGATAATGGTTATCTAACTCAAAGAAAGAGCTCTTAAAAGGAAGAAAATTCCATTATCATCTACTTGGGAAAAAAAAAAATTAAAAATTCTGCAGCCTCTGAAGTTTGGATTCACAACATGAAGTCATTTCCTAAAATTGTTCCCTAAAATGGAAGTTTTTAGCTTGAGGACCAGAAACACAAACAAATAAGAGTTAAATCCTTTTTAGCCATGAAAAGGTGATTTTCAAAATCTCTAACCGTATGTCAATGAGTGCATAAAATACCAAAGTATGAGTTAGTGTATCCAAAAGTACTGCCTAAGAAGTAGCACTTAAAAAATTTGCGACAGTGGTCTCAGTAAGATTGCCAGGTAACTGACATAGGGGATTTCAAATTATCACAAATTTTCTGGTATATAAAAGAATTATGTTAAATATAGGGCCCACACCCAGTCATTTCAGAAAAATAGCTGGATGCTGAAATGACAAGACACATGTCAGGGAGAGGCCATTCAGATTCCGAGCTGTGAAGTTTCACACAGATGCACTGAATTTTAAGTAATTTAGTTAAAAGCATTCTTGTTCAATGTGTACAGATTAGAAACACAATTCATGCTAGAATTTTCTGAGAAAAAGAGAAGACAAACAGAAATACATTTGAAGGAATCACCGGGTAATAAAATTAACCCAAGTCACGAAGGACCACTTCTTTAACACTGCAAATAGGCAGAGCTACATGTGTTTCCAAAGCACGTTATTATCCTGCAGAAGGTTTCTGCTAGCTTAGCTTTTCTTACAGGTAATTTCTGTGGAGGATAAGGGGGTATTTTATAGGCATAGTATGGAAAAGTTTATTTGAAGTGAACTCTCACATGTAAAATTAGTCACAGTAAAAAAAATAATGGAGAACTACCTATCAATCAGTAAACATAGCAAATTTTTTTCATTTATTTTTCATTACTTCTGTGGTTCGGATTCAAAATGCCATTTTTTTCAGGAAGTAGAGATTAAAACTGACCTTTGTGCTTCTTCCTCCTACTACTGTGCCTAAAATAGCTGGATATTTCATGAAAAGTCACCACATACAATCTCCCTCCATTGTTGCTCCAGCTCTCAGATGCCAGTTGTTAGTCAGATTGCTTGATTCTCAAAGCAGAAGAAAGATCATGGTTCTTTTTCCAACCCTTGTTGATAAAAAAAAAAAAATTCTTTTTCAGTTCTATTTAATGTGGACAAGGGAAAATGTAGTTATATGCATATACTGTGCAGGTGCAAATCAGGAACATTCATAACTTCTGCTACGATAGGCCAAATCCCACTGAGTGAATGGGAAACTTTCCACCAAACACAGTGGAAGTGGGTTGAACTCACAGACCATTGAATGAAGGGATGTGCTGAATTGTATTCTGAAAGTGAATTTTGCAAAAATCATTTAAAAATTTCTTATGCCTTCTGTTCTTAACTGTATTTTAAATCAAACCTGTATTTTTGGTAAATATAAATTATTACCTTGCAAAGGCCCGTTTGTAGATTACATCTATAATAGCAACATTTGGTATGGAAGAACAGTTATTTTATGAAAATATCAATCTGCATAAGAACCTGAGCTTTCAGATCTGGTAAAAGAGGTAGTTCTTCAAGAAAATATTTTTTCAGAGGAGTGCGTTAGGTTCCTTTTTCATCAGAAATGTATTAAAACAAAACCCCATAAAAGCAAAAAAAAGAGCCCCATAACCTGTTAGATGAGTAGAACGCAGCTCCAGAGCCCATTTGATTCAGTCTCCATAGAGTACCCAGAAGTAAAAATTGCTTACATTTTGCTTATGTTCACTCCTTCCTCTACAGGGAATAAGGGAGACATTTAATTTCATCCCAGAGAAAACACATACTTTTTGACTACAGCAGATACACTTTATAATAGTCTCTAGTTCTCAACACTATAATTTTTCCTCACAGAAAACAGCAACTAAAAAAACCGAGAAAAAGACATCAATTCATCTAGAAGCATGCAAAATGTAAACATATCCTCAAGACAAATAGAAGTGGGACAATACATCATGCATTAATAATTTATTTCTTTCTGAATAATTCTAGTTATTTATTTTAGTCTGTAGATAAAAACAAGAGCTAGAATACTTCTTTCCTCTAGGAAAACACAAAATAATATTGCAGAGAAATGACAGAAGAGTAATACCTAAATCACTTACTTAAAACATAATGTACAAATATTCGTTGCTAGTAAGGTGACATTGAAATACCAGCCCCGTGTCAGTCCAAATAACATATCAGAAAAAGGTACTAAAAAATTATACAGAAATCTGATTGGAACTCCACCACAAAAGACCAAGTTCCTTTGCATACCATGCAGGTGATTACTTACAACAACCACAAAACAAATATGAAAGGTAAATCTTTAAATCTTTTTTACATCCTTTCGCACAGATTTAAATGACATCATGAGGAGCAAAGCAGAGCAGAAGGAGCTCAGCTGAAGACATTAAGAAACGCAGGAAAGTATTTCAAGGCTTCTGCTTAGCAAACTCAGGACACCTAATTTGTCAAGAAATATCATACCAGCACAAAAAATGCAACACTGCCTAGTAAGATTGCACCTCTGAATTTCTCCATTGTCAAATCATTTCCTAAACTTTGCTTGGTCATCTTTATTAAGCCACTAAAACTCCCCTCTTCTGCAGTTTAGACAGCAATAATGATCTTCTTCTGAGGTTCATTTCAGGTGGCTGTAACCTTGTAGATAACAGCACACTGCAGACAGACTGCAACACAGTTGTTTGGTCAGTAAAGTGTGCAAAATGGCGATTTTTAAAATTTGAAAACTGTGGCTATAGAGTTCTGCATTAATGGTATTCATTTCAACACCTAACAGGCATCAGAACTTCATTTGCTTTCATAAATGTACCTCTGCTTTACAAATGTACTCCATAAGGTTTGAGCAAGTGCTTAATAAAACAGCAGAATCCCATTTTTTTCTTTATTTTTTCGGGGTTCTTTTTTCTTTTTTTGTGAAAAAGGGATTTTGTACCTATATCATCTTTTCCTCCACACTGACACCAGCAGCAATATAACCCCTAATCCTTTCTGTGAGCAAGGAGAAGGCAGGATTGTAGAACAGCTCTACACTGCTGGACTCTGCAGCCCACGCTGCAGTTAGGTAACACAAGAACTGCAAAGGCAGAGAAAGGCTGGTCAGAACCCTCTGTAAAATATGGAAGAGAGATGTGAGCTTTGGTGTGCAGGTAAAACCTGACTGCTGCTCTCAATATCCCTGAGAACTGTTCTCTTCTTTATATTTTGCATCCTGTTCTTCCAAGTATTAGCTGTAACTCACATGAATTACAAATGCAGAACTGCTTACAGATCTCTTTTCTCCAGAGAATTCTTCCATGTAAACTTTGTCTTCCTGTCTACAAACTCTTGACTAACTTTAAAGAATATATTTAATTTCTTTTCTCAAATCTTCTCTCATAAACTCTCCGTTTTTGTTGACATTGTAAGATTTCTTAATATAATGAGACCTCATACTTTAACTGCTTTGTTGACATTGTAAGATTTCGTAATATAATGAGATCTCATATTTTATCTGCTTATCCCTCCAGTAAATGCTCCATTTTGCAGTTGACAATGCACTTATGAAGGCCCCACTCAGTGACTCAGTATTTACCTAACCAATCAAATTATTTAGTTTAAATGATCGTACTTTCTGGCCCAGGTTATTCTCACGATCTTCTGGGAGATTTTGCGAGCCACCATGAGCCCTGCTCCCCAAAGCACCACTATGAATGGTTTCACATATTTCTGCCATCATGCTGTGCCACCAGTACACAAGGCACACCTTCAACAGGGAGCCTGTCTGTTTCTAAGTGAGACTCCCAGTCCCCTGAAGTCCCACGCAGCTGGCCTTGTCCCTGGAAGATTTGCTTTCGCTAGACAATTCTTCAGAGGAACTTCACTCAAGGTTGCTTCTTCCCATTGTTTTCCATAGTGAGGAGACCAGTGCCATAGACAAGATAGTGGTTGTTGTATACACTGACTTTATACTGCCTTTGACACAGTCTCCCGTAGTCTTCTTACCACCAAACTGGTGAGATATGCACTGGAAAAGTGGGCAATGTGGTGGGTAGAAACTGGCTGCACAACTGCTGACAGGTAACCAGCAACATCCCTCGGGGATCACAACTGGCATAAAGAGTGCTTAATGCCTTCATCAATGACTGGAATGATCATATGATGTCTTCTCTAGGCAGATTTGTGGGTGACACCAAATTGGGAGTGGCCAATTCACTGGAGGGAAAGGCTACTCTTCAGAGGGACCTGGAGAAATGGGCTACAGGAACCTTGGAAGTCCAACAGGAGAAAACTAATTCTTGTTTCTGAGATGGAATGACCCCATGCAACAATACAGTCTGGGGCTGACTGTCAGAGAAGCAGTTCTGCAGAGAAAGATACCATAGTCCTTGCGGACAGCAAATGAAAAATGAATCAGCAGTGTGTCCTTGTAGCACCAAGGGACAACTGCATCCAGCGTTGTATTGGTACATGTGTATCTGGCAGATCCAGCAGAGTGGTCCCTCCCCTCTATTCAGCACTTGCAATATTGCATCTGGAGTGCTGTGTCCAGTTCTGGTCTCCCCAGTACAAAACAGACATTGACAGACTGGAGCAAGACCACTGGAAGCCACCACGATGGTCAGGAGTCCAAGCACATGATGTACAAGGAGAGGCTGAGGAGGCAGGAGAAGAGAAGGGAAAGGGGTCGCCTTTTTGTTCACTATAACTGCCTGATCAGAGGATAAAGCCAGATTCTTCTCAGACACACACCACGACAGGACAAGAAGCAAAAGGCACAAGTTAGAACATAGGAAATTCTGATCAGGTAGTAGGAAATGTTTTTGCCATGAAGGTGGTTAAATACTGACACAGTTTGCCCAGAGATGTTATCAGATCTTCATTCTTGAAGGTGGTCAAGACCCACCAGGGCACGGCCCTGAGCAACTGATCCAACTAGACCTGCTTTGAGCAAGGGGGTAGACTAGAAGATGCCTGGGGATCCCTTCCAACATACACTATTCTATGGCTTTGTAGCTCTAATAAAGGATGTTTCAAAGGTTATGAAGTCAAAAAATTCAGAAGGGGGGTGAAACTGTTGGATTTAGGAATAGAACTCAGTTTTTAATTGCAATTTTTGGAAAAAAAAATTCAGAACAGTCTGCTGCTCCAAATATATCTTCAATTCAGTTTACACCTTCTAAATAGTCTTTCCAACAGAGGATACAAGACAAAGCAATGCTAATTTTTCACACCAATTAGGAGTTCATATTAGAAGTATTAGACTGAAGCAGTGCACATATCTGGATAAAAACTTAAGGAGGTATTACTATCCACATGTAGTTTCTAATGCATTCAAAATGTCGAACTAAATTATGTCCTAGAGAGCATGGCTCCTGGGTACAAAGTAAACACATACAAACACTACAGCTTCATACCAGTCCATCCACCCAGACTGGGACTCACCTGTCTGTACCTGCCCATATGCATTCCTGGGAAACTTCTCCTAGATGAAGGGACAGGCTTTGATGAGAATGGTATTAACAGAAAGCTTTTGACCTTCAGGATTAACCACTTATAAGTCCTACCAAAGTCTTGCTCTGGCTCCACCGAAGTAAGGAACATGTGAAGTAGCTCTGCATACTAAGGCAAACCTAACCAAATTAAGTACTAGGGTGATCCCACCTACTTCACTGAGAAGGTTCATTCTATGCACAGGCTCTGACATGAGATAACCAGTATTTGAAACTATATGCAGTATTTGAAACTGTAACTTGGCAGTGCTTTTACCATGGAGTTTCAAAGAGCCAGTTGGTTCTGGAGACTTTCTGCTGCCCTGGCAATGGCCACCTTCCAGGTGACTAGGCCGCTCTGGTGCTCACTTCAATGATGCCACAGTAACACTCCATCCAGCTGTCTGAGAGAAGCAATAGTTCAATAGATCATCCCTACGCTGTTTTCCCTAGGCTACAAACATGAGTCCACTGCTTTGTGTGTCCAGGACTCAGTATGTCCTGAGCCCTTCTGTTGATCTGTGGAGACACAAGTCTGATGCTATTTGTAACCACACAAAGTATGCTGCCTGCCAACCCTAACATCCCCTGCATCATCTGAAGCATTAATGTAGGACTGAGCAACGGGTCTCAGGCTTTTTTCCCAGGCGTTCACTTCTGAAAGTAGTTCATCCACAGTTAAAAACTAAAGTTCAATGCATTGACCAGCCCTGCACTGACCCAACTCCACTGCCAGCTAACTCAGCTCTCCTGCAATGGTAACAAAGTTTGACAAAGGAGAGAGTGCTGAAGCCTACAGCATTTGCCAGTCTGTCATGGCAAGGCCTACCTGAATGAGCATAGGCTTACCCTGCACAGTGGTAATACCTTCATCTTCTCTTCATCTTTGTTGCTTGGCAAGAAAATTAAGAAGCTGTGAATTTCAACAGTGTCGCTGCCATAAAACTTTACTAAAATTCACAATATCTGCAAATAATATCTGCAGCCCCAGTTAATCTGAACCTGGGCCTTGTTCATTAAAATGACACAACAAATACAAATTTTTGTTCCTCCTGAATGGTCATTTAAGATTTATACGATTCTGTCCACTTCCGTGACCTTCTTAATACACAGGGAGGTCCTCCTCTTCCACTCATAAATTATCTATCAGATGTTTTAACTATTCAGTAACACTAATATGTGAATGATAAAATAATAATGCTTTGAATAATAATTATAGCCATGCATGCATAATAAAAACCTTTCTGAAGATTTTGGAGAGCATTCCCCTCCATAAATACAAACTTTTTCATATTGTGATTTTCAATACCTAACCCTATAAATAAAATAACCTTAGGTGTCAGAGAACACAGAGGTGGAAGCAGTGATGGAGGTGAAGGAGACACTGATTCCATCAAACACATGCCCTTTTGCCAGGAATCCTCTATTCGAATTTGGAACTGAGAAAGAACAATTGTATGACGCAATACAGAAGAATTACACAGGATATAGTTACTATTAATACAAAGCCACAGTCTATATCAATAGAAATTATACTGCTTAAGCCTTGTATTTGGGGTTTAACTCAGACAACAGTTACAGCTGTAACTTCAGTGAAGTTCTGGTGATGTGTCCTGAGGCAGAGATTGGCTCAAATCTTTCAGTTGTCTTTTATTTCCGCCTCACGACTCAAGGATAAATGATAATGTTTTGTTTCATGTTATGACTTCCATTCATGTGAGAAATTATTTGAAGGTTATTGATTTTGTTGTTTTCTCACCAGAAATAAAACTATATTCACCTTTGTTTTTATACAAAACAAAGATTTTGTGATTTGATTCCAATAATTTAGAGGTGGGGTTTGGATACACCTATTTCAGCACATACAATGACATTTTTAATACTATGCCCATCTGTTTAAAGTACCTGACAGATTTCTTTGCATTCTTTTTCCTCTTCGCAGAGCTCAGATTCAAAATTTCCCCACGTACTGGTCTTAAAACATTTTTATGCTTCAAGAGAATGTATCAGACAGGAAAGTTAAAAGAAAATCTGCAATGCATTTGTTATTTGCCCTCTTCTTAAAAACTCTTCACAGTCTTCTGATTGTTGCCCTTGTTTCTTTTCAAATGGAATAATTTATTAACAGTTGTCATGATTGTAATATACGCATACACCCTCTGAAAAAAGATGTTAAAATTTCTGTTGAGAAAAACTAGGCATTAGGAAGCTTTCAGATTTTCGTATTTATAGGCAACTACATCCAAATCATTTCCAAAGCTCTTCTGGAAACTTCTAAGGAAGAAGAATTTGGGAGTAAATAATTCTGCTAGGGCTAATTCAATAGCAGCATAGCAGAACTGTCAATATGAGAAAGATGACACAATGTGGACCTTTGCATTAAATTTATCCTTGCAATACAGAGGAAAATTTGTTAATGGACACAAAATAGGCAGTTTGCAGTAGGCTCAATATCATCTGTTCTTGCGATAGTGTGCGAGGAGTCAGCACAAAAATTGCTTGCCATTCTCTGGAAACGGTTTCAGACCTTTTCCAGTGCAGTGGCCTTACTCTGGTCTCCTGTGATACAGAGACCCTCCGAGCAAAAATCTCTTGAGTGTCACTTGACAAATTATTCTTGCTGGTCATCCATGGACATTGGATCCTGTTTCACAGGAACAAAATCCAGCTTCCAACTTCAGGGATTCCTCAGGCTCAGGAAGACCCTCTGCTGGGAGCTGGGGACTATGATAAGAAAGCTCAGCGTGTATTTGCCTTTCTCCTAGGCATTCACCAATGTCCTATTGATGGGTGGGAGGCACTTTCTGTACCTTCCAGTGTTACGTTCCTCTGAGTCTAGTTTAGGTTTTAGGCAGTAAAACCTCCCATTTCCGTCTTTAGATGAAGCAGTGTGGGACAGAGAACTTGTTTGCACTGGGGTAAGGAAAAAGCTAAAATCTGAAATCTGTTTCCATCCTGACGTACACTACAATCCCAGAATGCCAGAACTCCCAGCACAAGGCTTTTCCACATGAAACATGTTTCAGTGCAATGAATATTTTGGGCTGTGATTTGTAATGTGAATGAAAAACACCAGCAGGATTGATCTGTTCAGAATGGGAAAATGGACAATAGCACCTTTTGACCATGATTCTCATTTTATCAGCACTCTCCTTTGGAGGATAAGGTGACGTGATTGCATGAAGTGTTGTGGTTTTCACAGAACTGGATGATCTGCAAATATGAGACACCTCTTTTTCTGAATTCTTTCAACAGCTTTTGATTCTTACCTTGCATCACATCCTCACAAAAGCTAGCCTGAGAAGTCCACAAGTGACAGAACCAGTCGCAGCAGTACAGAGCACGAAGGCATAGGACTTCCCTCTCAGTCTGCCAATGGAGCTCCAAGAAAACCAATACCATGTATCTGGAGATGCTGAAGCAGTCAGAAAGAATTTTCTCAGTGAAAATGGAAAAACGATGCAACCACTCCTGTGTACATTCAGGACTGTCCTGGCTTTGGCCAGGATAGGGTTAATTTTCAGGAGCCAGGCCAGATGAGCGGAGCCGGCCAGGGCTATTCCATACCATGTGACATAATGCCCCTATAAAATGGGCTGGCCAGGGAGGGGCGCCCCGGTGCTGCTCAGGAACGGTCTGGCTGGGGGCTGAGCATCTGGTCCATCGGGTCTGGTCCATCAGGTTGTCTGATCCTCTGTTTACATCCCAGTATAACTACTGCTGCCGTGTTGTTGTTTCCCTCTCCCTTTGTTGGCCCGTTAATGGCCATTATCTCAACTCAAGGCCGTTTGCCCTTTGGCATCCTCATTCTTCCCCGTGTTTTGCTGAAAGGGGAGTGAGTGAGCGAGCGGCTGCGTGGGGCTCGGCTGCCGGCTGGGGCTGAACCACGACAAGTACAAACATTATTTCTTACTGCAGAATAAACATATGGACCATAACAGAGGTCCTGTGTACCCTGCCCTGAGCTGTGACCACAATAATACAAAGACAACAAGCAGGATGGGATGTTCTCCCAGTAGCTTTCCAAGCGAGAGACGGTGAGCTGTTGTACAGTCTTCACTGAACCTTTTCCCCATTACTTTATCCAGGTGTTCTATGAGCCTGTATAAAACTTACAGTATGCACAACACCCAGTGACAAAGAATTCCATGGATGTGAGCTCATGGAAGAGATACATTTTCCTGTTTGGTCTGAGCCACTACTAATTAATGTCATTGCACTTCCTCTAGTCTTTGGACCAGAAGACAAAGTTTCCTCTTCTGTTTCCTGCATGTCACCTATTCTTTTATAGACCTTTGTGTACTTTCCAGGTTTTCAGCTCTAAAGAAGCCAAGCTAGGAGAAGCTATTCCTGCTTTCACTCCTACTACCACCTTCTGCAGCTTTGTGTCTTTGACCATAACTCATATAAGCTTTGGGCAATCATCAATGGCATGGCATTGAACAAAAATAATTGCTGATTCTGCATCTGGGACAGAAGAATGCCAGGCACAAGGATAAAGT
>VWZZ01005163.1:12799-34571 GCA_013399095.1 Psophia crepitans | reverse complement strand
GGGCCGCCCGGCTGCCCTGAGCGCCGCCGGACGGGGCTGGAGGAGGGTCCCGGGCTTCGGCGACCGAGCGGAGGAGTTCCCCGGCCGTGGAGCCGGGGCAACCGCCGCGCATCAGGGGGGGCTGGCGACCGTTAGGGCGTGGGGCCGCCGGGAAGGGAGCGGGCTGGCTGCCGCGGGGCAGGACCGCGCTCGGCACCAGCCTGCGGGGAGGAAGCCCCGCACGTTCTCGTGTTCTCCTGGCGCTGGTGTGGTTCCGGGCTTTATGTCGGGGAGAGTGGGAGCTCCCCGTCTAACCGCTGCCGTGTCACTGTATCCTGCTGTTACCCTTCCCCTTCCTCAGGGGAACTGGTTTTCTGTCCTCTCCCTCTCTCCTGTCGGCTGCCACAGGGCTGCTGCTACTTTTTCTCATCTCTGGATTTGTTACAGTAGTTGGTCACTTTGAATTTGTTGACATAAAACATTTCCCATAAAGCTCGGCTGGCAGAGAGCCTATAGCGCGCACATGTCCTCGGGTGTATTTCTTTTTACCTAGCTTTAAAATGAGGTGAGAAGAAAGCACGTGTTGAAGCTGTAATGCATCAATAGTAATGATATGCAAAACAAGTCTTCAGTTTTCAGGTTTGTACAAATAGGAACCTAATTTTACTGTACAGAAATAGGGAAAACTGCAAGCCACCGGGAAAAACATCTGAACATGACACTTTAATGTATAGAATTTATAAGGTAATTAACAGCATAGTATTCGGAAGCACAGGTCAATTTGGCTTGTGGTACAGAGGCCTGTAGTATCTCATCACAACATGAACGTTTCAAAACTTTGTGGGAAATCAGTCATGCACATTTTGAAGGTAAACAATAATAAAACCTATTGTAATAATGAAAGCTTTAGGGGGGGTGGCTTGCTGTGTGTTAATGGATTTATTTCATGTCATGTTTCCTTGCTGGTGGATTGTATTATTGCAGGGAGACACAGAGGGGTAGGACTCTTTATGCCATCCCAGGACCTCTTTCAAATTTCCAAAGGTCATAGTCTTTTTTGTCCTCACTTTTTATTCTTTTCATTCAGGCCCTCTGCTGCTGAGCCTCTTTGCCCTGATGAAAATTATCTGTTCGGTCTCTTTTTTTGTTTGTTTGTCTCCTTGACAATTTTTGTTCTGAGGGGGAAAAAAAAAAGTACATTGCATTTCAAGACTGCTTAGGTTTTTTTATTAGCCTTCTGTGGGGGACTTTGCTGGAGGCATTTCAGAAGTCAATAAATTATGTGAACTAGTTCCCTTTTATGTTATGGAGACATTCCAAGACTTAAGAAGATAATGATTTTCCTTTGCAAAACCTGTCCTTGTTAGACCTTATCTGATCATGGCAATCCAGATTTTCTAGTGTTCTGTTTTTAATTATTAATGCAACAAATTTTCCAGGAAGGCTTAGTAGAAGTATTGCTACCTTTCAGTTCTCTTGAATAATTACAGTGTTCTGTGACACATTCTGTTTTTTCTTAGCCACTCTGCTATGGCATACTTGAACTTTGGAGGTACTAGTTGAGTATTTCATTCCTTTTAAATTATTCAGGTTTTCAACATAAATTTTTCTCATGCTGTGTTTTTGCTCTAAAAACGAACAAAAGGTTGAGTTAGGAATTTGTGCATCATTTAAAAAGGCAGAGATGTTTATTTCTTCTTTAGATCTTTATCCTTTTTGAATGTCTCTTTTTAATCTCTAACTTATTTGGTGGTCATAGTGATCTGTTTAAGTATTTTTAAAGGCTTCCTGTATTTTGTACATCTAGGAAATTTGTGTTGGTCATTTCAGCTAAAAAAAAAAACAAATTCTTTTTGAATGCCATTTTGACCCTTCTTGGTTTTCCCTCTTAATTGCTGGTGTTGTTAATGTATCTCTCTGTAGCATTAAATCTTTGAATTTGTGTGTTTTCTATCTGACCCAACAGTTTCTTAAAGTTTTGAATTTAACTTGATTTGATTTTTTTCTTGGCTGTCCTGGTGCCTTCTCCTTCGTTCCCTGCATATCTTCCAGGTTCTTTTGTTTGTTTTTCTAGTAACCTCCAGGATACTTTAATTTGTTAATCAAAAATATTCTGAATTCAAGTTGTCATAAGGAGAAATAGATTAGGACACTTACTGAAAGACAGAGCAGAAGTAACTACGCTTAACAACTTCGCAAATATACGGAAGTGTGGCTTTGCAGATGTGAGATTCTCTTTTTGTTTCTTTATTAAAGTTGTCAAAATAAAAAAGCCATTGCACATAGTCAAAGCAGTTTTGAAAATTTAGGACTTTGCAATTAAAGTTTTAAGAAACATTATTAGTGTTTTCAAATTTTACTATAATGATACAGTTAGTTGATTTTACAGAATGATTGAGTGCTACCTAGAAACACAGGGGAGTTAACTGAAAACTTTGGATTTGGAGGGATTTCTCTGTTACATATTTGACCTGAAGTAGAAAGTATGATTCAGTAACCTGTTAATAATCATTGTGGATCTACATGGTAATTGTTCTTTTTGCTTCTTAATAGGCTACGTATTCATCAGGAATCACCGATGAGTTTGTTAATCCTGTAGATGCCAAGGAAGAACTCTTGGATGAATGTGAGAGTATTTGGAAGCAGATGGAAGAGGTATGCAAATCACAACTGATAGACTAGATTTGTTGTAAACTTTCCTCAGCATTTTTTAGTTCATCCCCCCATCCTTCAATGTATGCTTACCTCACCCGCTCCAAAGAAACCACTGCAGCAAAACAAGAGGGGAAAAAAGGGGAGGGAAGAAGAAGAAAAGATCTTCAGAAAGGCTAAAGGCATAAGTTCTGGCAGCAGTGAAGAACGCCTTGCAGTGTCAAACATTGCTTACAGTGTGCTGCTGTTATGATTTAGTTAAATAGAATGGGAGTGTATGTTTAAACTAGGGAAAATTAAACAATTTACTTGTGTTCTGATAGCACCAGCACACTGAGACTTGAGATCCTTCTCTCTTTAGCCTCACACAAGCTGGGATTCAACTGCTGTTCACAAGTACTTTGAGTCTTAAAGGAGAGAGAATAGGAGGAGAAAGAAACTTAGAAGAATGATGATATTAACGTACACTCATGCAAAATGATGATTAAATTCTCAAGAATAAAATCTATCTCTCTCGATATATGGCTCAATAAGCTAGTAATAGCAGTTTAGATCAAGCTATTTTTATTTACAAGAATCCCAGAAAAGAAAAATTTTAAACAAGTCTGAGGGAATACTGTGCATCTTATAAGATTCTGCTGAGTCTGACGTAAAGTCGTGTTCTAAATTATATTTTGAGAGTCTTAATTGCTTCACTCAATTTTATGTGATATTTATATGCTGTTTGCTTGAATTCTGAGTCGTAGATTCAAAGCATTAAAAGTATCAGGAACTGAAGTAAAAATACTTCCAAACTTGAAGTAGAACAAAGTAGAGACAACCCACAGTGCAATAATTTTACAGAATTAGATTTTAAAATACGTGATTTTTTCTGTTGTTACATGTAAAGTTGTCTTAATATAGAAAAAGTGACAGGGAATCCTGTATCTAGTTTTCTGAAGTACTGTAATACGTTATCAACAGAAGTTCTGTTCGGCACCACTTCAGAGGATTAACTTTCTTTGAATTTTTTGGATTAGAAGGGAATTTAGAATGTTTATGATTTTGAATTTAATTGAAAATCTTTGATATTTTTTATTTCATTCCCAGCAGCCCCAAAACAGTACAGGAAGTGATAATGTGCATAATTTTTAGAAGTTAATGAAACAGTAAGATTTTTATTACTTTGATTGTTGCGTCCTAGATGCACTGATATATCAGCAAAAAGCTTAAACATTGAATAGGCTTCTAGGTTATATGGTTTATGATGTAATGTTCCAATGGATGGTTGTCAGCGTTAGCAGTTGGTATTGGAGAACTACTAAATTGTATTATGGTTCCAAAACATTAACAGCAAGATTTCCAAAGTACTGCTTAGTGGTTTTACTACAGTAGAATACATCCTGCCCTGTCATGGTACAGGTTAAATTGCTGACAGTTATAAAACGAAAAAGAGTTTAGCGAGTGTTTCCTGCTGAAGCCTTGGATATCTGTGCTGGCATGAATTTCAGACTATATACATCCCATTGCAGTCATGGGAGCTGATGCAGTGGACTTCTAAAAATCAGATCATTTCTGAAGTGTGCAGTATATTGCCCTAAAAGAGTTAAAACTGAAAATGTGTATTATAACGCAATGGCTCTGTTTGGAGAGCTGGTATAGTAGCAGTGTGTTAAATTCTTAGCAGCTTCTCTATTCAGCTTTGTCTGTGACTCTCTCCTCCCAGGTTGTCATGGTTTTCATCAGTTCAGTGTCTTTCCCCATACCAACTTTTTCCTCATAACTTGCCTTTTTCCTCAAATCATGCATCTTTTTTTTTAGCTGCTACTTTTCCTGCTTTTCAATTCATTTAAGTTCTGCTTTTTTACTGTGGTATGATTTAAAAATATTTCCTAATTTGTTCTTCTTGGTCAGGCTGAGGGATTGGTAGAAGCCAAGTCAAAACTATTTTTTTTCTATACTAAAAAACTTGCTGGAATTTCTAAGCTTTGTGTTTCTTTCTTATAAAAGGGAAGAGTAAGTAAATATTGTTTGTGTTTCATTTGTTTTCTGCCAAGTGTCAGAGCAAGCTAACGCTTCTAGGAAGAGAAACACTGCTAAAAGCGGATGCCAAGGTAAGGCAGGTTTTTTTTGTTCTCCACAAAATATATCTCTTTCTGTAGAGATATGGTGTTTTTCCAAAAGAAGGAAACTAAATTATCTTCACTTACTCTCCAAAGCTGACATTTTTATTAACTTTGAAGCTGTATTCTGAAGTATGTGTCTAGCAAATACTGAAAAGTTATGTTTATATATAGCAAAAAGGTTACAGGCAGGTCTGCCACACAACTGATAAATGACTAACAAAGGCAGTAAAATGGAGCGGTGTGTAACTTCAATGCCCATTTGGACTATTTCACAAATTACGTAGACACGAATTACTAAACTTTATCTATTTAGTTTTACTCTGGAACTTTGTATCTGCAAATTACAACTGTTCCTCATTTCTGGATATCATTAGGAAACTGAAGTGTTTGAATTAAAACTGAGTGATACTGAGGGCATGAACATGAGTTCCTGTATCCCTCAAATTTTGGGGAACATACAAAAAGGCAGTGCTGGCTCACTGTTTAGTTTTTTTGTAAATTCTAAATAGGAACCTGTAAAATAGAATTTATATGAGGAGTTCAAGTTTGGAAAGTATATAACATTAGGCTGGTTGGGTGAAATATGTAGGTCTTGTAAATTTTCATCTTGTGTGACTTCACTAAGTATTCTGATAATTGATTCAATACATTTGACTGAATAATTAATAAAAAGCACTTTTCAGAGCTGTACCTGTCAAATACTTTTAGATATTTAATTACTAACATTAATCTCTTGCTGGCAATAAACTGTTTTCTAAACTATAATCAGACTAAATAAAGAGGTGTATTCAAATGTATAAAATACAATCTTTTTCTCCTTTTATGACTTTGAATAAAGTCCTATAAGCAGAAATAAATTTCATATAACTTTAGTTGGGTTTACACTGAGGTTTTTAGGTTTCTTTGCAGCTTTACTACACACATCATACCCTTGTAATTAATATTTAATCTTTCGACATAGACTTTTCTTGAAAACTGTCTTTACTGCTAAGGCCAACCCTCAGGAATCCCAAACCCTGGAGACAGGAAAGAAAGTTTGGCGAAAAGAAGACCTTCCCTTGATTCAGGAGGACCGGGTTAGAGAACATTTAGCCAAATCTGACATCCACAAATCCATGGGCCCTGACACAATGCACCCACGACTGCTCAGGGAGCTGGCAGATGTTATTGCTAGGCCACTCTCCGTCATCTTTGAAAGGTCATGGAGAACCGGAGAGATGTATGAGGACTGGAGGAAAGCCAGTGTCACTCTGGTCTTCAAAAGGGGAAGAAGGAGGACCTGGGAATCTACAGGCCAGTCAGCCTCACCTCCATCCCTGGAAAGGTGATGGAACAGCTTATTCTGGGGGTCATCAATAAAGATGTGGAGGAAAAGAAGATTATCAGGGTGGTCTGCATGGATTCACCAAGGGGAAATCATGCCTGACCAATCTGATAGCCTTCTATGATGGCACGACTGACTGGGGGGATGAGGGGAGAGCAGTGGATGTTGTCCACCTTGACTTCAGGAGGGCTTTTGACACTGTCTCCCATAACATCCTCATTAGCAAGCTTAGGAAGTGTGGGTTGAATGAGTGAACAGTGAGGTGGGTGGAGAACTGGCTGAACAGCAGAGCTCAGAGGGTTGTGATAAGTGGTGCAGAGTCTAGTTTGAGGCCTGTATCCAGTGGTGTGCCCCAGGGGTCAGTGCTTGGTCTGGTCTTATTCAACATAGTAATCAATGACCTGGACGAGGGGACAGAGTGTTCCCTCAGCAAATTTGCTGATGACACCAAGCTGTGAGGAGTGGCCGACGCACTAGAAGGCTGCACTGCTATTCAGCAAGATCTTGACAAACTAGAGAGTTGGGCAGAGAGGAACCATATGATATTCAACAAGGGCAAATATAGGGTCCCGTACCTGGGGGAGAACAACCCCAGGCACCAGTGCAGGTTAAGGGTTGACCTGCTGGGAAGCAGTGCTGCGGAGAAGGACCTGGGAGTTCTGGTGCACAACAAGCTCTCCATGAGCCAGCAGTGTGCCCTTGTGGCCAAGAAGACCAATGGTATCCTGGTGTGCTACAAGAAGATTGTGGCCAGCAGGTTGAGCAAGGTTATCCTCCCCCTCTGCTCTGCCTTGGGTGACCACACCTGGAATATTATGTCCAGTTCTGGGCTCCCCAGTTGAAGAAAGACAAGGAACTACTGGAGAGTGCCCAGTGGGCAGCTACAAGGATGATGAGGGGACCGGAGCATCTCTCCTCTGAGGAAAGGCTGAGAGAGCTGGGTCTGTTCAGTCTGAAGAAAAAACAGCTGAGAGGGGATCTGATCAGTACTTATAAATATCTAAAGGGTGGATGTCTAGAGGATGGGGCCAAACTCTTCTGAGTGGTGCCCAGTGACTGGGCAAGGGGCAATGGGCACAAACTGGAACACAGGAAGTTCCATCTGAACAGGAGGAAAAAATTCTTTACTCTGGGGGTGATGGAGCCCTGGGACAGACTGCCTGGAGAGGTTGTGGAGTCTTCTCCTCTGGAGATATTCAAAACCCACCTAGATGTGGATCCGGCTCTAGGTGATCCTGCTGTAGTAGAGAGGCTGGATTAGATGATGTCCAGAGGTCCCTTCCAACCCCTACCATTTTGTGATTCTGTATAGCAAGACAATGATTAAGTGGACTTGAAAAATGAAGATTAAATTATAGAATCATAGAATGGTTAGGGTTGGAAAGGACTTCAAAGACCATCTGCCAACCCATCTGCCATGTCCCTGGACACCCACTAGCCCAGGTTGCCCAAAGCCCCATCCAACCTGGCCTTCAACACTTCCAGGCATGGAGCATCCACAACCTTTCTAGGCAGCCTGTTCCAGTGCCTCACTACCCTCACAGGAAAGAATTTCTTCCTGATACCTAATCTAAATCTCCCCTCTTTTAGTTTAAACCCATTCCCCCTTGTCTGATCACTCCCTGCCCTTGTAAACAGTCTTTCTCCAGCTTTCCTGTAGGCTCTCACCAGGTACTGGAAAGCCATGATTAAGTTTCCCCAGAACCTTCTCTTCTCCAGGCTCAACAAGCCCAACTCTCTCAGCCTGTCCTTGTAGGAGAGGTGCTCCAGCCCTCTGATCATCTCTGTGGCCCTCCTCTGGACTCACTCCAGCAGATCCATGTCTTTCCTGTACTGGGGACCCCAGAACTGGACGCAGTACTCCAGGTGGGGTCTCACAAGAGTGGAGTAGAGGGGCAGAATCACCTCCCTCGACCTGCCGGTTGCGCTGCTTTTGATGCAGCCCAGGACACAGTTGTCTTTCTGGGCTGCTAGTGCGCACTGCCTGCTTGTGTTGAGCTTCTTGTCCGCCAACACCCCCAAGTCCTTCTCCTCAGGGCTGCTCTCAATTCATTCTCCACCCAGCCTGCAGCTGTGCTTGGGATTGCACCAACCCACGTGCAGGACCTTGCACTTGGCCTTGTTGAACTTCATGTGGTTTGCACAGACTCAAGGCTGTCAAGGTCCCTCTGGATGGCATCCCTTCCCTGTAAGTACAATTGATTGTACTTAAATAGGGAGGAGAGGAAAAGCTTGTGTTATATCCTCTGTCAGCAACCTATGGGTTTTTATTACAGTCGTAATCACAGGTACTTGTATTGACCCATGAAGCTACAGAGCTGTTCGTCTAACCTCAGTACCTGGAAAAAATACAGAGGTCATGCTGGGTCCTATTCAAAGACATTTACAGAACAAGGCAGTCATCAGGCACAGTCAGCGTAGGTTCATGAGGGTAAAGTCCTGTTTAACTAATTTGATAGCCTCTATGATAATGTGACCTACTTAGTGGATGAAGGGAAAGGTGATGGATGTAGGGTTTTTTCCAGATTTTAGTAAGGCTTTTGATACTGTTCCTGACAGCATCCTTCTGAACAAGTCGTCCAACTGTGGGATGCACAGGTTCATGGCGTGCTGGGTGAAGAACCAGCTGGATGGCAGGGCTCAAAGGGTAGCTTTGAGAATGGGGCTACACCTGCCTGGCAACTGGTCACCAGCATTATTCCTTACAGCTCAGTTCTAGGGCCAGCTCTGTTCCATATATGTATAAACGGTCTGTATGCAGGAGTTGGATGCACCATTAGCAACTTTGCTGGTGATACCAAACTGGGAGGTGCTGCTGACTCTCTTGAGGGACAAGAGGCTTTGCAGAGGGATCCAGATAGACGGGAGCACTGGGCAGTCATCAGTGGCATGACAGCGAGAACAGATGCTGTATTCTGCACCTACACCAGGCAGAGTAACGCCGGGCACAAGTATAAACTGAGAGAGGTGTGGCTGGAGAGCAGCCCCGCAGAAAGGGATCTGGGGTGCTGGTTTGACACTGAGCTTGCTACGAGCCAGCACTGTGCCCTGGCAGCCAAGACAGCAAACAGCATCCTGGGGTGCATCAAACAGCATAACCAGCCGGTCAGGAGGTGACTATCCTGCTGCATTTAGTGCTGGTGCAGCTTCACCTTGGGTACTGTGAGCAGCGCTGGGCCCCACCATTTAAGAGGATGTGAAGGTCCTTGAATGCATCCACAGGAAGGCAACAAAGCTGATGACAGGGCTGGAAGGCATGGACTGTGAGGAGAGGCTGCGGGCTCTGGGTTTGCCTAATTTGGACAAAAGGAGGCTGAGGGGTGACCTCCTGGTGCTCTGCAGCTGCCTGAGGAGGGGAAGTAGGGAGGAAGGTGCTGAGCTCTTCTCCCTGGGATCCAGTGCCAGGATGTGCGGGAATGGTTCAAAGCTGCACCAACGGAGGTTTAGACTGAGCATGAGGAAGCATTTCTTTATCAAGAGAGTGGTCAAACCCTGGAAGAGGCTTCCTGGAGAGGTGGTCGATGCCCCAAGCCTGCCAGTGTTCATGTGGGTAATGCCCTTAACAGCATGCTTCAACTTCTGCTCAGCCCTGAAGTGGTCAGGCAGTGGGGCCAGGTGGTTGTAGGTCCCTTCCAACGGGAACTATTCTATTCTAGCAAATAAACTTTTTTTCCTTGCTGATGACCTTGTCGCTAATGTTTGTTCCTTAATTACTTCAGGATTGTAATCTTACAATGTACTCTTTGTGGTTTTGTTCTTTAAATTTGGGGACTTGTGTTTGATAGGGTTACAATTTAGTCCATTCAGAATTTATTAATAGGATAAGGTAAATCAAAAGCACTTAATGATTGACTAATTTTAAAGATTTACAAGTAATTCAGTAAAATATATTATGATCAAAACAGTGACTTAATTACAGTTTCAGATATGACAACATTCACACTAACTTACTATAGGTATCATAGTTCAAAGTGTATAGATGCAATAGATCTGTATTTCATAGATATATAAAAATATATATACATAAAACATGAGACAAACAGGTATAAACAAACAGAAATATTTGGGCCCAGTGATACACACCACTGACACTTGCAAAGGCAAATGTATGTATTTAAACACATATATCAGTAGAGAGGTAGATGAAGGAAACTAGCTTATAGTTAAGATTTTCCTCTTTGAGTTCAGAATAAATTCTCACAATGCATCAGTATTCCTCAATGGGTGATAGTTGAGACTCAGGAAGGCTGGAAGCTAGCTTGTAGTTAAAATTTTCCCCTTTGAGTTTAGCATCGACATTCCTCAACGGGTGACAGTTGAGACTGGCTTGCTTCGCCCTAGCAGATGATTCTCGTGAAGTTTGCGCCTGAGAGGTGTCTCAGCTCGGGGGAAGTGGCAGAGGGTGATACTGGTCAAAGCCCGCTGCGATCCAGGAGAGCTCCAAAGAGTCTCACGTGGAATTGATATTTACAGTATCTGAGACACTTGACTTTTGTCAGGTGCTTTTCCACTCCAGCCCATCTTGGATGATGAAATACTCTGGTAATTTCCACCCATTGCACAAACTCAGAACTTTTCTGGCATCTCCTCCTTTTGGGCCACGGCTCAGGTACAGGTGTACCAGGTTGTCAGGAGGTGATCGATTATCACTATTGTTCTGAAGTAATGAGGGAACAAGAATGTCATGGCTGTTCAAGCACAGGTGTATCAGGCTGTTCTTGCTACCAGGCGAGCAAGAACCAGACACATTAAGGGAGTGCCTTGATGCTCTGATCTGCTGCTCAGGTATGTGGTTCAAAAAAAGGGGAGAAATTGTGCCAAGTACTGGGTGGCTCAAGAGAGGGGTGATTGCACCACCACAGGACTGATTCTGTTCTACCATGTAGTGGACTTACTGAGCAGCATATTTTGCTAGGAATGTATATAGGGCATGAGAGAGGGACATCTGATGTACATATTTGCTGTATGTATTTGTATGTTGAAAAAGCAGTCCTTGATTTAAGGTTGCTGAGTGATAGTGTTAATTTATTTGAAAGTTTTTTGTCCATTTACTGGACTATCCAGAATGTTTTGTACATCCTTTTTATCAAGCTTAAAGGAACAAAGAAGGAACTAATTGTATTCTCAGGACTAGTGCTTCATTGCAAAAGAGATGACACCAACTGATCTAGAAAATAAGAAATGTTTGCCTGGTGATTATTTCTTTTCCTTTGTGTTTGTTTTCCTGTATTTTAAAAGTTTGTCTTGTGAAGATGCACTTTATAAAGTTATTTTGAGTAGCAAAAAGCTAAGCTTAAGTTGTCAGTTCTTGATATTGTTATTATAAGAACTTGGCTGATTATTCTTAGCGTATTTATCTCTTTTTAGTTGATGAAAGCCAAATGCAATCTGCAGTACTTTTTATGGAATGCTTAGCCACATCAACAGTACCTTTTGTATTTAAATGTGTGATTAATTTCTTATCAGGTTACTTGTAATGTGATATCTGTACGTAATTTAAAATGTATCTGAAGAAAAATTATAGGTGTAGTCCTCAGTTTCAGGAAGTGGAATAGTAATAGCGAATATATTCTTTTTTTAGAACATAGTAAGATATTAAAATAACTAATTTTTTTAAAAATCTATGATGGTTTAGTTTGGGTTTTTTAATGAACTTTTCTGAACTGATTTTTTTCTTATTGCTCCTATATTTTCAGTGATTATAATGAGGTAGAGCACTAGTTCTAAACCATTTTTTTGTTGAGTGCACAGATGTGGTTTTGATAGAAGATTTATTTGAGTACTGTTTGTTTTTTTGGAAGCCAGTCTGTTGTTTTGTCATCACAAATATCAAGCACAGTCCATTTAACCTTAAATGTGTATCAGCCATGCATCTAAGGAGGAGTGGGGATGTGAAGTATTGTCACTGTTTCCATTGGCTCATCTTCAGCTGTAGTCATTACCTGATATTACAGAGGAAATTAGGGAGGAAAAGTGCCAACTCGGACCACTTCTGCTTTCCCCCTTTTGAAAAACAAATAAAAATGTTTCTTGATCCCTGCAAGTAGCTTTTTAAATCTTTCCAAGGAGTAAGTGGTCTATTGTAATAGATGCTCTTTTGTTTTCTGCTGTATAAATGTAATAATTGAATTTCTATCCCATTCTATCTCATTTTATTCCAAAGTAACTCAACACAATTTGAGATGCTTCTGTTCTTGTTATACAGCTTTCCTTGTCAATGATGCGAGTGAAAGCTTTAACAGTGGAATATACTGAATGTCAAAAAAGAAGTCCTGAAAGTAAGTAACTGCTTCCGTTTAACGTACGCTCATATAAACTTCTACAAAGTCGCTTTTATCTATGCATCTTAAACTGTGTATATATTGAATGACTGCTGATTGTATTTTCATACTGTAACTACTTAAAAATTAAATACTTCCCACAGTAGCATGATTTTTATTTTTTTTATTTTTTTTTTTTTTGCACTTCAGCTCTAAGTGAACTTAGACTTCGAAGTGAATTCTACTGTAACTTGCTCATATGATTCTGGACAAATAAATGCATGATTCATAGCACCATTCATCAGTCAGTTAAATGGAAAAATAACTGTTAGCAGATCTCCTAACAAAATAATAAAAGTTCATGATGCTGTTACCCTCCTTCAAGTTTCTCCTTTTTGTAATTGCTTCTTCTTCATCTTTCATCTGTATTTCCTTTTTAGGACAGAACTGCTTTGGCTAAGTAGTCTTGGTTTTGTCTTTGTTTTGTCTTTTAAGAAGGTGATTTTTTTTATTTTTGCAAGTATTGCTAATGTATAACAACAATTTATGCAGATATATTTTTAACCATGCCTCCATTGATTAATTTTTTTATTAATACTTCATGAAAATGGTGTTGTATTATGAAAACTGAAACTTTGAAGTAACCTTTAGTGGTAAGCCCATTACACTAATGAAATACCTAGCTTGGATTTAACAGGGGTCAGAGATTTCAGGTCAAGAAAAGGTGGTGAAAGACACTTCAGTTTGTTTTAAAAACATGGGAATGTAGATCACTTATTGATCCTGAGAAACACAAACCCACTGAGACAAGTGGTAGCTCTTCTGTTTGTTAGGCATTATCAGTCAAAAGGTATGAATTCCTCAGTTCTTCATAATTCTTTTGGTACATTACTATTATTGCCAACTGCTTTCACTCCATTGCAAGGCTGACGTGGTCAGACACTGAAAATAAAACCATTCAGAACAGTAGGTGTGAGAAAAGTAATCTGTTTTTTCAGATGTCCCATCTGGAGTCTCCTAAAACAGTTCACACCACGCTATCATTAGTATAGTAGCTATCACTGTTACATCTCCTGTGAAGGGACTGTCAGCACCTTTCTACACAGTAAAACTTACTAGTTAATCTTTAAACAGATACATTGACTCATTTGAATATACTTATCCCAGAAAAGTCTTGGGGTTTTTTAGTGTTTATAAAACAATAGGAATGTGTTTTAGAAAGCAAGTGTCGATTTCCAGTGTTTTGTCATTTGGCCACATTGGAATGCATTTTCAAATGAACATTAAAGTCACTTCTCCAGCTTCTTTCAAAGTTCATGTACTTGCTGCATATTGTGATCAAATAATAGGAGCTGGGAAAAAATATTTCTTCTTTCTTATAAATAGATATTGTTGCTTTATTAGAATAAATTCATAGTTCTTGTGTTTTGTAAGCCTGTCTCTAAGAATGGTCAGCCTCAAATGTTTCCTAGTATGTAGATCAATAGTATGACATTGGATGAATTTGGGAAATACTGGTTCTTGGCTGCTGCTCGTGTATAAGCTGCTGGCTTAAAGCAAATGAATTGAAAGCACTTACAGTTTTTATCTGGATAAAATACCTGGAGATGTTAGGTTTCCTTACTAAAATATGTAATTATTTTAAACTTTAAGCTATTTGCTTAAAAATATTCTTGGGACTTGACCTATTTTTATTGGCTTGCTGACCTGCTTTGCTCAACCATTCTTTTTTGTTCACAGGTGATAACATTTATTAATAGAAATCTTAATTTTGTATTAGATAAATGATCTATGCACATTATAATGCAAATAATATTTTGCAGCCAAAGCTTTGCCTTTTTGGCTACCTTTCTGAGGAAATTGCTGCTGAGAATTTGAATAGAGTTATAGTGCTTGTATGAAAATGAAGAGTCTGCTGTGATTACATCTTCTGTGTCCATTTTGGCTCCTTTCTACCTAATGTTTGTTTTGAAGGAGGAATTACTTAATTGAAAACATTGTCTGAATGTATCTAAATAAGAACAGCATAAATACTAATTTCACACAATTTACTAATAGAGCATGAATGTCAGGCTGTCTTGTTACTTTGGTTTCTGCTTTTAGTAATGGCCAGTTCATTTCTTGTAAATGAGGGCCTGTCAGCATTTCAATTTTAAGCATTATTTTCAGAGGTTATAACTTGGCAGTTATACATTTCTTTGGGCACAATATTGGCAAACAGACTTAAATCCACAATGCAAATTTTATTTTTGCAAAGCTTTTACTTTAGTTTCTTGTTCTTTCTCAGTTTCTGGTACTATTTATGTAGCTCTAGCGCTGCTATATCAGCTGAATTAAACTTTTTAACAAGCATTTGGCTCATAAAAATAGAATTTAACTTTTACCTTTGCAAAATAAGGAAGTGGAAGCAACCATATTTTAAATCATATAAAGCAGTTGTGGTCTTGCCATAATTTCTATTTTTCTTTGCAAAATATCAGTGTTCTGCCAAATTCCTCTTTTTTAATAAGAGTTTCTATATAAACATGTGCATAATAGTTGTTTTTACATTCCTAGCATCTGGTAGTATTTTGCTTAGTAATTGTACTATGTATCACTAGATGACTCTGTTTGACATTTGATTTTTTTTCTGCAAGTCTAGCTGAAAAAGCTTTAACTGATAGTAGATAAAGCAACCTGTGTTCTTTACAGTAGTAGCCGCCATAAATGTGTTGTCCCCTTGTCTTAGATCTGCACTGTTCCTTCACTAAATTAGGGTGATTTCTTTCCTAGGAAGATGTGGCCTTTTATTCTGATAAACTATATGAATATTGAATAGGAAGAACACACTCAGGATTAGGTATCTATAAAAGAAGAATTGTTAGAAACTACTAGTAGAAATTGATAATTCCAGGTAGAGTGAGGGCTCACAATAGTCAGTGAGGAAGAATTGTATGGGTTTCTTCAAATACACCAGTGAATGTGAATAAAAGTACATCAATTAATTTTATTGTGTGTGCGTAGGATATTCATGTCATTAAAGAAATCTTAATCTAGTAACAGCACAGACTACTACCACTGTCGTGGTTTTACTCCAGCCGTTGGCTGGACACCACATAAACGCTCGCTCCATCCCCCTCATCAGAAAAGGGGGAGAGAATCGGAAGAACAAAAGTGAGAAAACTCGTGGGTTCAGACACAAGAGTTTAATAAGTGAAGCAAAAGCCGCGTGCACAAGCAAAGCACAACAAGGAATTCATTCCCCACTGCCCACGGCAGGCAGGGGTTCAGCCATCCCCAGGACAGCAGGGCTCCGTCACGTGTAATGGTGACTTGGGAAGACAAACGCCATCACTTCGAACACCGCTGCCTCCCCTTCCTCTTCCCCCCAGCCCCTTATAAACCGAGCATGACGTCATATGGTATGGAATGTCCCTTTGGTCAGTTGGGGTCAGCTGCCCTGTCTGTCCCCTCCCAACTCCCCGCACACCCCCAGCCATCCCGCCGGCGGGGCGGTGCGAGAAGCAGCAAAGGCCTTGGCTCTGTGTGAGCATCGCTCAGCAACAGCAAAAACATCTCTGCACTATCAGCGCTGCTTCCAGCACAAACCCAAACACAGCCCCATACTGGCTGCTGTGAAGAAAATTAACTCTCTCTCAGCTGAAACCAGGACAACCACCCACAGCTCTTAAACATAAGCTTAATTTGGGAGCACTCAAATTTTGTGTCAAGATTTAGAGACAGTAGTTCTCTACGTAAAAGCGATTTTCTTGTGATGCAATTTAATGCATTCTGAACTGAGTAGTTTTGCTGATTTTCATGTCAGAACACTGCTTTTAAAACTACTGATCTAAGACTTCTTAAACTTTATGGAGATAAAACCTATAAAATTGCAAAAAACAGTGCTTATAAAGTTATGGAATCACCTGTATTGTATGTAGGTGCTATTTAATGCTTTTATGGGAGTTTTAGGGGTTTTCCTTTTCATTAAAGGAAAAGCTTTTATTGACGTAATTATATGTAAGATTAGAGATTTGGAGCCCAAGCTTGGACAAAAAATATCCCAGTCATATTAAGATGTACATCTGTTAGAGTAGCATTTCTTCTGCTAATAGATTAAAATGCTTCACTTTTGGAAAAGTCTCCTGTTTATGGAGGTGCTGCAAGTAGACATGAATTGATTGGAGTCCACTGAAGGCTGTGAAATAAAAAAAATCACTCTTTATTCAGAAAATCCATGAGCCTGAGCCATAAATCACTGCATTTTACAGAAGCATTCAGGGGAAACATTACCACATCCTTGAACGTTATCCTGCTTACCCTTAAGTACTGCTGTGGCTCAGGGTTGGAGTTAGGATATTGGCCTTGCTGGGCCTTTCATCTCCCTACATGTAGCTGGTTTTGTGAACAGTAAGCATGGTTGACATGCTTTTCAACTTTAAAACTGATAGGTTTTAGAATCCTAATTAAGCATTTGAGATGCTGCTTAACAAGAAATTGGAAGACTGGAAGAATTTGATTGCCCATATTGGTAATGTTGATGGAATCCCTCCCACTGAAAAAAACTTGCTTGTCTTGAAGTATGACTGTACTTCACACATCAGTATTATGTACCTGAACTAGTTCAGGTCTAAAAAATAAAAAATGCAGAAGCATTAACACCACACTTTTTTCAGTCTAATTTAACTTGCTGAAAAGTGACAGTAGGTTTGCCCAGCAGGACACCACAAAATGTGGTTAAACTGCTACTGACAGCCAAGCTAGCTTTTTAAAGGCTATACAAGCTTCTCTCTAGCCAGGCTGGTCTTCAATATAAACAAGTCTATATTAACCAATGCAAAAAACCCAATTCATTTTGTTTTTCAGTAATTTCTGCCAATCCAGAGGTACTGTTAGCAGTAGGAAAAGAAGAGGTAAGTCTTTTTGTTTGCTAAGAGATAATAAAATCTCATTTTTTAAAAAATGAAAAGAAGTGTATATACAATTGCTGCATTTTTCTATGACTACTCTTGTGGTGTACAACTGCTAAGATACTGTGTATGTTTCTTCAGGCAACGTTGTTGCTCTAATGTTTTTCTTCCTCTGCATTGTAACTACTAAAGTTTCCTAGTACTGAATGATCTTTTAAACAAAAGATTTTTCTGTATCACGTTTCATAGTTGATATAAAGTAATATAACGTTATGTGTTACATAGGAGAATCTATATTCTTAGACCTAGAGTTCTGTGGCAATAATTTACAATTATTTTGTAGATTTCTTTCAGCCTTGGAAGAAAGAGTGAATCAGGAATGTATTGGGTGTAACATAACACTATGTTGATTGGAGATTGGTGTGCAATGTGACCTGAGAATATTCCTGTGGATATGGCTTAAAAACAAAAGTAGAAACAAAACCCACCACCAAAATGAACAAACCAACCCCAAAACTTTTTTTTTTCTGCTTCCAAGCAGCCTTTTCTCTAGTATCACTCACTACAGGGAACCCAACTGCTGTTAAGAGTCACTATTAACAAATTGTCTGGTTACACACTTTCATTTGACTGTATTGCTATGATATGTTTGATCTGATATCCCATTTTGTGGCCTGTTTTGTTGAGGATTCAAAATTTTTTTTCAAGTGTTGTATATATAGAGCATATTTGCTTCTGTAGAATATTTTCACAACTTTTATTTCTTTGAGCTAAATATAAAGGTCCTTACAGTTTGTCTGGAAGGAGACAAAGTACATCCAAATCATAGGTTTATACTAAAAAAAACTAAAACATAAATCACTTTGTAGAAGGTAATGCATTAATGAAAGACCCCGTCCACTGAGAGTCCACTGTTTTCTATCTTCAGCAGTGCATATAACTTCTGGCTGGAGTAGTCTTATGTCTCCCTTTTTCCCCAATATGTCTGTATCACTAAGGACCTTTTAATTTACGTATGCAATTACTCTTTCTCTGCAGCATCTTTGTTTTCTGAGTGCTATACATTTTATGTTGGTGCAATTACCATGGATTCATTTTTGCAAACAGCTGCAACGATTGAGACAATGCAGCCTTGGTGCTTGCAGATATTTTCTCCTCAGTCTAGCATGAGATGCGCAGTTCATGTGTGTGCTCCGTAATCTGCTTCAGGTAAAATTAGCTGTGTTGTTTTACAGAGCTTCAATAAGACACTAATGAGCAACTGGTGACAGTAATGTTTTAAATAGCTCCAACTCGATTTTAAAATTGTGCGTCACTGTATAGCCATTTTTCTTACTAAATTCCAGATAATAGTAGCCCTCTTCAACTGATTTACAGATGTAACCTTACATAGAACAAATACTACAGACTGAGCTACCTGCAAACTGTAGGGGTTTTTTTTTACTTTTTAATAGTTGCAGAAAGTAAAGAGTGGGCTTGAAATGGTGCTGTCAACACTTCAGTCAAAGAATAAACGACTGGAAGAAGATCTGAAAAGGTAATACCGTAATTTGGACTTGGACTTGAGAATGCTGCAACCTTTTTTTTTCTACCATGTTTTTTTTTTTTCCCCTCCTTTTCTTTTCTTTTTGACTGTCCGTGAAAATCTGTTGTGCCATTTTCTGCTTTTTCTGTTTCAAAGAGAACAGCAGTGGCATGAGGAACAGGAGAAGATACTAGGTATTCTTAACAGAATTGAAGAAGAGACAAAAAACCAAGTTAAACTTTCCAGTAAAAGGTATTTCCACAGAGTTGAGTTTTTATATTGAAGAATTTAAATATCAACAAGAGCAAACGAGCAGACAAACTCTTAAAACATATTTCTTGTTTATTAAATAGATTAAATAACAATTTAGTAATCTGTATTTGAAACATGGAAAATATTGCTACTCTGCTTATATCCTATGATTCAAGATTTTGAACATATAACAATAGAAAATATGGAATATTTCTACTTAAGAATAACTTTTTAATTATTTTACTGAATTTCATATGCTGTTGTGCTTTTTTTACTATTAGTTTGAATGTTAGAGCACTCCATGAACTGCAAAATAAAATGTTGAAACTACAGTTATTTAAGGACGAACTCTTGAATGCTCTGAGTGAATTCCTGGAACAACAGTTTCCCCTTCCAGAGAAAGGTGGAATTGCTGAAAACAAGGTAAGATTTTCTTAACTGTTAAATTTGGAACATTTAATTGCTATTTAATCAAATGTAATATCTTTAAAGTCACTAGCATAGAATCTGCAGTTATATTTTGAAATAAGTATAGTTCTTACAGCTGATCCTTTAGGTTTAATTGATATTTTTCAGGTTGGTTTATATTATTTAAGGCTTTTCCCAGCTGGATATTTTCTTTTTAATGCAGATATCCTTTACCCAATGAGATGCATAGCAATGTATTGTATTTCTTACTGAATTGCAAGCTGTGCCAAATTTGGAAATGGTGAGGGGTTCACTCCAAATTGTTACATTTTCTTTTTTACTGGACTAGGCAAGTCGATTCATATTTTCCTTGGCAAAGCAAATTTTAATTGTCTAACAATGTTTTTGGAACAATAATAAGGACAAGTGTTTATAATTACAGTGTAGTTTGGAATGTTAACCATCGGTTTCTGTTCAGGCAAAGTGGGCCAAAAATTATCTTAAAACTTTAGGGGAAAATAGTCAGTCAGGGAGTATTTTGCATAATAAATTCAAAGTCTGCAGTAAAAATAAACCTTTTACCATTACTATTTGAAAGAATAGTTACAAAAAAGACAGAGGGTGATTTTGATTTCAGACACACTTAAGAGTACAGAAGTAGAAAATATTTCTTTAATCCAGTTCCCTATTACTTCAGACATAATATAATTTCTTTACTATTATCACTGAGCTCCATTTTAAAACTAATTATTTTTGTTAATACTGTTTCTATTGGGGCTTGTTCTAGTACCTCAGTACTCTAGTTAGAAACTGTCTCCTAACTTCCAGTCTAAATTTATTCATGTCTAACACAGATCCATGTATTCCTACGCCAGTATTGTCCTTAGAATAGCTCTTTTTCTTTCCTGTGTCTGTTCCTCCTGCAATATTTATAGACAGCAGTCTTATACCCTCTGTTTCTTTGTTTTGCTAATTAAACTAGCAAAGCTTTCTTGTTCTTCTTCTTGAAGGTAATTTTTTTTTCAATTCACTGGCTTATCCTAGTAATACTCCTTTTCTGTATTTTCATCCACTTAGAGTAATCTTTTTTTGGAATCTGGTAAAAAACTACTAGCTCACAAAAGTAGTTTGTGACTACTAGTCATCACAAAAGCAACTGATTACACCTGTGTTTTTTCTTCCTGTCGTTTCCAACTAATGAACCCTGAGCTTTTAATTTAAAAAAAATAATTCTTGGTTTTGCTCAGAAGTACATATTTTGTGCATAAAAATATCAAATTGAGCCTTCAAGGCATGATATCCATTTTCAAAGTGTTATTCAACCATCTTCAAATATCTTATTCTATCTTAGTGCTTCTGCATATCAAGTCCTTCCAGCTTCCTGCTATTGCTAAATATGGTACGTTTTTTTCCAACATTAAGAAATTAAAACTTCAGGGATTTTCGTTAACACTCATCTTTCAGTTACATATTTCTTAATTTCAGCCTCATATGTCATCTTCCTATTTGCTGATTCTTATTAACCTTAAAATTGTTCTAGGACATGCCTCTTCAAACACTAATGACTTTCCCAGATGCATTAGACACACTTGTACATTTACTTCCCCATATATGTCATTAATATTTCCTTTCAAATATTTTTTCTATAATGAGATACGCCAACTTCTTTGTTCCAATTTATGTGATGTCATAGAAAAATGTAGGCTGGAAGTGACCTCTGGAGATGTTCCATTCTAACGCCATCATCAAGGTAGTGCCAATGTCAAAGTTGGATTGAGTTACTCATGGTCATATCCAGATGTGTTTTAAATATAAGAAACAGTGAATTCGTGTGTGTTTCAGAAATCCGATCAAGATTTTATGTAACATCTCCTGCCCCAGAGCAAAATCAACTGCCTGAATTCTCTCAGCTTCTGTTATACTGACTGTCAGAAATTCTTATTAGGCACCCTGCCTTCATCTCTCTTCCATGCAATTTTCCCTATTAAAATCTAAAGAAAAAAATAATGACCTAAGGTGTTTGGGATTAGTCAACCCTTCTCATGCTCACAGAAGCCCCTTCTACCTTTTTTTTTTTTTTAATTTTACTTAAATGTAAAATTTATTTTGATAAGTTTCAAGCAAGGTCTTATCTTGTCCTAGTTTTAATTTTATTTATTCATTTCCTGAACTCTTAAACACAACTTGTCTTCCAACAGGATGAGGTTTAATGTGGCAAAGTGCTGGGTCCTGCACTTTGGCCACAACAACCCCAGGCAGCGCTACAGGCTGGGGGCGGGGAGGCTGGAAAGCTGTGTAGAGGAGAAGGACCTGGGGGTGTTGATTGATGCTCGCCTAGACATGAGCCAGCAGTGTGCCCAGGTGGCCAAGAAGGCCAA